>JARVGW010000427.1:24979132-24993558 GCA_031762495.1 Anablepsoides rubrolineatus | reverse complement strand
CTAGGCGCGGGGTAGTGACGTCAGTACCCGACAAATGCGGCCGACGTCGGGCGCACCCCATGAATTGAGACACAGCCATTATTTCCGTTTCTAAACACCTTGAAATTGGCCTCTGTCTCTTTAAGAACCTCCTTCAGATCCCGTCACGCCCATTTCAGCACGCCATCATAGCCGCTTCTCTGCTGTTTACAACCTGGAGCGTCGTAGCATGCTTTGTTGTTGTGATAATTAAAAAAGAAGCAACATTATACAAGATCGGGTTTGGAAAATTGCATCTCAGGATACATATGAACCTTAATGTTTTGGTATATTTTCTTTCGAACTTGGCTCAGGCAAAAGGAAACAAGAAGTAACATCAGAGGAGAACTGTTTGACAATAGGAACTCTTCTGTCTTTGTTTATTGAAGCAATATTATTTGAACTCTGACTTTTCTTCATCTCTCTGATATATTCAAAATAATCAAAAGAAACATCAGATTCTTCTCTGTAGTCTGTGTTGTTAGCCGTTGGAGCAATGCTCTGTTCACTTGTGAATATCTCAACAGCTGTTCACCTCAGCAGTGTGAAACGTTTGTTAGAATAACTCATCATTGTTATCTTTTCAAAAATACATTTGTATTTGTTACAAAAAATTGATGTCACAGACACTTTGAATCCTCAAGTAACTAATTAAAAACTAAACCTACTTAAAAGATGCATAGATGCATGTAAAACATTAACTGAAGTGAAGAACTCGACCAGTTTTACAGATATCAAGTTAAATATTTGTGTGGTAGTAGCTGAGACTCATTCCCAACACATCCTTACTTGCTTTTTCCACAGGTCAGTGCAGAAGAATTCAGAAGTCGAGGAAAAAGAGGAAGAGAGCACAGACACGAAAAAGACGAGAGACGCTCAGCTGGAGGAAGAAGCACAACGTCTGAAGGAGGAGGTGGAGAAACTGAGGGTGGAGATGGAGAAACTGGAGGAGTCCCAGAAACTCTGGGAGGAGAGGAAAGACGACGACATCAAGGAGGAGGAGATGAGCGAGGAGAAGAGGAAAGAACGGGAAGAGGAGAAGAGGAGGAAGGAGCTGGAGGAGATCAAGAAGGAGCACAAGAGGGAGATGCAGAGTTTGGTGTCTGAATACAGCAGCGCTCAGAACCACCTGCAGGCCCGGATCGTGGCGCTGGAAAACGAGTGAGTCGGACGACTAATCCCAATGAACGCGGAGAAGGTTGTTGATTGAACGTCGGCGCAGGTGTGTGAGAAACTGCGTGTGTTTGTGGTTTCGCTGCAGACTGCGCGAGCGGGAGGAACGGTGCAGGAGGAGGGAGCCGCAGTGTGACGACCTGCAGCTGGGGAGACTTCAGGAGAGACTTCAGGAGAGAGACCAGCTCATCAAACGATTAGTGGTGAGAACAGCTAACGTTTGGTGTGGAGCTACAATAATAAGGAGTTCAAACCAAAACAATGCAGTTCCACTTTATATAGACCACAACTGACTGATTTAAATAGTTAGCGAAATATCTCACGACCCAGAGGACACACTTTAATGGAACTTCCAGAAAGTTACCACTGAATGTGCATCTACAACTGACTAATGAGCTCACTGCCAGCATTTCAGCTCATTACACTCTTCAAAGGCAGCTGAAACATGCAGCATCACCAAGGCAACAGATTATCCTCTAGTTAGGCTGCATAGTTGTCACACTTTCAGTTTTTATCACATTTCTTTTACTGAATTCTTATGGCAGTGTTTATGAAATACTGATTTAATTAAAGGCTTAGTGCTAAAGATGTCCTGTCTTGTCAAACAGTCAATTCAAGAGTTTAAGGTTGATTTTTAACCTTGAAACCATACATTACTCATTAGTAGATTTAATTAGCTGGGGAGTCATTAAACTGTATCAGTTACAACTTTTTATTAATTTGAGCTCTTTAATGTCCTGCATGTTGAGTTGTAAAGGTGTTAAAGTCCATTGTGTTTTTGCCATTCTGAAAATTTATTAGTGAACCACTCCTTTGGTTTTTTCTGTCTCAACTCTTACCAGCAAATACAATAAAAAAAGAAACTATTATCTTTTATATTAGAAAACTGAACACACAACAGTTTATTTGATGAAAAGTAGTAATATCTGCTGCAGAAACTCATCAAAGAAAAGCTGCTATGGTGCAAATGCTTGAGGAGTTTTCATTTAGTGACTCTCGGGATCTAATTGAAACTCTCATTAATTGTGTGTGGTCATTTGTGTAGGACATAAATGCATTTTAACCAAAGTGTCCTCTGACAAGGTGCTGTGTTTGCTACGGGACACAAGGCACATTACAGTGAACAAGTGCACCCTCCAGACGCAACACAAACACAAAAACACCACCACCAATCCTGAATAGGCCCTTCCTTGTCCTTCTTCTCTGCAGGAAGAAAGACATCAGCTGCAGCTCCACCCCCCTGTTGCTGGGGACAACAGCCCCCTCAGGCCCCGTGACAGCAAGTCCCGCCCCGGCAGCGTCACGCCAACCATGAGGGTGAGTTGTGTCAGTTCACTCTATGAGCATCATGTGTTCATCAAAATGTGCTTCCCTGCAGCCAGACTTTCTGAGCTGGAGCCAGGTTCTGTTTGTGTGGCTCAAACTCTCTGACCTGACAGCTCACCACTCTCATGGTGCCCTACAAGAAGTCCAACACTTTGTTTTATACTTCTCATTGACAGTATATTATAAGAGGAAATTTAGGTACTTAAATCTCATTCATTATAGGGTCTATGGAGTGAAATAAGTCTCACAATGCCAGTGTGCGCTCATGCATGAGTGCACAGATCTGCTCGCTTTTGAATTTGACTTTTGAGACTTTCACATGTTTAATGCTGCATTCAATGCTGGTGAAAAGCGGGGAAATCTGAGCTTTACCCCATTTACTTGGTCATTGGGAAAAATACATTTTTGACTTGGCCCAAGAGCTCATTAACCCTACAGTTAAAACAAAACGCATACACTTAGACGTACTGGACATTACTGGGTTCCAAAAATGTTACATTTTGTGGACTGTACGGATGAAATAAAAAACCTAAAATTAGTTGGTTGGATATTTATCAGAACAAATAAATATGTGGTACTGGAAAAATATATTTTTCTGCTAGTTTTTCTACAAAAGTACAACCTATCCATTTGATTTTCCCCAATAACCCAGTAAATGTGGTAAAACTTAAATTTCCTACTTTTCACCAGCCTTGATTAGTTTAGTTTGCAACATTTTCAGTTTTATATTCAACTTATTTAGATGCAATCCTGTGGTTATTTATTAGAGCTAATAGCATCTGCAACAACTGGTCCTATAGCACGTCTACAGCATCCAAGGGTCCCATCTGGCAAAACTTTTAAATTTCTGCTAAGGTAATGGAGTAATTAGAAACTCAAGATGGTGTAAAGGTTTAAATAATAGAGTTTAGAATAGTATAGAATAGAATAATAAAAGAAACCAGATTGAAACTTTTCTTCTGTCTGTAAATCTGTTCTTCTGACAGAAGAAGGACGTAGAGTCGCCTCCTCGTGTCACCAGCATCCCCTGCTCTTCTATCTACGACAGGAGCATCTTCCTTCCCCATTCCTCCTCCTCCTCCTCATCTTGCTCCTCCTCCCTCCACCCACACTCCTCAACTCTCCCCCACCAGTCCAGCTCCCACCCTCACACCTCTCCTCATTACTCCACCTCCTCCCTTCCACACAAGCACACCTCCCTCTCCCTGAGCCAACATTCCTCGCCCTCCCTTCCTCGGTCCACCAGATCCCGGACGTCCTGCATCCCTCCCACCCCGGCGCCAACTGCTCCTCTCCCTGTCTGCCCCTCGCCGCAGACGGGCATCCGATACGTGTCCCCCTCCTGCCAGGACCCACACACATACTTCCAGGGCCATTCGATCAGGTATGAACACTTTGATAAAAAAGGGGGTCATGGGTAATCAAAGTCCTCACGTTTCAGTAACTCCTCTTTATAAGACACTATATATGTACCAAAGGAGACTGATTTCAATAATATGTCTATGCATTTCTGCACAATCCAAAAAAAGAAAGGACACAAATAAAGTGTAAAAGTGTACGTTTGGACTGATGAATCAGAATGAGTAATTCTGTTAAAAAAATCTTACTGACTACAGTGGCATGTGGGTGCATCAGTGCAGAATGAATCATGGCCTCACTGCAGCTGTTTTCTGACCAACTGGATGAAGTTGTTTAGGTATGAAAGGACCTCACCTCTCCTGAGCTCATTCCTAACCCAGTTTCCACAAACTGCTGCAGGCTGAACCCCTCACCTCTCCAGGCAGGAGTGTTCCTTCATCACCCAGTGCAGTCATCACATCGAGCTTCAGGGCGTCATTTCTCCGACAAAATGTTAGAAAGTGATTTTTTTCCCTTGGTTCCCATGTCACTGGCAGTGCAGGAGGTTGGATAATGACACAAGAGAGCACAGAATCACTGATCTGAGTTGCTATGATTTGCTTATTGAGTGGGAAACTGCTTTTCTGTCTTGCATGCAGGCAGCAGGGGATATGCATTTTTTTAAGAAATTCTCTTGTCTTTGATGTTTTCAGTTAAATTAATTAAACAGTCTAAAGCAGTGGTTCACAAAGGTTGGGGTCAGGACCCCTCTGTGGGTCATGAAACATCAAGTGAGGGTCTCCAGATGATTTCCAGACATCAATTTAATAACATTTTCTTGAACATAATTAAAAAAAACATTATTCATAAATGAATAAAAGTACTATCATGGTTATTAGGTTTATATTATTATTATGCCCTAGTTGAACATTTATTAGCAAAGTCTGCTTATGTAAACCAGTAATACCTGGGGTCACAAGTTTCTGCAATTGTTTTCTTTTTTCTTTAAAAATTTATTCAAAGATTATGAAAAGGATCATATGATGCAAATTTCCCTTTTTTGTGTAAATTTTGAATTGGTGCTGCAAAGATCTTTATAGCTTTATATTCTTTAGGGTCATATTTTTCAACCCGTTCAGTTTTCTCTATTTTCTATGACGTTTTCTGAACTATCGCATCAAATTATTTGCTACAGAACAGACAAATAAGATCTGGATTTACCAACTACAATTTCATTATTTTCTTAATCCTCCTCTGGCTCTGGGTCAGACTCTGGCGCCAACATGTGAGGCTGGGTGGTCTTCTGTTGTTGAAAACTTTCCTTTAACAAACTAGAATGGACTGCTCTGGAAGCTGGAGGGGGTGGGTTGGTGAAGCACCTTGGTTGCATTTAAAGAGACAGCGTCAAAACGAGTTGATCTGAGACACACCTCAGAAAAGGGGCGACAGAGGGGCTTGTGGAGCTACAATAAGGAGGAATTCAGACTAAAGCATTGCAGTTCCACTTTATATAGTCCCTAACTGAATTGTTTAAATGTGAAAAAGGATTTAAAAGCATGATATGTCTCATTTAAAGGGAAATAGCTAACCTTTTATATTACTTGATTGTTGGTTTCTCAATGTTTAGACTGAACATGTCAGTCTGTGTGTTTTGTGTCTTGTAGGGCCCCATATCTGGAGCTGAGGGGGACTGAAGGGCTGAAGCAGGAGTGGTTCACCAAATACTTCTCCTTCTGAGCACAAATACACACAACACAGCTGCTGCAAGTGCATCTCATATACAGCTCATTGCTTCTTCTACAAACTGCTTCTAACAGAGAAACAAACTTTTAAAGCACACCAATACACACACACACAAAAACACACCAACATACAGTATTTATGGGCTCATCACCAGCAAGGCCATCTCAGACATTGCCTCAAAGTTCAACCAAAAAGTGCTTCTCAACACATGCCTGACCTCCTCTGAGAACATAAGTCTGCCGGATCTTATTTATACGGTTTGAAATCTCTTTTGTGCTTCTTTTTATAAGGCAGTCTTCCTTTTTTTAAAACACAACCGTTTCTCTAATCCCATCACAAAGTTATTCCAAGCAAGTGAACTACTTTTTTTGTCTCTTCAAGTATGGAAGCGTTTGAACAAACTCCAGTCGAGACCTACATCAGAACGGACACGCGAGTCGTCAAGCTAAAAGGAAGTTTGTTTTGATGCAAAAATGTATGATAATCTTAATGAAAAGTTGAATAAACATATTTTGTTTTTCTAAAGGACTTTGTTGTTTTTTGAAGGGTTAAACATATTTATGTCTCTTACCATCAAAGGTGTAAATGTGTTTGTCTCTGTTACCAAATTATCTGATAAGACTGGATTTTAAACACTTTCAGAAGAGTCATTGGGTGTTCATATACAACTGATTAACTCTGAAAATAAACCACAACTAACTGACCTTAGAAAATAAAATTACTATAATCCAGTTAATTCTAAACTTCAGAGGCTATGGTTGTGTATTTATATTACAAACTATCAGCTAAAGTTCAGATGTGTTCAAATTTAAAGACCTAAGGCTTCATGTATCAACGTGCCCTTTTCTGTGGTTTTGGTTCTATTGGTGACACTTACAGGTGATTCTGGGAAACTGTTAATGATGTGAAAATGATTTATGTTCAGACCAGACACACATGATTAACTATTATTACATGCACATGCACGCAAAGTTGTGCCAAAATACATTTAACAGGAATGATTCAGCCTTAAATAGTTGTATTTAAACACAAAGAGGATTTTATGATCCATGATAACTGGCTCATCAGCCGTTTTCAGGAATAGCTAATCCTTTTTCATAGATCTTTGTTTCAGTTAAAGGGACAATATTGTGTGTTTCTCAGGCATATATTTAAATTCTATACTATAATAAAGTAACTATGTCACCTTCAGTTGTTATTGAAATGTTGTTTATGTTTAAATAGAAAATAAACTTGACATCATATCTTATTCTAAACATCTTGAAATTGGCCTGTCTCTTTAAGAACCTCCTTCTGCTTCTGTCCCGCCCATTTCAGCACAGTGTGTGTGTGTGTGTGTGTGTGCTCTGTGATGATGAGGCTCAGCTTGGAGACACAGACCCAGAGGAGGAGCTGATTCCAGAAGGCGGTTCTAGTACCAACCGGTTGTTTTTGCTCCTCTGCCTGCTGCCTCAGTACACTGCAGGATTTCTCAAACATGCATGAATGAATCAAAGCAAGACTGCATGTTTTTTATGAGGATGCAAGACCTCATTTTGTAATAACAACGCATTATGTAATAATGTAATAAAATCAGCCTTCAAAATGCAATAAACTCATGCTAAAACCGCATTATGTAATAATTGATGCAAAATGTAATAATATTACATAATACAGCTGCGAGTATTACAAAATGCGTTGAAGACTTTTGTGTCAATTATTACATATTGCGGTTTTAGCACGAGTTTATTACAGTTTGAAGCCTGATTTTTTTACATTATTACATAATACGTTATTACAAAATGAGGTCTTACAGAGGATAACATTATAACATGATATAAAACTCAAAAAATTGATTTTACATGAAATTGCCCCTTTAAATAAACAAAGATCTATGTTCTAACATCAGAGTTCCTCAGTGTTTACAGTAATAATGTTAAACTCCTGCGCAGGCTCAGAATGGATGGCTGCACAGGTTGCACACCACAGCAGCTTCCCCACAAAACCTCTTTGCGTGACATATTTTACTCCCATCCATACTTAGTATTTTTCCTCTCTTTATATTTAATAGTATTCCTGAATCTTAAATAATTTCTGATTGTGCAGAGATCAAATTAATATGTCCATCACACATGCAATAATTTGCATATGTAAATAAAGGCGTATCAGGGGAGGCGTCTCACCTGCACTGTTTCACATTATGTACAAAAGAAATGCGTGTGGATTCTGACGTATGCACGGTTTGATGCATCTGGATTTTTTTTGTGCCAACTAATAAAGCATAAACTCAAAGAATATAGTAGGTCTCAAATCATTTTTATTAGGATTTTTTAGTATGGTTGTTTAGCCAGTATTTGTTTTTTCTTGGTCAAGTTTTGATTATATGAAAATTTTAAATATTTCAAAATAAAAGCCAGTTAAAAAAAATCAAGCACAATAAAATAGCTACAGTATAAAACGTGGAAAAGGGTAAATAATTGTTACAATTATTTATTTTGATGACTGTACACTGTCTGCGCTAAACAAGGAAATATTAACATAAAAGGCTCTTCTGGACTTAAAACAGTCTGTGGGAGGCTTCTAACACGTGTTCAGTGTTACTGAAACAAAGGGCAGTTCTGCAGCGCCTCTGTGGCAGAGCTGTACTGAAGGACGTTGTTATAGAAACAAGTCAGCTCCTCGCGCACGGTCTTGGCAGCCTTTCCCTTGTGGCTCCGGTACTTCATGGAAAGCAGTTTGGAACACAGGTAGTGCAGCCACAGCAGGTTAGTATGGGGGTTGTAAGTGCTCCAGTCGTTTCTTAAACGAAAGCATAAGAAATTGTTAAAGTTGCCTATAATAGTTGTGTAGTTTAAACAAAAAAGTCTTGGTTAGACACATGCATGAGTGATTTTACCACTGACCCATTCTCCTGTCTCATCAGTCTGTAGATTTCAAACTGGTAGTCTCCCTGACCCACGAAGAGCTCCTCATCATTTGAGATATCACAGGACACCGTCAGATCATCTGAAGGCAAAATACGTTCAATCAAATTATTATTATTATTTTTTTTTACCAAAATCTTAATCTTAACATACAAGCCAGTGTTTGCAACAATAATCAGTAAGTAGCAGGTGGAAAGAAAGGAAACAAATACTGACCGATTTCTACCCTGGAGAGAGAATAGTCGATGAGGCGAACCAGCACGCCTTTAGTTTCCACACTGTGAGCCGTTCCATTGAGAAGAAAGCTTCCTGCCTTCTCATTGGTTGTTTTAACCAGCACATTACCCCAGTGGAGGTCCCTGAATTAAGTGGAAAAGGCTTGTAACTGTTTCAAGATACAATAGATCTGCTCATTTTATAACGTGACTACATCAGCAGCATCAATACTGTGATTTATGGATGTGTGTGTGTGTGTATAATTCACCTGTGTTCAAAGCGCAGCTCCTGCTCAGCAACAGCCAACGCAGCAGTGACTTGATGAAGGATGCTCTTTGCTATGCCTAATGATGCCAACTTCACAAAAATACCAACCATCAATTAAAGGATGCACCGGTTAAATTAGGTCACTTATTTAATTGTTTGTTTTATTTCAATTTATTTATTATAGCAATGAGACTTTTTATTCTTCACCTTTCCATTGCTGTTCTCTAAGTCAGCGCCTCCAAACTCAAACTCCAGGATGATGAACAGCTGAGCATTTTCAAAAAAATCTAAGCAAAGACATGAAACAGAGTTTAAAATCATTCTTAGGATGGAGTCAGATTGATAGAAAAATTGTAATGAACGTCTAGTACTCGAGTGTCCAGTCTTGGTCCCGAAGGGCCACTCTCCTACATGTTTTACAAGTTTTTCACTCCTGATTTGAATGAATGGGTGATGAACAGGCTTCTGCAAAACCTGAGAGTTTAATTTATTCACTGAATCAGGTGAGTTGGAAAAGCAAAACAAGTAAAACATGCAGGATAGCAGCCCTAGAGGACCAGGACTAACCCTGGTCAAGTATAAGTCATATGCAGATAAATAACCAACCAGGTCTATCATTCTCAGAGTGTTTGCATTTGTCAAACGCATCCCAAGCTTTCAGAAAATCTGCTGGGTAGCTGCCTTGAACACAGTGAAGACTGTGGGAAAAGAAAACACACAAAGTGACAAAATCATACTGAAATATTAACGAGCACAAAAACAAAAAAAGAGAGAGACAACTCACTCGATGAGTCCAATAAAGCCGTGAGTTTGGTTCTGCTGCTTCTTTTTAAGACTGCTCAGCTCTCTGGTAGAAAACAAAACAAAAAATGCCGCTCATTAGTGTGGCTCAGCTGGACGACTTTGAAGTGGTTTCTGTTAGGCTTCATTAAATGTATTCCAGCAAATAAAACCATGTGATGTGAAATTAGTTTGAGTTCCACCTACTTTGAGATAATGATTTCATGGAGAATCTCTCCAAAGGTCTTCTGGTCCTCTCCGTTTACCTTCTCTCTGCCCTCTACTGGAATGATCTGAAAATAAAAGCAAGTCAGTTAAAGCAGTAGTTCAGTGATAATTTGCTCATAAGATTTTTTAACCGTATTATTTATGCTTCTGCTGGTGAGCCATGAGGCCACAGATAACAGGGCAGGCTGCACCACAAAGCAGGAGGAAAAGAGGACAGGGGAGTAGAGTGGTTGGGTTATTTAATTTTATTTATTGTTTTTTAACGTCCTACAGGCTCTGAGAGAAAATAAATGTGAAGATGAGTTTTTGAAAAATGCATGAGATTGCTCTACAAACAGAATCTACCAGACTATCATGTGTGAATATGACCAAAGATACTGAACATATCTGAAGAGAGTCAGAGTTAAGTTTCTGAAGCTAGCCATAGAAGTGGGTTTCCTACAGTAAAATCTGTGTACTTATAGTAAAACGTGGCTGATATAATACAGCTAATTCCCGTACTTTGAGTGCCACTGTGTCTCCTGAAGAACTGGTGGTTGAGAAGACCTCACCAAACGTCCCTTCTCCAATCTTCACACACCGTTTCATACGGTGAGGTTGAACACACTCTTCCCAGGGCAGAGGGCGCTTCTGGCTGCACTCAGCATACACCTTCTCTGCATCCGACAGATCAGCATCTTCACACAAAGGCTACAACAGAATATATTTTGGAGGGAAATAGGTTACACATACATAATGAGGCTGCAGATTGACATCAGATTCACTGAGAAAACACTCTGTGGCAGTAAGGTGCTCTACAAGCTTCAAGTGGTTTGTACCAAGGATTGTTGCTGCAGCAGCTGTGACCGGAGGCGTCTAGGGAGCATCGCACGCAAGGGGGTGGCAAAGAGTTCCTGGCTGACGTCTGCTAACTCTGACTTTGTTCTAGGGCGAGTTGCTGACTGAATCGTCGGAGTGAGTTGTACTAATCACAGGGGAAAAGAAACCGATAACCATGTGGACAGTCATACTTGAACTACGAGAATAAAATCTTACTGGTCATAAATGCTGACGGGCTGAGCAACGTCCTTACCTTTGCGATGAACAGAGAGGGAAGCTTTGAGTCGGCTCCAGGTGTGTGAAAAATCAGCGAGCAGAGACAAAGCGCTCAGCTGATTTGCCTTTATTGGGGTGGAGAAATTCATTGTAGTTCCCAAATCCTACAAGCAGAAAGTAAAACACAGATGAAGAAAAAAGGTTATTAAATGATCTACGCAGTTTTTAAAAATGTAGTCAGTGTCATTTGTTTGAGAATTTTAAGAATATTTTTGTGGACTGTTCTCACCATTGGCTGAACGTGCCGCTTTGAGACCAGCTCACTGATGCTGCATTCTCCCGCCTCAGCGTTGCCAGTTTTTGCCGCCCCGCCCCTCAGAGTCCCGCCTTTGTTCTTCCATCGATTCACGCTCATGCCGCTCACGCACACCTTTCTCGCAGTCCCAGTTTGTTGTTTGGAGACGCTCCTCCTCCTCTTCTCTTTAGGAACCAAAAACGATTTTTCCTTTTTGGAGACAGACTCGTGGGTTTTCTCAACATTTAGGCCCGAGGCAGTTTTTAAGCGGGTGGAGCGTTTATACTTTGTAGTAATTTTTAAGGAGGCCGTGTTTTCTTTGTCATCACTCTCAGACTCTTGGACAATCTTTGTTTGCTCATCAGTGGCTGATTTAGACTCATATGTTGATGATTTATAGGGAACATCTTTAGGTTGCAGTTTTAGGGGTGGACTTTCCTCCTCCAGCTGTGAAGTCAGCCCTGATGGCTTTTCTGAATCAGCACACTTTTTCTTTGCTGACAATCTCTTTGACTTTCTGAGGGACACTACACATCCCTGCCTTTCAGGCTGCTTGGTATCTTGATTTAAAGATTTCTCATAAAACATTTGCTGAACAAAACCTTTAAGATGCAGATTTTGTGATTGCATTTTCTGCAACGCAACAGAGCATTTCTTAGAAACACGTTTATTTTTTGAAGCTTTTGCATCGTTGTCAGTAAACAGTGTTTGGACTCTAGTACTAGATGCTAACTTTGTGTCCATGCTAATCTTATCACTGTGGTCTCTAGTCACTGTTTTTGACTGCTCCATGCCTGTTTTAATGTTTGATCGTTCAGCTGACTTCCTACAGTCTTCTGATGGTGAACCATTCACTGAAGCCAATTGGTCATAACTACTTGCTGATTTTAAGTAATCACTGTTTTCATTATTTGTCACAGAAAAACATGTTCCTGCTAATGACTGAGGAAAAGCAACATTTTGGCTGCTGTCCACAAACTTAAGCAGTTCTTTAATTTGCTGGCTTTCGACTGAGCTAGAATGCTCCAAACAGGATGAGTAGCTTGTCTGACTACAAAGCTGAGTCACAGGGAGGAAGGATAATCTCTCCAGCTGAACTTTGCAGCGCTGGCTCAGACATTTTCTCTTCAGAGCCTCATTTAGCCACTCTAACCCTCCTGCTGCAGACACAAAGTGATTGCTGTCAGTCATTTCACTGTCTGCAGAGAAGACATCTCCACTGAGTAATTCAACATCATGGTTGGCCTTTGAGTCTCCACTCAGGTTTTTGTCTCCTCCACTACAGCTACCTCTTTTAGGCTCAGTATATAAATGAAGAGGTTGCTCTTTTTTGAGCTGCAGCCTTTCATCTAAATATTCAGATGACGATGTAGACTGTGGCGGTGAGAAGGGCTGCCGGGGTGAAATCAGGTCTTCTTGAGAAGTGTTTGAGACACAGATACAGCTGGCCAACACAGATGGAGAGGTGGTCTGACCTCGAAGAGCAAAAGCTTTAGAGTGTCCCTGTTTGGCAAAAGAGGCTGCTGAGGGTGTGGAGCAGAAGATGGGCTGCCTGGAGCAGGGTCCCAAGACGTGGTCGCCTGACTCATTGAGGGATATTTCTCGAAAGGGCATGTTTGTAAAGCTGGAAGCCCCCACAGTGTTCACTGAGCTCTCCGTATTTGATAGCTTCACCGCTGGCCGGTACCTCCTTCTCCTGGAGGGTCGGTGAATCCTGCTGGAACCAAACATTCCAGAGGTAAAGTCATCTGAAGAGTCAAGTGTAATGATTCTTGCTTTAGGTTTAGTGGAAGCTGCACATCTTCGACGGGTTACGAAACGACCACCAGATGCGTGGCGAACACTGACAAAGTGAAAAAAAAATGCAATCTTCACAGCAGAGTCACAGATACTCACGGCCATTTTTATATTGACACCAACAACCTGACAAAAACATACTTGTTCATTTTCACAGACGTTTTCTGGCGTTTAGGCGCAGATGATTCCTTTTCACTTTCACTGCTGATAGAGAGGACCTGACCTCTCTGACTCCTGAGAACGGGTGCAGACACAAGACGGCTTTTCCTGTCAACACAAAAATGTCAGAAAAGCAGAAATCAATGCTGAAATTGCACAATTTAAAAAAACTCTTCATGCCTGCAAAAGTCTCAAAGTATAAATCTTATTCCAAATTTTTAACAAATTGTTATTGTTTAACAGTTAATCTATTTAAGCTGCAGATTTATCTCCAGACCTGGTATTCTTTTTCTGACAAAAAGGCTGAAGCTTGGGAGGGGAGATGTTCTCTTCATCGTCACTCTTCTCAGCCAGACGTAGTTTGGCTTTTCTCTTGGCAGAACGCACTTTTCTGCCTCTGCCTGCCTCTGTGTGCTCCTCTCTGTGAAACAACAAACAAGAGAAAATGTTCCCTGAAAAACAACAACAAAAAACAACATACACTACTTGTACATATTGATGTAATGTGAACACACCGGGTCTTCTTGGAGGGGTTTGCGGGTTCGAACATGGACACATCGTCGAATGATGGGGTGCTGTCGAAGGCCGTTCTGCGGTCGTCCGGTAAAATCCAGGCGGATATTTTCCGCCTCTGTTTACCGTAGGTCTTCAAAAGTACCGGCTTTAATTGCTTCGTGCTCATAATTTCACCTGTGGGCGACAGACGCATGTAAAAATAAACTTCACCTTAAATTCAGGAAAAACATGCAGCATTGCCAAACAAAAACAAGTGTAAAAATCTCGACAATTTGTTCGCACTGACTCGCGAATTTTGCGCGCCTCTTTCGCGAAACATCTAAAAATGTCAGATTTTATGCATTTAAAACAATAACGTCGCTTTGTGTACTTACGCAGCTTGAAACATTTTCTTCCGAAAATCTAAAACCTCTTCACCCGCTTCCAGTTCAAACTGACGGGTGCGGATGATTGGTTCCTAGGTTGTACCGCTGTCACAACAGCGCCGCCTGTCGGGTTGGAGTACTATAAGCTGATTGTGGAGGAGAGGAACTGCACATAAAATACATCAGACTGAACTAGATAGATAGATAGATAGATAGATAGATAGATAGATAGATAGATAGATAGATAGATAGATAGATAGATAGATA
>JARVGW010000427.1:24809688-24835612 GCA_031762495.1 Anablepsoides rubrolineatus | reverse complement strand
TTTCCGTGATGTGCTTTATTTCTGTCACAGTGAACCATAAAGATGATAAAAGCAGATGAATCTAAGCTAATAACAGTATCCAAATACACATACACAAAATAGCTCGTACAAAAACATAGCTCATACTCCCAAATACTGTCCTCCTTTTGTCATCAAAGCTGATAAGACTTGGGCTGGTGTTGGCTCTTCACGGCTTTAGGAGGAACAAAGAGGAGGCAGAGGAAGAAGTGAACACAGAAGCAGGTTTTGACAGATGTAGATAGCTGCTAGGACAATGTTTCCTTCTACAGTGGGACAAGAAGGCTCACTTAGCAGAATCAAACAGTGACTTTCCATAGACTCAATAATGTGTGTTCATATCATGTTCTGTGAAAATAAGATTTCATAATGGCTCATCTCATCAGGTTCTCATCTTTCTGTCAACAAAAGCTAAAATTGGATGAATTTGGGGCTTAAAATGTTTGAAATGTCTTGTTTTACTCCAGTAACTACTTTGTAGATTAGTTCTTATGTCAACTTAAGGCCCTCCTGCATTGAAGGAACAAGCAAATGAACTGGTTTGTGTGAGGGTGTGTGTGTGTGTGGGTGGGTGTAGGGGGAGACTTGGCTATTAGGTCAGGTCAAATGAGTGTGCATCATGTTACCATGGTTGCTTGGCTTTGTAGTGTTTCACCTGTTTTTGTCCAGGTAATCTTGTGACGCACAGAATTATATCTTCCTGACAAGCGAAATGCATATAAATGTGTTTTTATTTAATAAAAAGACACGTCAAATTGTTTTAGTCTAATGAAAAGACTTCACTGTTCAGGCTTTGATTGGCTGCTTCAGGGTTGTAGGAGATTTTTGGTGGGATTTTAAATGCTGTGGATTTTTCCACTTTGAATGCTGGCTGTGTTGGAAAATACAAAAGTAAGAGGTTTATGTTTGAGAAGCGGATTTCTGGTTGTTCTCTGATGCTCTTTTAGGCCTGCACTCCTTAATGACTGGACACACACACACACACACACACACACACACACACACACACACACACACACACACAGTATATTGATAAGAGAGTCCAAAGTTCAGCATACTCTTGTGGTTTTGCATGTAAGTGTAGGTGTGTGTGTGTGTGTGTGGAATAGGTTAATATGTTAATATTGTGAACAAAATATTTTGTGGAGTCATATTTTCCAACTATTTCCTCATGTAGCTTAACTCTAAGTTGTCTCAGTTTTTATGACACACACAGACACACGTAATGAGCATGTGACCGAGTCGTACCCAGCGAACCTTGAGCCGGAGTTTTCAGGGTTTACAGCCCTTCATACTTGCTGATAGGGGTCAGAGGTCAGTGAGGGATCTGAGGCACTCAACAAAACAAGGCTGTAAAAGCACTGATAGGGGAAAGACGTCCTGAGGATTTATAGAAGCTGTTCCATTTGTGTGTTCAGGTCACATAATGTGTCCGAGCTGTTTGATAGATAATCTAACAGGCTTTTGTGCTCTGTTAATCATTTTGCAACACCTCAAGTAGATCTCTCCCTGACCTTTTTATAGGTGGAATAATGTCTTTCAATCTGTTCAGTTTTTTTATTATTTGTCTTCCTTTGTGTTCTGAGTTTCTCTCTTTTTTTAGCAGCTTCAGTTGTCACAGTTTAACATCATTTGATAAATTTGCTCCTCTCCTTGTTTTCAGGCCCCCGATCTGATTGGATGGTTTTGTCAGCATGACAGCCGAAGATCCTGCTTCCTCCTCAACCATGAGCAATAACGCTGCCCCCTCCAAACCCTCCAAGCCCTCCAGCGCCTCTTATCATTCACTCCAAGAACAGAACAGCCTCCCAGAGGGAGTCGCGGGAGCTCCTAACGAGTCGGCGCTGCTGACCTTGATGGAGCGCACCGGCTACGGTATGATCCAGGAGAACGGTCAGCGTAAATACGGCCCACCTCCTGGTTGGAGCGGTCAGGCTCCTCCTCGTGGATGTGAAATCTTTGTTGGCAAGATCCCACGAGACGTGTACGAGGACGAGTTGGTGCCCGTGTTTGAGTCCGTAGGGAACATTTATGAGATGCGTCTGATGATGGACTTTGACGGGAAGAACCGAGGGTACGCGTTTGTGATGTACACGCAGAAGCACGAGGCCAAGAGGGCCGTGCGGGAGCTGAACAACTACGAGGTGCGACCCGGGCGGCTGCTGGGGGTCTGCTCCTCCGTGGACAACTGCCGGCTCTTCATCGGAGGCATTCCCAAGACCAAAAAGCGCGAGGAGATCCTGGAGGAGGTCTCCAAGGTGACGGAGGGCGTGTTGGATGTGATCGTTTATGCGAGCGCCGCAGACAAGATGAAGAACCGCGGCTTTGCCTTCGTGGAGTACGAGTCGCACCGCGCCGCCGCCATGGCTCGCAGGAAGTTGATGCCCGGCCGCATCCAGCTGTGGGGCCATCAGATCGCAGTGGACTGGGCGGAGCCAGAGATTGATGTAGACGAAGACGTGATGGAAACGGTGAAGATCCTTTATGTAAGGAACCTAATGATGGAGACCAGCGAGGAGACCATTAGAAAGGTGAACATCTTAAAAACACAACTGCGTGACTTTGTTCAAATCAGGTGGTCTCACTCTTTTTATTTGTTTGTCAGGTTTTCAGCCAGTGGAACTCCGGGTGCGTGGAGCGTGTGAAGAAAATCCGTGACTACGCTTTTGTCCACTTTACGTCCCGAGACGACGCTGTGCTGGCAATGGACCACCTGAACGGCACAGAAATCGAAGGGTCCTGCATCGAAGTGACTCTAGCCAAACCGGTGGATAAAGAGCAATACTCACGCCAGAAGGCCTCCAAGGGGGGAGCGTCGGCCACTCCTGAAGCTACTCCGCAGAACTACGTGTACCAGTGTGACCCCTACACACTGGCCTACTACGGTTATCCTTACAACACGCTTATCGGACCCAACAGGGACTACTTTGTGAAAGGTTAGAATTGTTGCTTTTTTATCTTTTGAAATGATTCTTTGCAATGTTTTTTCTTAAAGCCAACTGTTTTTAAAAAAAAATTGTTGGTGGCAGTAGAAACTTAAAGATTTTACAATGATAAAAAAAATGGATATTAGGGTAATGATTTATAAATTTAAAAAAGGCATCCAAACAGTGATTTATTAATGTTTGTAATGACTAAAACATGACTGATTTCATGCAAAACATTTCACTTGATGTTTTGAATAACTTGATGAGCATTGTGGCTTCAAATCAAAGACATGTTGAAAGCCACGGAACAAAGATAAAGAACTGATGGACCAATGAATGCTAATCCTATTATCTTAAATGATTGATTAAATGTGGTCTTGGATGGGAGCAGGAAAATCTTTGTGACTATCAACAATCATTGTGTTTTGGTTTTCTCTCCAAAGGATTCCCAATGATACAGAACAATGGTAATCTCTCACGTTCATACTCATACCTTCCAATGAACAATGAGCTTTCTTGCCATGTGACCAACTTTTACATTTTCTAACACCATCCTTTCCTGCTGTTATCACCCCGCATTTCTCCGCATTTTATTGTAGGGCACCCAGCAAAGGTCCAAATGTCCTGTGGTATCATTTAACAGTTCTGTAGACTCTCTGTAAAGTAAAAAAAAAAATCTGGAACAAAAGCTCAGGGATGAAGCTTAACAGCACCCATATGCTTCCAAATTGCATCCTAATAGAAATTTTTGAGACAGTTGTCATGCGCAAGCAGACTGTTATGATAAAAACTTCCAAATAGGTTTAAAAAGAAAAACAAGTTAATTACTTGTAGCCCAACAAAATTAGCCCAAATCCTAAACCAGAACCCCTGTAATTGTATTTTAAGCAGGTACTGTGAGAGGTCGTGGTCGTGCTGCTGCAGGTAATCGTACCCCTGGACCTCGGGGGTCGTACCTCGGGGGTTATTCTGCCGGTCGTGGCATCTACAGTCGCTACCACGAAGGCAAGACCAAACAGCCCGAAAAGCCCTATGAACTGATGCCCAGTCTGGAGCTTGCTGCCTCCGTCAACCCAGTTGGCATCAAACCTGGCACAAGTCAGTGAGACGGACGTATTCGTCTATGTCCTCGCCCCCAATCTCCCATTTCCCTACTAAACCTCTGTCCTGTGTGGTTTGAGGAAGCTTTCATGAATCATCGTCAGAGCTGTTGCTGGATGGTCATGAGCAAAACGACTTCCTCTATTTGAACGAATAACGACACAGAACATGCGTCTGTTCATTCATGACCAGAAAGCAGCAGCTTCGTTTCACATTCTATCCTTCTATCTCATCAGAAAATGGTCTTGTCTGCTGTTCAGATTAAAATCAAAGCTGTGTTGAACCAACATGTGGAGCTGCATTAGCACTTCTGCTACAACAGGAATACATGTATTTCTTTATAGGCAGAAAGAACTGATTTTGTTTTCATTTGATCAAATATTACACAAGATTAAGTTTTTTTCTTTAATTCTTTACAACTTTTTGATTTATTTAGTGCAATATCTCCACACTGTTTCAACACAGTTCTGTGTCACAAATCTGAACAGAGTTGGACTAATACGCTTTCACACATGCACTCAGCTCTATTTTTGACTTTTGAAAAATTCTGGACAGTTCCTTTTTTTTTTACATATTACAAAAAGCTGAAATAAAAATAAAGAGGAATATAATCAGTCTCCTAATAAATTATTTAAAATTTAATGGATGATGATGATGTTTTGCTTCCCAATTTGTCAAAACTAGAGCTGAAGTGCAACACTAACACACAGACTAAAGATTATCTTTATATCCTCTTTCTTCTGATTACCTTCAAGAATAATGCCAGTGTTTGGAAAAATTTAACCTCATTCAAAATGATACCTGATTCAACTATGAAGAACCTGATGAATGAATCTTGAGTAACTTGCAGTCCAATCAAATGTAGCATTGTGTTTTCTGATTTTTTTCTGTCAGTATGCAGAAAGAAGTGAAGCTGGATTGATGCAAATAGCATCGTATCAACACAAACATACACTCAGCTCTCAGAGAAGCTTATAAAGAAGAATATAGTCTTATAAAATATGTGTTAGCTCACAATGAAAAAGTTGCAGCTGCACAATATGATCATATAGGTCACATGTTTATAACTTTTAATGCAATCAATACATTGGTGTTCTGCCTCCACACTGTACATCTTTAAATTTAATTATGCGAGTGAAAATACTCTGAGGAGCTGGATTCTCCAACCTCAGTTTGGAGCGAGAGAGTTTAATTCTGAGCGAACTGATTGATGAGCTAACAGCTAGTCTGAATGAGGCCACTGAGTGTATACTGTCATTTTAACTTCAATCTCCAAAGGTTCAGGGCGATTCATGCAAACATGTTTTTTTTTTATCAGTCATTCTGTGTTTGTGTCTGTCTTTCCTGTCTCCCCAAAACCAGCCGGTCGAGGCAAACGGCTGCTCATCCTGAGCCTGGTTCTGCTGGTTTCTTCCTGTTAAAAGGGAGTTTTTCCTCTCCACAATGCGCTGCTCAGGACGGGAGACTGAAATGAAGATTCAATGCAGCATAATGCAATCTGCTGTCTTCCTTAGGCTGATTGGGTTGGGTTTTTTTTTGTAAAGTGCCATGAGACGACATTGTTGTGACTTGGTGCCAAACTGAATTGAAATTTGATTTATAAGAATTGAATCTATTAATTTCAAAATTGAAATTCCTGCAGGAAATGCTACAACTATTTGCTGTTTTTGCTGCTATTTGCAAGAAACCATTATTTTTTTTAATATAACAATCATTTTTATTGAATTCTGACTGTGTAGAGCTTTAAAAAAATAGCACACATCAAAGTTACTATAGAATGTTTGACACTGGAGTTTTTAAGACTTAAAAAAATAACTTTGTTCTTATCAGTGCAGTTAGTGTTAGGTCGTTCAAAGAACCATCTGCAACAGGTAAGATATGAAGTGTTGATATATTTAATTTAATAATGGAAATGTTGACTCACTGATAGTTAGGAAGGGGTTGATATACGTAAGAAGACATTATTCTGGTTTTCTTTAAGACTTTATTGTAAACCTAACAAACAGTTGGGGTTAGAAGTTAAAAGTTTGTGGATTAATATGTGTTTGTTGAGGAGTCAAGGTGACCTCTTTAGGGTTAGGTCAATTTTACATTCATAAACTGTATTACTCATGGAGTCTTGTAACATGAAAGCTACAAAATATCTTAGTAGCTTACTGACCCAAAAATAAATTTAAAATGTTGACAAAATGTTATATTATTTTAGTGAGAATGGACTTTTGTGGATCTTTTTCACTCCACCAAAATATTACAATTCAAATCCAAACACTTGGCATTATTTTTTTTATTCTGAATGCTATTACAAAATTGAAATGTTTTGTCAAAATCATCAATGAATTAAAATGTTTTTCATTGATTTTTATTGTTGTGTATTTGGTCATCATTACAGGTCAGTTTTGTAATAGAACAAACCAACCTGAATGTGGTGTTTAGTTTTAGTCACAGTCCTTGTTGGATCACAGGATCAGCACCAGACTGAAAAGACTTTTGTGAATCTGAAATAATGACTGATGCTGTATTTGTAGTGTGTGAGTGTGTTTGTGTATGTGTGTGTTGTAACAAGGGAGTTAATCCACAACTGAGCATCGTCATAATCCAAATCACACCCCAGCGCCAGTTTGTGTAACGTACTTTTCTCCATTCACATTGTTTCCTTCAGCTTCCCATTTTCCTTAGACTTTAACTCCTGACCCGACCATGATTGTGTGCATGTTTGAGCATGGCTGCAAGTCTAATGTTCCTCCTTCTGGTTTCCTCTGTGTCCCTCTCCGTTGTCCAGACTTTCGTTTATTGAGTTTTCTCTCTGTGTGTGTACAGTGGCACTGCCAGCTCTGGGTGCACAGTACCCAGTGTTCAGCGCTGCTCCTGCAACCAAACTGATGGAGGAGGGGAAAGTGCACACTGTGGAGCATCTTATTAACCCCCTGACCATGCAACACCCTGAACACAACACTGCCACAGCCGCTGCCTCCGTCCTGCCTGCGGTCTCCACCCCTCCACCTTTCCAGGTCTGTCTTTTTGGTGCAGATAAGTACTGAACTGTAGAATGACCCTTAAAATTATCAGTGTGTTTTATTGGATTTATACTGATTGGGATTTTCTCTGAGTTTATACATATTGTTAATTGAGGACAATTTTGAGCAATATTGGTGTTGAAAATAAAAGAACATACTGTGTTAAGGATTCTCATTGGAAAGTTTTTTACACTTTGAAATCAGTAACTTTTAATTATCTGTCTAACTGATGACCAGTTGGCAATAATCTTTGCTTTACTTTTGAGGCAGAAGCCCATGAAATTGCTAAATGTCTATCTTCCAGAAGCTAATACTGCTGAAATGCTAATGTGTTTTAAAGCAATGGTTCCCAAACTTTTCAGCTTTTGACCCATTAAATAGCAGCAGAGACATGTGACCCAACTATTTTTGGGTGAAAACATTATTGGGTCAAATAAATAAGAGCATAGTAACAATATTCACATGCTAATATCATCTATTTTTAAGTACACTAAACCTCACTCTTTTCTAACGACTAAGAGAAAAACATTGTAATGGTAAATGGACTGTACTTGTATAGCACCTTTCTACCCAACCTGGATACTCAAAGAGCTACACACTACAATCTGTGTCCTCATTTACCCATTCACACAGCAATCTACTAGAGCTGTACAATCATCTATGGAGAGTAATCAGTGCTAATCACATTCATACACTCATGAGACACTCATCAGAGGCATTAGGATAAAGTATCTTGCCCAAGGACACAACAACTGAGACAGCTGGAACGGGGAATTGAACCAGTGACCTTCCGGTTCCAGGACAACTTCCCTAACCACTCTGCCATAGCCACCCCGTTGTTGTTAGTAGTCATTTTTAAATGTAATTAATCCTGAAAATCCCTTCAAGACCCCACCTTGTTGTTTAAAGACCCACAGTGGGGTCCCAACCAACTTTGGGAACCAGTGATTTTAAAGTATTCTTTCGTGTTAGTATTTCCTTCAACCACCACCAGAGGGGGCTGCATCCCTATTAGCACCACTTTTCTTCTGCTAATAGTTGCAAAATTGAATAATTTATGCTGGTCGACTGCAACACTAATTACTACTACTACAGTATGAATATATGAACAAAGGTATATAAAGTACTTGAAAGTAAAATTACATGAATAGAAAAGGACTTTGGTGAAAATAAATCTCACTGATGAGAAAACTACTCAAGTAAAAGTCATAAAACTGTTTACAAAAATTGGGAAAGTAGTAGTAAAAGTAAAAGTACTTTTACACACTATAAGAAATAAAATGATGAATTTAGTGAACCAACTAGTTCCACTAACCCAGGTTGAGTAAATTGAGCGATATATGTATATTATTTGCTCAATTTACTCGACTATTCTTAGTGGAACCAGTTGACATGACTTTGTTGAGTAAATTCAGCACTTCATTGTTTTTTAGAGTGCATAAACATCTTCTTTCATGATGAGTTCAAACATGTTTAATTTTTTAATGAGTAACGAGGTGTTACATTTTAAAGTAAAGAAGTAAAAGTATCATTTTTAGCTTTAAAATGTAATGAAAGAAAAGTAAAAGCTATTTAAAAGTACTTAACGAAGTAAATGTACTTAGTTACTATAAACCTCTGTGTATGAAGTACCTTTATTTCATAACATTTCTTTTTCTCATCATGACCCAGGGTCGTCCAATCACTCCCGTCTACGCCATGGCCCACAACGTTCAGCGCCTCCCAGCAGCCAGCAGCCTTTACGGAGCTGGGTACGTCCCCATCGCCAACTACACTGCCAACACAGCCGCTCTGGCCGCGCTGCAGAAGAACGCAGCCGTGGCCGCGGCGTACGGAGGCTACGGCGGCTACGCTGTGCCACAGGCCTTCCCTGCCGCCACCTTCCAGCTGCCTCTCCACGACATCTACCAGACATACTGATTCAGAGGCCCCCCGAGGCGAGTCGCCCACTGACTGAATCTCGCCAGCGTCTGAAGCATCTCCTACACTTGAGCTCCACATGAAATCGTAGCAAACATTTAGGCCCACAGACAAAAACGAATGCGACGTCTCCTCCCTGTCGCTCTTGGACCTCCTCAGCTAGACAGCATCAAAACACTCAAAACACACCCCTACCAATTTGTTGCTAAAGCAACAGAAACATTTATGGTACTTTTAAGTATTTATGAAGACCAAACCCATAAGCAAGGCTTTATTCTTTTTATGTTTTATTTTATTTTATGGTGGTATTAGTTCTCTGAACATTTACACTATCTAGTGTAAAAACTAAAAAAAGAGAAGTACTTTAAATGAAGAAATTAGCAGCAACTACTGATGAGAGGAAACCACTGTCTTTAGATAAACTTGTTTTTTCTTTTATTTTTCTTATTTTGAATTATTCATACATGGTATTGTAGCTATAGTTTAGGTGCTGTAGGTGTTGCTGTCAGTCCGTGCTGATTGAATATGTTTGCTTTGTTCGGTACTTTTATTTCCCTTAGGTTTTATTTTGTGTGTTTTGGTTGCTTTTTAAATGAAGGTTTTAGTTGTGAATATCATGTATCCTGTTTTGTTTTTTTTTTTTTTTGTCCCGTCCATTCAGAAATGAACATCTTTACATTGACAGCTTATTGTGACCGATTCTGGGCAAAAAAAAAAAAGAAGAGAAAACAAACTGGAAAGCATTTTAGCCAACAAGCCTTTGAATACACACAGACAGGTTTCCCATCTTTAGATGTTGTGCTGATCGGGGACTTAAGACTGAATATTTTTTTCTAGGTTGTGTATATTTTTTGTTATTTTTAAATAGTTTGACTCTTTTAAGGTGAACAAATATATAGAGAAAATAGAGATGTATTTCTATACAAACTGGAGCGCTCCATCACTTGAACAGCTCCCGTATCCCTCAGCTTAAATCCTGCACACACTCCAGTTTGACTCTTTTTACTTGTGCCTTATGTGATAAATGCAACTCTGTGCCTTTTACAACTGAACAAGTCTGTGTGGTTAACAAGAAGAGCAGACACACATCCGTCTACGGCGCCGGAGTTTGTTTTCTTTTTTTCATCCGTGTTTTTAATGAACTGTATTTTTTGTTTTTACTGAACCGTAGTGAGATGAGTCTGAACCTCCTTGAGTCAGACGTGTCAGGTCTCTCCTCTGATGCTCCTGCAGTAACACTCCAGTTTCTTTATTTCTCATCCTCGAAACTGTGCTTGATTGAGGTGCACTTAAACATATTTATGACTGGCGAAAGAGCCACTTTCAGATGAAGAAATATTAATGATGGAACAGAAACTTGTGGGTGGACATGACTTCTTTTTTTCAGTGTTTTTGGCTTTATTATATGCAAGAATGTTTTTTATTATTATTCAGACAGAAGATAAGAAGTGAGCCCTCCAAATCTTTTCTTGGCACTTGTAAAACTCTGCAGTGTGATGGAAAGAAGAGCAGCAATACCTCACAAATATGCAAGTAGCCATACTGTGCTTTCTGCAGTGAAACGCTTCAAAGAATCGTCTGGAGGTTTGTTTTTAAGTGGAGTTATGTGGAGTTATTATCAGTGGTTAGTGTCTTACCTGCAGTAAATGGCTTTCTGAATTACCAGTTTAAAGAATCACGGATTACAGTGTATTTTATTTGTATTTGGAAGTCTGAATTTTTAGAGCTTCAAGTTGAAGAAATTAACTGAATCTTTAAAACCCTGTTTTTTAAATGTAATGCAGCTGCATTAAGCATCAGAAGTAAATTCTGCAATAAAAAAAAAAAATTTTGTACTCAAGTTTAACCTATAAGCCATCATCACTGAGTCCTGTGAACAATAGTTAGTAAAGTCCACTGGTTTTCTGTCCCATGGTTCAGTTCTGCGATCATCTTAAACTGAGTAGTGTTTGCATGAACTGCTGATGTTTTTGAGACTGAGGTTTTTTTTAAACAACAATAATCCACCTTGAAACTAGCCTTAGTGTGATGGAACTTCTGCCTTGTTTTCCAAATTAAAAATGTTCTGAGCACTTTCTGCTACAGGTGAGACACTGATTAGACACAACAACTCCACACAACCCCACTTCAAATCTCCAAGCTGTCACTTTAAATTCCATCAAGCTGCTGCTGATCGGAAAGCCTCTCATCAACAAATACAAAAAAAAAAAATCTAACTTTTTTTTTTTTTAGCACAAACCTGTCAAATTATATATATATATATATTTGGTCATCTAGTAAACAAATTAGATATTTTTTGACCACAGCATGCTATAATTTGAATTCCTGGCACATGAGAAAGATAAGATAGTAAGTTATTGCTCTGAGAAATGAAAAGCATAACAACCCATTTAGTTTGAGTTTCTCTCTCGCTGTTGTGCATTTTCTCACAAATATAACTGGAATTTATGTAGAGAGCTAACTGCTGTTAACTGCTTTTATTATGATGACAGAGAAGTCAGGATATATATTTAATATATGCATTACATTTGTTGTGTATGAAGTGCAAAGAAAAGGTATAATATATTCAAAACAATAATTCTTATTTGCATCTTTAGGGATAAAAGTCAAAGTAACAAATTTAGCAAAAAAGTTTGTTTTTAGCCTTTTTATTTTTTCTCCTTTTTGCCAAAGTGTTCAGTAGTTTTTAGTCTTTAACATTTATTATTTTATCTGTAACAAAACGTACTTTGTGTTATGAATGGGAACACAATGAACCCTCGCGTTCAGCCACATTTGTTGCAGTTTCAGGGGGAGTTTAATCTGGCTGAGGTGTCACCACGCTCCGTCTCAGTTTTGTCAACAATGGTTTAACTGCTGTTGAACTTTAATGTAAAAAAAAAAAAAAAAAAAAAATTGCAGAAAGCTCCATCTTCCTGGTTGTGCCTTTCACTCTGCTTTGCATTCCTTTTACCTGCATTTCAGCACAGCACGGCAGCAGAAGATGAACACTTTGTGTTGATGGAGCGGAGCCCTAAAAAAAAGGTGTTACCATTTAAACTCTTCCACATTTGTGCCTTATTGCCAAGGTGTTCTCTTTGTTAAAGCTTTGTAGACCTTTGCGGACTGTTTTCTATCTGAAGGTTTGTTAAATAGAACAACCTTGTTCTGCATTGTTATATTTATAGAAGGCGAATAAAGTGTTTTTGAAAGAATATGGTGGTGGTGTACATTATTAAGAGTACCAGCTGGTAAATGGACTGAACTTATATAGCAACGGGGGATCGAACCAGCGACCACATGAACATTATCCACCAAAATGTGCAGCTTGGTTGAGAATACTGTGGCCATGTTGAACAAAGTTGGTAAAAAAAACAAAATGCGCACACACACACACACACACACACACACACAAAAACAACCCATAGTGATCAATGGGATTTTGGCAAAACCAATGAGAAAACTCAGCTCTCCTTGGAGTTTATAACTAAGACATAACATTCCAGTAAAAAAATCATTCAAAGTTGACCTAGAAAGTTGGATGTTTTACAGCTTAACTGCATGGTTTTTACACAGTCACAGTTATATTTAATCATTTTTACAGAATTTGCCACACAATGTAAAACGGATCATAATTGATGCACCAATTTTGGAGTTACCAATTTTTTTTTTATACTTTTGCAAACAAATTCTTTTTACCCCCAAAACATTTTTGGTGCTCGTATAATCTAGATTTTACATCCAATTATAGGGATTTTACCTTCTTTTACTCAGTGAGTTTCTCACAGCTATTAGTCTTATTGTTTTCTCTCAAATCTCTTCAAATATTTTTTTTTTCAAAATTTGAAATGAAAGGTCTTTTTACCTCATCAAATCTCCTACATAACACAGTATATGAAAATCTCTTGTTTGATCGTCACAGGACTATCTACCCCTTCTGTTGCTTACAGGTCAAGACTGTAAGATTTGGGTTAGAGTTTTTGCATAGCAAATGTTTATTTGAGGCTTAATTTTCAGTCTGTTTCTATCTGTCTGCCTCACCTTAGTGAGTGACAGACACCGTGAGTGTGTGGTTTCCATAATGATGCTGATGAGCCACTGGCAATTGCTTTAATTTTTGTACACATCTAATACAGTTTTTACATAAAGATGTAGCCTTTAGATTATTACAAAACTGATGTTAGCATTTTAGGCAGTTGTTCCTGTTCAAAACATTATCACAGATTTTTTTTTAATCCAAGTGTCTTTGCAAAAAGGAGACAGACCATGTTTCATAAACTGCACTGAATGTTTATACTTAAGTCGTTCCAGATGCACAAAATTGTGGACACGTGAAAGTTTGCATTTAATTCTCATCACTAAAAATATCTTACTCAGATTATAAAACACCAACACCATGCCTGCCTCATCAATGTACACACAACTAATATATTTAGTGTGTTATAATATTGCCATCTGGTGGTTAATACTTTTCATCATCAGTGTTGTGCAGCATGGTTTCTGGAGATCAGAGCAACCAGGTTAGGGTTATTAGTGGCAGCCATGATGGCTCCACATCTATCAGTGCAGATTACTGCAGGTTGCAACATAGGATAGTTTTAATATTTCAAAGGTTAATGTGAATGCCAGACAAAAACCTTTAACACGCAGTTTGCATGTTATCACCTACAGAAATTGACAGGCTTTGAATTTCAATGTGTTTATACAAAACAGTCTGAAAACAATCATTTCATCTGGTATAAGAGAAAAAAATAAACTGCGTGGAAGGTTTTAGTATTATTTTATATTTTTTTATTTTAAATATGTTTTAATTAAATCATACCTCTAAAAAACTATATATATAAAAAAAACATATTAAAGTAGTTTAATTTCTAACTACAATTCCCATGATGCTCGGCCAACAGCCTGTACGTGCATTTCCTTTGCTTGCCTGTTGCTATTTTCGTAGATTTATAAGAAATCCAGCTAACCTAAACCGCTCTGTGAAGGCTCACGGGTAAATCCACATTGTTGTGAGATCTGCTAAAACGCGCTGCGGTTCTTGAACGCACCCTCAGTTTATATTTGGCTTAAAGGAGACGCAACAAAGCGCACAAAATGGTTGCGCTCGAGGCACGAGCGCATAAGTAGGTTTACTATCGCTTTAAGAACGAGAAAATAGTGTCTGCTTCTTTAAAATTATATCGGTTTATTGCTGAATAGATAATTAAGAAAAGTTTTAAGTTTTTAGTAAATATATTTATGCATTTCATTTGTGACGAAGCTAACAGAAGATGCATCTCTGTTGGATAAGGCCGCTTGTACTCAAAACCTCTTTAAAGCAAATGTTTTTAGTTTTTCCTCACTTTATGTGTAAAACTGCTTGATTTAAGAGGAATCTGAGGTAGGCTGTAGTGCCTTCACGGTGATGGAACCAGCCGACGACCGACCCGGGGATGTAAATAAAGGTAAAGAGCCGAAGGAGGACAAGGCCGCAGAACAGACCTCGGCCATCAGTTCGACCGACACACCGCGGAGGGCGCTCAGAGAGCGCGGAGCGGGCCGACCTAGGTCCGGCGTCTCCGTTTCTGCTACGGACATTAACGGTGCTGCATCGAGCCCGCAGACCTCGGGACGAGTCTTGAGAGACAGGTCAACCAGGGCAGTCCCGGCCTGGCTGAAGGACTCAAAAAGTGACGACGACGAAGACGAACCGAGCCCGGAGAGCTGTGCGACGAAGCGTAGGAAAGTTTCCAGCTGCAGGCGGAAGAAAATTTCAGATTCTACGGATCAGGTGGAAGCTGCAGAGGGGCTGGCAGGAGACAGCCTTCAGTGCTCAGAGTAAGCTTTTAAGTTAGCAAAATTAACTGGTATAGATACAATTCACAAGAACCTAACACATGATTTGTTTACAATAAGTCTGTGTGGGTCGGTTCTTGCCAAAAGCACGCCTTCAGACAGGCTCGTCCCCTCTCTGGGTGGAGTAAAATTTACCTGTCTTTAAAGATGCTCACATTATCATCAAGTGCTTCAGGTCCTAAATTAGTCATCTTGTATTTATTGCAAATAAAACATAAATGTATATATTGCATTTAACAGTTCAGCTTTAAAAGAGTTTACTAAAGTGGTTTTACATCTATACTGATGTGCAATGCTGAAATGCAGGTACACATTCAATATAAATAAAGAGGCAAACTAGTGTATCTTGAGTCACGTAGTTGACCTACAGTAGGCTGGATGTAGTCTGTAGCTAGAGAAATATGGCAGAGTTGAACAAATAATTAGGTGAAAATATAGAGTGACTGCTGGTAAAAATGAAGGAAATGCATGAAAACAATTAAGAACACAAGACTGGAGATTAAGTATTGGCAATTAAAAAAGATGGTGGAGCTCAGCATTCACACTCAGCTTTTAGCAAACTCATTCCAGATGAGTAAATTTTACTGATTCAACTTATTCTTTAAATCTACACACTTTACTGAACAATTCTGAGCTTAAGTACCAATGCATTGAAATTGTCAGGCTTCTCAATGCCAAACAGTTCTTTAGTGGACCATTGTTTACCTATTTTCAAAACAAAAACACAATTTGATGTGAGTTTTTCTACTCCTTTCTTTAGTTCAGAAGACCCTAAGAAACCACCTACAGATGTCCAAGGTAATTAGTCAGATACTGCACAAAAACCTGTTTTGAATTGTGACTAAAACGTTTATTTATCTTTTTTGCATGCATCTTCTCCTTCATGGCAGCTCCGTCTTCCAGGCGTCCCTCAGCTCAGACTAATGCCAGATCCACAGCTGGCAGAGGTGCTCGTGGCTCAGCCAAACCTGTATGCAAGATCGAACCTGAGATGGAGAATCAAACCAGTGAGTAAAGTTTGGATTATACGTCAATATGACGTGAGACAGCGAGTTGGTGATTGCGTCATTTTGGACGTCTTTTTCCTGAGCGAGTATAAATGGGCTGAAGATGTGTTGGGCTATAAATTATCATAGATCCTTCCACAGCTCAAATAGGTACATAAACAATAATGATGGCTGGAAATTGTGTTTTTTTATCACTCAATGATCAGTGTCATGTTGAGTGAAGAAGGAAGGAAGGAAGGACGGAGGAAAAAAGACGTGAAAATCAACTGCTCTTCTAGCTCTTTTTAACAACTGGTTTCAGACAAAAATAATGTACACGAACACGATGGCTGTCACCGGGGGATAGCAGCGGGAGAGCAAATGGAAGTTGCACAGTTTTTTGTCACTCAGCAGGAGGAACAAGACGTGCGACTCGAAGTATAAACCAGCCTTAACTCGCTGACTATGAGCTGCCATGTTTCAAATGTGGACCTATAATTCTTCGAGGAAATGTTGCACATGCAGAAAGGTTAAATTAGCTGTTGACGTGTTTCATAAACTGACAGTGACTACTTCATTTGCACGTCTTTATTTATGAATATCATAAATCTGGGTGCTATATATTTTTAATATAGTTTAATTTCACTTGCTTTCATGATGTCTCTTTTGAATCACAGCAGTGGAGGAGGAGGAGGTAACGGATAAAGAAAAGTGTGACATGTAAGTATACCTTTATTAGCAATAATAGGTACATAAAACGGCATTCCCCAAACATAACTGGCTTTATGAAATGAGTACATCCTGAAAGCAGTAATTTGCTTATCACTTTAATTGTATGTCTAACTGAGAATGTCTCACAAACTGCATATTTAAAATAATATAGCGAATACTAGCAGCATGTTTCAAACCCTTATTGAGGCATAAGTAGGTTGCGTAGGCTCTGTTTTGATCTGGAAAATAATCGAAGGCAAACGTTTATGTTCTCTTAGTGACAAGAAAGAGGAAGAAAACGAGGAGGCTGCTGAACAAATTCTGGAGGATGAAGACCTTCCATTTCAGGATGACCTAAATGATCTCAACTATCGGCCTCAGAGTCAGAGGTAGACTTCGGTCACTTGACTCTCTGCAGAAAGTGTGACAGGCTGTTTGATATAATGGTTTGTTTTGGTTTTTTATCCAGTGGTGCAGAGGAGGAAGAATGTCTCAGCAGTGATGAAGATCTTTCTTTTAGAGACGACTTAAATGACCAGAGCTATGATCCAAGGGCTGAAAGGTTTGTGTTATGTGTCTGTTTAAAAGAGGTTGTTATTATTACATGTTTAAAGATTATTTGACTTGAGAAGCTTTTGTTTACTTCTCTAATCTTTAATTTTTTTCATAGGGACATGCCTAAGCCAAAGCGTAGAGCTCCTCCAAGACCGAAAGAGAAGAAAGAAAAAGGACCCAAGACAGAAAATGAGGTGGCTGAGATAAAAGTGGAAGGCTCAGACAAGTTGGAGTTTGTGCAGGAAGAAGTGAAGCTGGAAGAGGAAATAATTGACGATCATGATGGACCCAGGAAGTGAGTGCAGTGCCTGTGTTTTTAACATGGGGACTGAAGCCTCGGAGTCCGTCAGTTTCTGTGTTAAATATCAACCAACTTTTACCTAACTTGGTTTCTTCAGTTTCAATCTTAATCTCATGTGAAAATACTTCAGCTTTCTAATCTTAGCCTTTTTTTCCCCTCTCGCCTTGTAAGGAGAGGTCGCAGGAAAAAAGATGACAAAACTCCACGTCTTCCAAAGAGAAGGTGAGAGTACTGTTTGAGTTAGAAACCATAATGATTGCAGTTTATACACACAGTTTTTTTTTAAGGTTTGTAAAATTCTGTGATGATTTTTTTCTGTTTTGCACATTAATTTGCTGGGAAAAGAAAAAGACCTGCCTCAAATCTCCCTTTAATCTCTATTGTAAGATTTCTATATAAGAAACTTTTGTGAAGATGTCACAAGTCACTTAATTGTTCTTTTTTTCACTTGCTTAGGAAGAAACCTCCTGTCCAGTATGTGCGCTGTGAAATGGAAGGATGTGGGACGGTGTTGGCTCATCCTCGCTACCTTCAGGTTGGTCTCTGCTGCCACGTTACCCTCGATTTGTTTGCATCAGTCACAGTAAGCCGAACCTGTTTGCCTCTTTATTCAAAGTGCAAGGTTTGAGGAGAAAACTGGGTTAATACGGCCCAAAATTTATATCAAGTTTTTTTAATTTTTGAGAAGGGGGTCAACGTGTACTGCAGAGACCCCTACTTGTGTCGTTTTTTTTACACTCACGATAATCGTTAACTTCTTTTCATTCATAAAAGTTACTTGTTACATGTCCGGCATATAAAATACTAAAGCGATTATTTTGTTGAATAAAAAAGCGTCTTGTGAAACACTATAAAGTTGCAGCCAGCATGATGTCCTCTGGTTACATAATCATTGAAGATTTCTCCACCACTTTAAATTACTAATGTGGCAGCAGTTCAAGTAAGCATGAGATCACTGCTGCAGGCAGATGCTGAGAGGTAGCGTCTCTGTTGCACAATGAGTTAAAAACAACAGTCAGGGAGATGAGACTTTTGAACTCAAGTTTAAATGAGAATTTGACTGAAAAATATTGTAAAAACCTCCTCTCCTCCTTTTTGTGAATCTAACGTAGTGGTAGGGCAGCCATCATGGGACCGGAATGTCAGTTTTGATTCCTGCCTTCATGTCTTTTTATTCATATCAGACCAAAATACATGACTTTTTTTATTATTTTTTTTGTTCTCCAGCACCATATAAAATATCAGCACTTGCTAAAGAAGAAGTATGTTTGTCCTCATCCTTCCTGTGGGAGGCTTTTCCGTCTGCAGAAGCAGCTGCTGCGTCACGCAAAACACCACACAGGTAGTGCATGTGCATAAGTTCTGATCTTTATTCCTTTTCGGTGTTCTTAAAGAATGTGGAGAAACATATTAATATCTGAAAGTTTTGATTTATTTTTTTAACTTGTAGATCAGAGGGATTACATCTGTGAGTTTTGTGCTCGGGCCTTTAAGAGCTCACACAATCTAGCTGTGCACCGCATGATCCACACCGGAGAGAAACCCTTACAGTTAGTATATCTTTCTTTATATATTTGTATAAACATATGTTACCTTACTTACAATTTTAAGCCTTTTTTGTTTTCTGTTTACAATAGGTGTGAGATCTGTGGCTTCACTTGTCGTCAGAAGGCGTCTCTCAACTGGCACATGAAGAAGCACGACGCTGATGCCACTTACCAGTTCTCCTGCTCCATCTGTGGGAAGAAGTTTGAGAAGAAGGACTGTGTGGTTGCCCACAAGGCAAAGAGTCACCCAGAAGTTTTGATTGCTGAGGCGCTAGCAGCCAACGCTGGTGCACTGATCACGACTCCCTCTTCCCTGCTGGAGCTTCCAGAAAACCCCATAGAAGCAGAGATCACCACTGTGGAAATTGGGGAAGACGGTCAGGTGGAGCAGCTGGGTCCAGCTGGGCAGCACCTGAGTCACATGACCCAACAAGTGAGTCCTCAGGTGGTTTTGCTGGGGCAGGACCAGAGCCTGCACACGATGCAGGTGCCGGTAGCAATCGCTCTGTCCCCGATTGACCCCCCGTCTCCAGCGGATAACCAGCAGCCACACCTCCAGCTCCAGATGCCCATCCAGTTCGTGCAGACCACTCAACAGGTGCAGCAGCCCCAAATTCATCAGCTGGCCCTCCACTCCAGCCCGGTGGTGACCCAGCATCAACCTCAGCTCCAGCCTTTGCAGCCGTACTCTTCCCATCAGCAAAGCCAGACGCAAATCCTGCAGATGACCTTTCAGCCTGTCTGCCAGTCCCAGACCCACATTCAACATGTCCCCATATTAACCACCTCTCATCATCTTCAGACCCTGCAGCCAGCTGCTCCAAGCCCTCCTCTGCTGTCCACCTCCCAACATCAGTCCCAGGATCCAGCTTCCACCAACGGGGACACTTTTATACTGGACAATCCAGTGCTCTCTTCTTCCTCTCCTTCAGGCAGCTCACTCCAGCAGACAGAAGGTGTTGAGAGTGTTGTGGTCTGGGAGTAGACAGGACAGGGGGCAGTTCTGTCTGAAAACACTGAGAGACACATGCAACAGACTCTCATGTAACACATATGGTGCGCACAAAGCAGTAGATGTATACCTGATATACTGTATTAACAGGTAAATGTAGGATCCCTGATAAATTATGTACTGTTCACTCATTGTCAAACTTGGTAGCTTTTTAGAGCATCTGTATCAGGGAAACATTGTGTGTTTTCTTTGTACATAATAGTCCTGCAACTAGCTGTTTGAGTTTGTGTGTGCGTGTGTGTGTGTGTGATAATGAATTAGCTTGCATTTATGCAATATAGCCCACCTCTGATGAATATACAGCAAATCAAAAGACTAAAGTGTGGCATCAAATAAGCTGAATTAATGAATTTAATTTATGAAACAGATTAATAAGATAGAAAATTATTGAATTCCTGAGTATTGAGTGAGATCATTGAAATTTTAACACTGGACAGCTTTTCATTTATTGCCTACTTTTCTTAAAAAACATTAAACAAGTGAATATAAGAAAATGTGTTGTTACAAAGACAGGAGACTTGTCAGTCCCTGGAAGAAAGACTAAAATGTTCCCCGTGACCCACTTTAGAGACTTTAATGTAGTTGTTTATAATAACGAGTGTTTGTAGACATTTATAGAAAATATAACAAGTGTGGTCTACATTTCACAAGTTTGTGGGAAGCAGCTAAAAGATACATGTGCAACTTGCACATGGACATAAAATCATTGATTTGTCAATAACCTTATAAGTGTGATGTCTTTTGAAAAGCAAACTTATGTAGAATCTGATAATCTGTCACGTTAGATTTGTTTGAGCACAACCATATAAACCTGTCCATTTATAAGATGTAAATAAATGACCCAACATTTATCCAAATGATGTTTAAGAACTTGATTTTAGTAAATCCTATTTTCCCCTTTTAACAGTGGATCAGCCTTCATCGTGGTGGTTTTTAACCCCTTCACAATAATAATTATCATGTTTTTTGAAGTATAAAGTCCAGACTTCTCTGAACTGTTGTAAATTAAGTTATCTGATACTAACAGCTTGGATTTAGGAAATGAGGTGGATGGGAACAGGAGAAAGATATGGTAAACTTAGAAGTAAATACTATTTTAAACTCATAATGCAAGGTTTTTATCTGTTTATTCTCTGTATATAAGCTATACATTGCAACAAATGCACAACTTTAAGTGCAAGAATCTAAAAACAATTGTCAAAAATATACTTATGTTATTGAATGGGAGTGAGACAATGGAGAGGGGCAATAGGTCCTTGCATATCAGAACGAGATGGCAATTGAGGTGAGATAGAAGATGGTGCAGTGGTAGAGGATCAAGGGAAGATGGTCATGAGATGTAAATAACCAGGAAACATAAGATTATGCAATGTCAGTCCATTCACAACAAACATTGAGCTTTCCATGAAGAGTCCTCCAATATATGACAGACCATGAACATGAGTTCCTATGAATAATTCAAACAACACGTACCAGAGAATCAGCGAGAACCTGAAAATAGCCACTAAGCTGATGTTATGCCAATTGTTTGGAATCGGTTATTGTATAATCAGTTGAATTGCAAAGATTTAATATTAAAAACATGCCTTTTTAAACTAAGAATTCATGACATTTTACTCTTGTTTAGTTGTAGCGTCCACTGTAATGGACATGGAACAACACCAATAAAAACATAAAATGACAAAAATACATTTTTCCCTTTGTTTTTATACTAAATAGGAGTAAAAATTTGCTGAATAATGTTTTGTTTTACAAAACGGGTTAATGTCTTGTCTTTTGTAATCTTGAAGCAAACCATCTGGGAAATATGACGAGCTGCAAATATAAGTAATTTGGGTGGTCCAGATCTTTGTACACAATTAAGCATCATAATATACAAAATGTGCACCTCTATTTTCAGAAAAGTTTTTTGTCTCTGCTTTGAAATCTTTCATTAGGACATATTGATCCTCTCTTGTTCCCTTTGCATGGCGTACTGCTTCAGCGTTCTTTTAGGTGGAATCAAAGTGTTACTCAATCCGACCCTCCTCTTCTTTGTTTGCTGCTGTTCAGACTCCTTGTCGTCTAGCTGGAGGCTCAGGGTTCCTCCACCCACAGCAGGTGCTGCTGCTGGTGTTTCTATGCTCACATCTGGATGATAGTCAGTGGGAACACCTGGGGTCTGGAGGTCACTGTCATGAGCAAACTTGCATTTGATGCCAAACCTGCACCGCCCATCCTTCCTGTATGACACACAGACCCTTTTGCCCCCTATCTGGGAGGGTTTGGCCTGCATTGTGAGGGGGACGTGTTTCTGCAGGGCACTGAGTTTCTGTTCTGCCTGAGCCCTGAAAGGGTTGGCAAAGACACTGCTGTCAGCGGAGGCATTTAGAGATGGAGACGGTAACTTATTAGCTGTAGGAGAGCCTACAGATGGCGCAGGCAGGTTAGACTGACAAGGCGCTGAAGAAGGTGATGATGATGAAGGCTCTGGATCCTCCGGGTCGGAATCACTTGACGCTGAACTGGACTCCAGCAAAAAGTTGCGGGTCTTTTTAGCGACACCATCGTCCACAAGTGAACTTGAAAGGGAAATTAATTCACATGTTACTTAAGTTAACTTGGTGCTACTATTTGATAACTTGTATTCGTGACAAATAAGTCTACTCACCTAGTTTGTTTAATGTTTACACCCTCCACCTCTTCTTCGCTGTCAGAAGACATTCCGTAGCTAACAAGGGAGTTCATATTGAAGCTAAGCTAGCTCGGGCTCACAACAAAACCGCAACAATGATGGTCCTTGATAGAGTTTCCGCCAGAGAAAATGTAATAACTTATGAAAACAATATAAAAATAAATCATACAATAAATATGGTGTATTTTATAAACAAAAACCCAAGGATAGACCTTGCGTTGTTGCTTCTCTGCATGTAGATTCCAGGTTTTTTCATGTGTTTGTGCCCCCTGCAGGTGTGGCGGAGAATTGCATTTTAAAAACTGAGCCTAAAATTATCTATAATTTTTGGGGGAAATAAATCAGATAAACAAAACAAAAACAGTACTCTCATTTATTTAGTTTTTAATCAACAAATTTTATTAAAAAATATACATAGCAAACAATGCAACTTTTCTCTGCACAAAGGACAATAATTACCTGAAGTCTCTGTACCTGATTAAGTAAACAATGATTGCTGAAATAACATGGTGGAACTGAAATGAATATGTTCAGTGAGAAAACAGGTAATATAAAAATACCAAAAAGGAAATATGTGATGGATCATGCAGCTCCATCAGATTTCATCTGACAACTCAGGAAATAAAAGGAATGGGAGTAGGCCTAAGTCAAGGCAATATTTAGATAAAATAACTTGTTGTTGAAGTGGGCCTTGAAATGTTAGACTGTAAAAGGACAAAACAGTTACCCGAGCAGCTCTTTTTGCAGAATAACTTTATTAGTGATTAAAACCCTGCTGAGTGGGTAGAAAAGTGAAATTTTAAGATGCAGGGCTTTAAACCCATGTAATCCTGAATAAATGCATGATTTTCTAAGTAATTTTTGGTAGGTTTATGGCACACATCTATTTTTTCTTTTCACCATGGGCAGTGTAAAGATAGCAAAAGTAACTGGACACCGCCTTGTTTATCACTGCATGAACCTCCCAAATGGTGACACTTCTAAATCTTACGACATCATTGAACACTCCAGTGATTATATTCTGACTTATTAGGAAATACATCCTGTGGTTCATGAGATATTATAACAGACAAACATACAATTAATAAAAAAAACAGCATTTAAGATAGTACAGCTGTACAATAACACATTTTTAAGGGTATACCAACTTGTTAGGGAAGATTTGTCAAACTCAAGGCCCGCAGGCCAAATCTGGCCCTTACTAACATTTTATCTGGCCACAAAGGTGAAATAGTTTCATGGTTTCTCTTCTTTTTCTTTTTTTTTTTTTTTTGCTGTGTTTAGAGCCCCTTACTTAAAATTCCAACATTAAGAATTTAAAAAAATCTACTGCCAGTAAGACATTAACAATCACCTTCTTTTTTTTTTCCAAAGCATCCTGTTATAACTCTTTGTCCACTGCTGATGGACAGCTATTTCCTGCACAGCTTATTATGACTGATAAGGACTCATGGTTCCACCCTGATAGGCCTGTTTGATTGACTTTTTAACACAAAGAAAGCTGCAGCCGAACTTAAATTTAGACCCTCTCTGCTTTTGTCACTGCCTTCCACTCATAAATAAGTTGATGAGCTGCTCCGGACCGGCTCCGGACCCAGTAAGGTGTGTGTGCGTGTGTTTGTGTGGGTGTGTGTGTTTGTGTGGGGGTGGGGGGTGCGCTCCGTTTAGCGGAAGAAGGATTAGTGAAGGAGTTCCAGTCGGTGGGGGGAAAAAGAGGAGGGGAGCCGGCGGTGTTATCGCGATAAGACCGCGGCTATTACAGGCTATATTAAAAGGCTGACCTGTTGCGCAGCGCCTCACAGTCCGGGAGGGAAAGTCTAAATTACTGCGGCTGGGTCGGAGGCAGAGAGGGAGCTGGAGGACATGGCAGGGATACGAACCAGAGCTATGACGGAACACCGGAGCGCGGCTGCCAGCAGAGCCGCTGCCATCGCCTCCCTGCTTCAGCAGGAGTGCTCCCTCCTCCTGGAGCTTTATGTGAGTAAAACAAGAGCTTTTTGAGTCTTCCTTCTCCAAAATCACTTTCCAGCAGGTCTGAGTTGAGTTTTAAAAGGAAGAAATGTGTGCGCAGAAAAAAAGGGGTGTGGAAGCAATAGGCCAAGAGTAAATGGAAAAATAAGTACAGTTTTATGTATGGGTGTCTGTAGCTACAGTTCAGCTTTTTCACACACAAAATAACACCAACTATCAAAGGGTAAACTAGTTAATGAGTTAATTAAATGAAGAGCCTCAGAGTTTCTTGATCATCTTTTGTTTTATCCATTTAAGGTTACATAGTTACAAAATTTATCAAATAATTTCAAGACCCCTGTGGTGATTTATGACCTCATGCAGGTTTACAGGAACCACTCAGTGTGTGTCAGATTCCTGGCGTGTGTGTATGTGTGTGTGTTAAAGAGACAAACTATGTCCAGTGCTGCAGAGGAATGCTTTGTGGTGGGGTGTCCTTACTGGAACGACTGAGGTGGGTCATTTTCCAGGCATCCTTTCTGTTTCATAAGCCCTGCTCTCTTGCCTGCAGCTCATATTGAATCTTCAGTTGACTTTCTCATCCTTCCTTCTAGGAAATATGCAGCTGAAAAAAAAAAAAGGAGCAGCCTTGCATGTAACTGCACATCCACATGAAGTCAGAGGACTGAGTCCTCATAAAACCTTCAGTTTATCCCTTCTTTCAGTTTCTGGTTCTGGATAAAATACCTCCATTGAACTATTTATGTTCATCTTTGGCTTTTGTAGCCTCAAATCCTATGATTGTTTTAGTTTTTTAGTAAACCTTGGATGAGTAACAAGATGTCTTTCAAAAACAAACTTTTAGAAAGCACTACTGACTCTGCGCCAACATCTATAGAAATGTTTGTTCCAGGAGTTGGTTAATCTAGAAATGAGTTCTTTCTGTCAGTGAAATGAGCCATACTCCGGCTGTAACGTATTTCCTGAAGCACTGCTTATTCACCCTGCGCTGAATAGTTGGACGGTTGTTTCCTTTTTCATTAAGTCTTCTTGGCAGTCCAACAAAAGGCTCTCTGGTTTCTTCCAGGCTTCAACTTCACTTCTACCGTTCATATTATATTACCTTTTCTTACATTTTTAATTATTTTACAAGCACTTTGCTTTCCCCTTCTTTAAAAACAAAAACGACAAATGATGTCATTTTGTTGTTTTTATTTCTGAGTTTAAATAAGTTGCTCAAGCCTAAAAAAACAGTCAAATTTGAAGTATTTTTTTCTCTAATCGGAGTGCAGCTATACATGATCCAGGTTTACTACTAGGGCTGAACGATTTTGGAAAATAATCTAATTGCGATTTTTTATCTATAAATTGCGATTGCGATTTAATGTGCG
>JARVGW010000427.1:24751868-24776344 GCA_031762495.1 Anablepsoides rubrolineatus | reverse complement strand
GACAGTGTGAAAGGCTGAAGGAACTGTCCAAGGTCCTGAAAGTGCTGAAATGTTTCAGGACCTTGGACAGTGTGAAAGGCTGAAGGAACTGTCCAAGGTCCTGAAAGTGATGGAAAGTTTCAGGACCTTGGACAGTGTGAAAGGCTGAAGGAACTGTCCAAGGTCCTGAAAGTGCTGAAATGTTTCAGGACCTTGGACAGTGTGAAAAGCTGAAGGAACTGTCCTAGGTCCTGAAAGTGCTGAAATGTTTCAGGACATTGGACAGTGTGAAAGGCTGAAGGAACTGTCCAAGGTCCTGAAAGCGATGGAGAGTTTCAGGACCTTGGACAGTGTGAAAGGCTGAAGGAACTGTCCATGGTCCTGAAAGTGCTGGAATGTTTCAGGACCTTCAGGACTAGTCTTCTGATTGATGAAACATTTTGGTAAGAGACAAATGCACACAAACACCAAAATTAACACTATTATTAACCTTTCCCACAGGCAGTAAATACTAAAAAAACAAACAAAAACTCTGGTCTGGTGGTTAAATAAAGGTTTTATTAATGTGCATCACGGGTTTGAAGTGTCTAAACCTTTGTAAAAGACCACAGGTGTTTATGTTCACTTTTTAAAAATAATAGTTATGAAAACCAACCTGTGGGTTTATAATAAAAATACCTGATAAATTGAGAAAACCCCGAGATAGAATTGAAACGAGACAGGTCTTTTTTTATTTTCTTCAGTCTGCTGAAAACACAATTTTGTGCTCCAGATTTCACATTTTTTCTCCCACACAACAAAACAATTAGACACCTGCAGATTGCATGTAGCTTGGTAACACCTGCTGTTGGCTCCATTTATTTTTCTTTCAATCAACAACTGCTAAATATCTAGTATGTAAAATGAAAAAATAAATAAATATGAAAACTATGTTTTTTAAAAAGCTTCGCTGCTTTGACCCTTCCAATATATTTTTATTTACTGGCAGCTGTTTGTTTTTTTTGATTAGAAATTTCTGTGCAGAATAAAGGAGTGTTTCCTTCAGAGCGAGGTCACTACTCATCTTTTCAGACTAACATATCCTTGGACTCTAAAAATAGCCAATAAAATATAGAATATGCTTGTGTTGATGACATACAGTATACACTTCTTTTCCAAAAGCAGGTTTACTTTAAAGATTCTGTAAATGAGTTGTATATTTCTGTACAGATGTGGCAACCGCTCTCGTCATTTTTCCATTCAGGGGGAATAAAACCAGACTGTCACTGTTGGTTTGTCCTGAAAACTTGCCCTGAGTTTTTGTGAGTCTGTGTCTGTGCGGGAAGGAGGAAGATGTCATGATAACCTGTTCCTCTTCAACTTCAGGGTCAGTCTGACCTGAAGGGCAGAAGGTTTTAAAAGACAAGTACATAAAGTAGTACACAGAGTTCAAATAGAACTACTACTAAAACCTGCTTTTGTTTCATTATTTTGCATTTCAGGGCTTTATAATATAAGGTCATAAAAGAAATATTCATACAGATTGAATTGCCATTCATTAAATGAATTACTGCAAGATATTTTCAAAATTTATTTAAATACCTCAGACATGAAAAACAAACTTTTTGAAACATTGTTCAGACATATTGAATTTCTACTGCAACACAAACTATTTAAACAACAAATTCAATTAACTCATAAACTAAAGTATTACTCAAGTTCAAGTCTTTTTTTTTAATTTGCAGCATCATGAAATCACATTTAAAAACATACAGACGCAACACGCCAACAACTACATTTCTCTATTGATCCACAAATAACTAAATCACATCAGGCAATGAAAAAACAAGTCCAACTAAAGAACCGTTAAGCAGCAATCAGATTAAGATGGCACCACACTGACACAGTCTTCCACCATCTCAAACAGAAAGTAATGCGGCCCGCTACGTCGGGCCACGTCACCGGGCGTTTCTCCACTGCTGCTGTGGAGCCCGGGCCGCAGGGTTCGCTTTGAGAGGAGCAGCTCTAAAATGTGCGTGGAGTCGATTTTTGAGGAGCTGGTGTAGGAGGCAGCCAGATGAAGCGGCGTGAGCCCGCCGTTGGTCTGGGCGTTGAGCTCTGCGCCATGCTGCAGGAGGCAACTGGCCACGGCGACGTGGCTCCACCGACACGCGCTGTGCAGGGGCGTCCAGCCGTCGATGGTACGAGGGTCCACGCCGGAGCCGCCGGCCAACAGCGCGCAGACGACTTCCACGTGGCCGCTGTACGCCGCGCGGTGCAGCGGCGTGTAACAATCCTCGTCACAGGTGTGCACCAGTAAAGGGTCGGCTGCTAACAAACGGAGGATGGTTGAAAGCTGAAAAAAAGTCAGAGATTCTGAGTTAGGGTTGGGCAATATTGGCAAAAAAATTAATCACTTTTTTTTTTTATGTTCGTCATATTTGAAGTGGAGAGGAGCACTGAGCGGATTCTGTCTGGTGGTATTAATCATCAAGAGCCAAAAAATAATTGATTAATGTTTTTCTGATGATTAATTCACACAATACGATTATACCCAACCCTATTCTGAATATTACAAACCAAAAGACTTAAAAAAGGTACATTTTCAGAAATATACTTACTTAAAAACTCTGTTAGAATTTTAAACACATCTTAGTGAGAAGGTCATCTCCTTGTATGATACATCCATTCATATTTTATGTTGTATTTTTTCCATGTTTAGAAAATCCAAAAACGGCACTTTGATCAAACATACAAAAGTAAGCTTTGTTGAAATCCACAAACTATAAAAACACCTTGGGGTCTATTTAATCACTAAAGAATAATGTCCAATAAGTTTCAGTTTAGCCATATATACTTGCTTTAATGATTCATTCCTACTTCCAATAAAAAGGTTTATATTTAGTTTAACATCAGTTTAATATTGCATTTCTACTGAACTGAGGTCCTACAAGCTGTTTAATAAGACAAATTTTGACTAAACCACATGCTTGCTTGTGTGCAAAATTACAAAAGACAATTTATTAATAACTACAAAAAGAAAAAATAAACACAAAGAGTCAAAGTCGTGTCTTCAGTCAGACTTGTTTTTATTTTTTTTTTACAAAATAAGCTGCAGGATGACACATCTTAGCTCACTGAAGGTCATTTCTTATGTAAATAAACAACAAAGGCAGCCACTCTTTTATAAAGTATTACATTTAGAGGTCAAATGTATTTTGTGGAGAGACAGAAAACCTATCAAAAGTATGATCCATCTGGTTTTGGACAGGTTAGTGCAACATGAATGGACAGGTTTCAACATCTGGTGCACAGAAAAACACCCCACTCATTTTATTCTGTGCCTTTATTATGATCAACATTTTTGCTTTGCTGTGTTAAAAATAAAACCTGAAAGCTTTGAAATAACCATCAGCTCTAATGTTTGAAGTCACTCCTGCAGCTCTCAGCTGTGCAGACAGAAATGTGTGTAAGAGCTTCGGTTGTGCTGCTGAACGAGCTGTCGACGGAAGAAAACAACCAAACAGCTGCACTTTTGTTTACTGAGAAAAGATGTGCTGCTCTTTTACTTTACGGCAGCCATTCACCCTCAAAGAACATGTCGATCAGTGTCACACAACTGAGGGGTGCTCATTTCCTATTACTCAGACAAAAACAGCACAGAGCTTCAGCTGAAAAGTCACTGAATAAAGGAACGCTGTTTATGAAAGCATCTTTTCAGCCAAAGTGTTTGTATTTGCATTTTATCTTATTTAGAATCACTCTCTTACTGCAATATTATAACATGCAAAACAAAGCCCAGCAGAGTCAGCAGGACAGGCAGACCAGTGGAGAGAGATGGGGCTGAATTAACACATTTCACCAATAACTAACATGTGGGAAATGGTGCAGAGTAGTATCATCAAAAATTATGTCACAGCTTCTTTTGAGAGTAGTTTAACAATATATCCCGTTGTCATTAGTGCATTTTTGCAACGGACTTTGGAAAATGGTCCACAGTTAAATTCTGTGCAAATTAATTATTCATGCATTCAAGGATTACAAACCTTTTTCGAACCCCTGGAGGGCAAACTGTTAACCAGTCAGCAGTGCTGTGAGCTGCAGAAAACTGTTACGTGGCAACAGTTCTTATGTACATAACATACTGTGATTAAATTAGCCTGAGATTATTTCTTTCCCTTTTTTTGTTACATTATCCACAGGATCTATTTTACAAAAGGCTTCATGCATTGAAAAGGTCTCTGGGTGCATTAAAAGAGTTCACTCAGTGTTCACGCTGTTTATTGCTTCTCTGCATGCAAACTTAACTCACACTGTTTTTTTTTTCCTTCACGCTTTTCTGGAAGACATGGGGGTGGACCTCAAGAGGTTTGTTTCTCATTTTGAATTTAAGAAAAATCTAAAAGAAAAAACTAATAATAAGAGAAGAGGAACACTTTGACCTCCTTGGTAATTTAGCCCATTGATGCTGAAATGAACACTTTAGTTTTAATTCACAAACAATACATAGAAAAGAAAAAAAGCAACTTTGGTTAGTTTGATATTCAGAGTTTCCAACTCTCAAGCATTACAATTATTTCTCCCACACTCCACATTTCTCATGAAGCACAGGAAATTGAGCCAAGTCCTACAATAGTTTATAAGCTGATTTCCATTCAAACTGAACAATAACTTGTAAAAAGTTTAGGCGCAGCCTATTTTAACGTGTAGGAGTGTTGATGGACTTCCTCACAGTTTATTGAGAGGCAGAGAGGAAAGAGCAGAAACAATCTTTAATGAAAATGCTTATTTTTATTGGAACTGTGTTGGAAACACTGCAACAACAAATTTATCAGTCCATCCTTTTTTATTTACTTTCCCAAACTTTGAGTTTATCTGTTCAGACCTAAAAGCTCAGGGTCCACATACAGTAATGGACAAAAAGATTGCAGACTTAAAGCAGCACTTTTGCCATTCCAAGAATCACACTTAAATGGAGTTAAATCCCATCCACTTGTGTTAACTCTAATGAGACACAGCCACAGTAAGAGATGGTTATTCAAGCTGAGTAAGTGCTACTACCATGTCTACTTGCAGTTCTTGGATTTCGACCAGTTAAATGAATGTACTCCCCCCACGGCCAATCTTCCATTATTAATTCATTTTACAAAGCATCTGTCTTCAATGAGGCTTTTTTGTCTTCTTTGTGAGTCTGTGTGTGTATGTGTGTGTATGTGTGTGTGTGTGAGTGCCTCTACCCTGACCTGCCTGTCAGGATATTATCCACCAGGTGCACTAGATTTAAAAAATAAAATAAAAAATAGTTCCACGATTGGTCAGATGAATGGAAAAGTACAAATTCATCTTCAGTAAACGTCCACTCTGTGCAGATGCAGTAGTGCCTGGCTGATTATTCTAAATGCAAAAATGGCTGGGGCCAAAAAGAAGAAGAAAAGATTCAAGCTGTTCGCTGAGAGGAAAATGACTGGCAGCAGCCGAGGGTTAAATGCTGTAATTAAGGAGAGAGCTAAGGAAAGGAAATATAATTGCATGTCCCATTACAGCGACACCACCGGGAAAATTACAGCACCCAATTGTTAGAAAAGATTGGATTTTTCTCTACATTTTTAGGCAGAAAATAGTGGTTATACATGAAACAGCCAATAGTTCCCTGTTTTAATGATAGAATCAGGTTCAAATCATAAATAAGATCAAACTGATTAGAGTAAATATTATCAGGTCCCTTTAGGTTTGGAAACAACTGAGTGGTTAGGAATCTGTTTCATGTCAAGTGTGTTTGACAATGTTTGATGACATGTAAATGTTAAAGCAATAGTTCATCTATTTTAAAGAGGTGTTCTGTGGAAAGTCACACAACCCAGATGACAGGTTGTAATTACAATATCATTTTGTGAGGAACCCATATTTTCTTCCCTCCTCTCTTTCTGTTGTCATCATAAAAACTGGCAGTAAGCATCCATCAGTCAACTTCTAGATTTCCAAAACCCAGACCTGAGTTCAAGCCTTTCTGTCAGGAGACTGTCTCCAGTACAGCCGAGCCCTAACCATCTGCTTCTAGATGATTGAAAAAAAAAGTCTCTCCTCCTTTTTCAAGGACAAGGAGAGAACAGAAGCATAGCAGTGAGATGACCTCAGCCCACAACACGGCCTCGGTTATTTCACAAGTTACACAAAATCAAAACATAATAAATATCTATCGGAGCCTGGCCTGGAAGTGTTTTGTGAGTTTCAGCCTGTTTCTCCACTCATCTTGTAACAATAAAAACAAAAGTTGTAAATACCTTCCTACATCTCATGCCTAGATCCAGGTATTAAGACAAAAGTTCATGAAAAATCTTTTGTAAAAGTTGACCTACAAATTGTTCCTGAATTGTGGGCTGTCAGAACAACATTTAGTGAACACAGTTCTGACTGCAGGGAAGGAGGGCACAGATTGGAATGTGGGTTCAAGTAAGGAACTTGGAAGAAAAGTAGATAAGAAACACTTGGTACATTGATTGATTGATCACTGTAATATTTCTAAGAAACCTTCATGACTAAAATGTTTAACAGATGCAGATTTGGTGGTAGAGAAATTCTCTACTACTTAAAAGTGCTTCTATTGCAACTGAAAAAAGCTGTGTGTACTTTTCTTGCATTAAACTCTAGAGTCCTACATATTTCTGTCTTAAATACTAAGAAGGAAAAACAAAAGTGAAATGCCTGTGGATAAAATCACATCCAGTTACTTTGACCCAATACTAAAATCTGAATGTTAGTAAAAATTCATTAAGATTTTTTTAAACAGAAATTTTAAAATGCCAAACTCATAACAACCAAATAATAATTCCAAACTCTTGCCTAATAAAACAATCTGAGCACTTACACGATTGTTTTCTGCCGCCCACAGAATGAGCTCCTTTGGTTTGTCTTTGAGCAGCTCCTCCTTCTTCTGGTACCACTCCTCGGTGCGCTCCCCCTCGTCCACCTCCGCCTCGTCATCCTTGCTGGCCGTCCAGGAACTTCTGGCCCCTCGAGGAATCAGGTCTGAGTGTGTGTCAAGAAGTTCGAGCTGGTTGAAATCTTCTGGAAACTCCATTCCTGGATGATGTCTTCAGAGTCTGAGACCCACATAAACGAGGGATTAAAAGATGAGAAGCGAAAATCAAAGCTGTGAAAAAAAAAGCTTTAAATTAAAGCAGATGTGTTAAAGAATTTTGTATACTTATTAATAAGTTATTTGAGGTCTCCTGGAGTGAGCCATGCTGATGTTAATTAGTATTCTCCACCTTGTGTTTTGTGTAAAAACTGACCTATCCAAAGCATTTTAATTGCGCACCCTGTCTATGAAAGTCTAAACTGCCTCAGGGCATCTTTACATGAGCTGTCATTTCTTACCCAGATTCTGAAGTAGGAGGCTCATTTAAAAATCCATTTTGAAAGTGATTATTCCCTGATGTTTCTGTAACGCAGCTCTTCAATGTGTAATGACCCTTGATGTCCTACAGATTCTTGTAGATCATTATGGGAATCTCCAGAACTTAGCCAGGGTATAAGTAATTATTTGTTTAAAAAAATAAGTTTTATATATCAGGACATATATACAAAAAATAAAGAAAAAACAAACGCTGCTTATTAGATCAGAAAATTAGAAAAGTATCAGATAAACAAAACTGAAGCATTATTAATTTTGCAAAAACCAAGCTAAATCTCCGGAGCAGTGGTGTGGTAGACGCAGTGAAGTGTTGCTCATCAAAAGCAATTAGTTCACTGAAGATTATCAACTTGAACATCTCTTAAATGCAGAAGTCTGTCAGTTTGCTGCTCTGAGGCATTCAGGTGTTTGTCGACAGAATGCCAAAAGGGGAAGATGTCAGAAATGATTGCAAAAGAAGCAACTGTTGCTGCCCATCATGTTAGGAAGGGTTATAAGGACATTTCTGAACAATTTGGAGTCCATCTTTCTGCGGTAGTAATAATCAGTCACAAGAGGAAAACATTCAAGAGTGCCAACAATCTTTGCAAAAGGGTGGAGGTTACAGCATGTTCAGTGCAGGGTCAGACAGTTTAATGGTCAAGGGAACTGAAAAATGAAAAAAAAAAAAAGTGACAAATGTCAGACTCTACACGTCTCGGTTAGGATGTTATGTGTTTGTGAAAAGTTGCATCTGCAAAAATAAGGGATCTAAAACAAGAGCTTTGAACAAAGAAGACTATTTTTCAAATAATAAAAAAACAGACGCAGCATATCAGCATAAGCAAGGTGGTGAAAGGCTGAACATTTCAGTTTGTTATTCAGATGAAAGAGTTGAGCATTTTACAAAAAAAATAATAATAATACAAAAACAATCGAATTTGAATGCCGCTGTTTGTCAGCCTGACTCAAATCAGATCATAAAACAGGCGCTGGAGCAAATTTGCAACAAAATAACTGAGAAGAAGAAGAAAACACGTTTCTTTGACCAATTAAATACCATAATTAGGTGAACCTTTTAAGATGAGTCATTAGCAGAGCATAAAAACAAAAGTGGGGTAAACTCTTTTGCATGTGAGACTGCCAGAAGATTATTTCAAGATATTTCTACAAATATGGCTGTAAACTATTTGCACTGTGAAGTAACGTGACTTTTCTGCCTCAAGTTCTACATTTTTCACTTTGAATATCATTATTAATTTTGTTAAACATTTATTTAAAAAAATAGTAGGAGAAACAAATAAGTTGACTGATATTGTTGCAGGACTAATCAAAAGTCAACTTCTAGACGCTCATTTCTCGATTCTGAAACACCTGTCAGTAGTTTAACTCAGTAAAATGAATATAATGCATAAATATTATTGCTTACTGAAACGTACAGGTACAGTATGTTATGGATCGCTGTATAATAAGCACATGACTGTCTCCATCCTTTGAGGTATTTTTTTCGACACAGTTACACAACCTGCACTTAAAGAAACACCAATATAAAACAGCTGTTTTAAACTTACGTCGATGTTTACTATTGTAGCATCACAGTTTGTCTTTACGTCGCTACGGCTCCGTCAATTGTTTATAAACTAAAAAGAAAAAGAATGAATCCTTGCAACAAGCTTCTCGACCAAAGACAGGTGGGAGTTGTAGTTTTTGACAACCGGGATGCCGTAGGAGCAGTGCAATTAAAAACTGCATTACCCACAAGCCTTCGCGGCGGCGCACTTCTTCGCTGACGCAAATTATTATTGTCTATATCCGGTTTATGTTTGTTTACGCCTCTTATTGGTCACGTTTGTATTGCTCCAACTTTTGTTTCTAGCGATTGTTTTACTTTTTGGACGATTACACATTAAAAACTCAGTTACTTGCACTGACTCAATAAGAAATCTGCAGTATTTACATTTTAAGTAGCCCCAAGTGTAAAATATCATTTGTTATAGCTCTACATAGCTTTTATAATTAGCTACATCATAGAACATGACATACAGGACTTATTTATTCAACAAATACCAAGATAAAATGTTTAAAGATACCTTTCTGCTTGCAGAACCAAGTTAATTATGCCAGTTTTTGTCCCACTAGAGGAATTTTTGCTCCTTGTTTTAGATCATTGCTTGAAATTATGAAGTTTTACAAACACAGCTTATGGTGCAGCATTTCAGTCAGACTGGAGTCTGGGATTTGACTGGAGAATTCAACACAGTAATGGGTGCTAGATCAAAAAACGGAACATCAAGCTAATACTTTGTAATTTAAAAATAATCTTCTCTTTAACATATACATAAAAAACAGCCAATTATGTTCACTTGAAACCTTATGTCTGTTTCAAGGTATTTTTTTCAAATAACACTCTTGACTAAATGACTTTTTATATTTGATCACTAAGAAAACAAAGGGACTAGATGATAAATACAGCTGCTAAAATCCTATAAAACTGAGCTGTTAGCCTTGAGATTATCAATAGAAAACAATTAAAATATGTCATATGGTTCTCTGAGCCTGCCTCATTTTACACCAAGAGCTGAGTGAAACCTGACCAATTCATCCAAAACACTGTCAGCTGGATAAAGGGAAATTTCAACATTAAAAGATACATGTGGAGATAGAAGAACCAGTCTGGAAGCTCTCTGCTTGAAATTTTAACACATTTCCCCCTCATTAAACGTCACAAAACATTCTGTCATGGTACATTTAAAATAGATGTTTATTGCAATAATGTTTATTTAATTCATGATAGCAGTTTGGTTTGTCAGAACTGGGACATTAAATGGGGGAAAAAAAACGCATGAATTTCATGATAAATGAAAAGCTGAAGTGCAAATTCCTCAGTTGGCAGCACACAAGTGTCCAATAGAGTCCTCCTGTAGAATAAAAAGTGTTGACTTTATGAAACTGCTTTTAGGCTCCATAAATATTTAAATCAGCACAATGTTGAAATCCTTGATTCACGCCTTAGGTGGAAAAACAACATGGTAGTGAAAGTCGTCTTAATCTAACACTTCAGGGGGTTTTATTCATGAATCAGGTTCACAGTCTCCTGGGAGACTGAGCAGCGTTTGACTTTAAAAAGCAGCCATGCCTGTGGAAATCAATGAGGGCAGACAGTCATAGGCTGGACTGAGAATCCTTCCTGCCATTACACCCACTTACTGATGAGGCTTTAAACTAAGATCAGAAAATATACTTCAATAGAAGAGATGAAGCCATGTAAATAAGTGAAGTGTGTGTGTTTGTGCGTAGGCAGGCAGGGGAATAATCTGAGAAACTGGGCTTAACTTAACTTGAAGCACATTACATTTTAAAATGTTATCCATATTTTGTGTGACGGTCAGAAATTTGTGGGCATGTCTGTTTATGTCAGGAGGTCTGCAACCTTCACAATCAAGAGCCATTTCTGTCTCTTGCGTCACTAATAAAATGTGTCCAGAGCCACCAAATGTGCCCTGGACTATTGAATACAGTATGTTTTTCTTATAATTATTGTTATATAATCAACTAACTATATTTCTTCTTAGCAACTTGTCTTAAAGATTAAAAAAAGAAAAGAAAAAAGATGAATTCGAGAGAAAAAATCTGTACGGCTGGTATTGGATTACTGATGTGGCTAACAGATGATCTAATCAAAATGTTTCACTCTTTTCTATTTATATTGTTGCTCACAAATTAACAGAAAAAATCTGCGTAGCCTGTTTGTTAAAATTCAGTCTCATGTTAGTTTTGAGTAAAGCTCCAAAGAGTTGCATGTGGCCCCAGAGCCGCAAATTGCAGACCTTTTTGTAAACCTTTTTGTTCAGCTGTGGCTGTGATGACGAGGAGGGAGTGCACCTCCTAAACACAGAGGGCAGAATTAAAAAAACAAAAATAATAACAATAAAAAAAGTAATAATAATAGATAATAACTTTGTGATAAATTTGCAAAAGGTAAACATGCTTAAAAGAGTGGCGATGAAGGCGTGAGTTATCAGAACTGCAGTGAGAACCAATAAATAAATAATGTTTTTTTCAGCTCCATAAAACAAACACATTCCTTGGTTTTTGCAGAGTTTGTAACAAGCTTAAGACAAATAATAGATTATTACTCAATAAATCACTGTTGGAACTCTTGATCCCAGATGACTTGTCAACAGAGGTGACGTCCACAGATCATCCCCTCTGTTGACTAATTCTCTGTCTCTTGATTGTTCCTGACAAACAACAAACAAAGGTGGTATGCATATTTTGTTTATATATTTTTAATTCAAAGACACAATCATTGATATGTGAAGCATATTGCAGATTTAGTTTCTAACTTTATGATTAGTTATTTATTTCATTGTCTTCATGACTTTGCTTTATTTTCAACCTGCGTTCATCAACCATCTATCTGAAACAGGTAAGATATTTATTGATTATTTATTTTTTACAGAACCCCCACTTCAAAAAGATCTGAACTATCTCTTCAAAGAAGGGGGCTTAACTTTGGTTCCTACAGAGAGTGTAGGACCCTGAGAGTCTCCATCAGCAGCCCACCTGGACCTCACAGGAGGCGCACGAGCCTCGGCGCGCTCGCGCTGCTGAGGAGCTCCACACATACAACTTGTTGCTGATGCCGGCGGCAGCTCCGCTTGGAGCGGACCCAGCTCACAGCAGCCAGCAGCAACACGCAGGGGGATCATCAGACAGAGGTGAGACCATGACAGGAGCGTGGCTTTGGTTCTCGGCGGTGTTTTGGCTCAGCGCCACAGCTGGACGCACTCTTCTCATTAACGACTCCTCTCTCCTCCTGGACGAGGAGGCGCTGCTCCCCCACACCGAGACTTTGCTCAACCTGTCGGGACAGTCCGGGAACCGCACCTCCTCCTCTTCGGGCTTCTTCCTCCTGGACTTTGACGAGGGTCTGCTGGAGGACTGGCGCTCCCTGGCCGACAGGACGAGCAGCGGGAAGGAGGCGCAGGACGGCGGGGTGAAGGCGCTGCTCGTGGCCGCCTACTCCCTCATCATTGTGGTGTCTCTGTTCGGGAACACGCTGGTGTGCCATGTGGTGGTGAAAAACAAACGCACCCAGTCCTCCACCAGCCTGTTCATCCTCAACCTGGCCGTGGCTGACATCTTCATCACGGTCCTCAACACCCCGTTCACCCTGGTGAGAACAACTCGTCTTCTTATCCAGAATTAAGAAACATTTTACACAGATAAAACTTTCTTAAACTGTTTATTTACTTACAAGTTGCAGACTTCTTCTTCTTCTTCTTCTTTATTTATTTATTTTTTTATTTTATTTTTTTACATTTAGTAAATACAACTAAAGCAATAAGTATAAATAGTTTTTGGCAGCTGATCTTGACACCAATAGAGGGCACCAGAGATCAAATCCCTCAAGGTTATCACCTGCTAATAAGGAAGGATGATGATGTTTTGCTTGTGTTTGTGAGCGTGTTGACAACATAACTCATGAATCACTTGACAATTCTTGGTCAGATTTTTAGAAAGTAATCATTGGAGACACATCTTCAACTTAACATTTGGAGTCAACCCAATTCAAGATGGCCACCACAGCCAACTTATATTAAAATGTACAGAAATGGTTATAATTCACTACATGTTACAGATATTGTGCTATAACTTGATGGAGTTGTAGCTGAGAGTAAATCACAACACATGTGCTACTCATTATACAGGATCATTACTTAAAACTTTAGCTTGAAATGTTGGCATTGATCTTGTTTTTCTAGCAAAAGAGACACAGATTGTAATGAGACAATCACTGGATATGCAACTCATTAGCAGCTAACATTTGATGTGGTAGTAGCTGAGAGTCATTCACAACATGCACTGTGAGTCATTTTGTGACATGAGATTGTGCACAACAGGGACAACGCTGTCATTCCTCTATCTTTGCCTGAAACTCTGGCTTTAAAGGCGGCTGTGATATTTAGTATTTTATTTTTCAAGGTCTTTAAAGTTGTTTTGATTCGACAGACGCGGTTTACGTGTTTCCTCAGGTCCGTTTCGTAAACAGCACCTGGGTGTTTGGGAGGACCATGTGTCACATCAGCCGCTTTGTGCAGTACTGCTCCCTGCACGTCTCCACTCTCACCCTCACCGCCATCGCTTTGGACCGACGACAGGTTTGTCCACTCGCTCCTCTCCGTCTCTGCAGAGTGTCTTGGTGTCAGAGTCAAAGCAACCCTTTGCTCTCATGTTTCAACCTTTTTGCCTCTTTTCCCTGCTTTTCTACAAAAATGCATTGCATGTTTCCTGTCAGATGGGTTTGAATAAAATCAGCTGATAATGTTGCAAAATGCATCACCTGTCCTTTTATGAGTCAGCCGTGCGAGGAATGCAGCTGTTCATCCTCTTCCATCGCTCCTCTTCATTCTCGCTCTGAGACATCCCTCATAATGGAGCCCTGACACTGATTTCCAGGTTACAGACTGGAGGTAGAGAGAAGATGAGGTGATATAAAATTGTCTGAGCTCATTCAGAGCGCTGCACAACGCGCCTCTGCGAGCTTGGAGATGAAAGCTGCCATTAGTGCCATTCAGCTTTCTCTGAGCTTCTTTTGATTGGTACAATACTGATAATTAATATAGAGTGTGAATCTGAATAACTGTTCATTCTCTGGGCCTGTGGATCCTATAGTTTAGTGGTTTTGTAAACTAAAATTAGACTTTTTAGTGCTCAGAGTGGTGGGCTCTGCATGCACTTACATTTCAGGTATAGTGCAGACTAAAGGTTTGGACACACCTTCTCATTCAAAGAGTTTTCTTTATTTTCATGACTATGAAAATTGTAGATTCACACTGCAGGCATCAAAACTATGAATTAACACATGTGGAATTATATACTTAACAAAAAAGTCTGAAACAACTGAAAATATTTCTTATATACGTTCTTCAAAGTAGCCACATTTTTTTTTTGATGAGCTTCAATAGGTAGTCTGAAATAGTTTTCACTTCACAGGTGTGCCCTGTCAGGTTTAATAAGTGGGATTTTACTGCATTATAAATGGGGTTGGGACCATCAGTTGTGTTGTGCAGAAGGTGGATACAGTACACAGCTGATAGTCCTACTGAATAGACTTATAGAATTTGTATTACAGCAAGAAAAAAGCAGTAAGAAAAACGAGTGGCCATCATAACTTTAGGAAATGAAGGTCAGTCAGTGTGAAAAATAGTGGAAAACTTTGAAAGTGTCCCCAAGTTTTTCAATAAGAACAAATAATCTTGACATCTTGCAGACTAGAAAGCCTGGTTTACAGCCCATGAGAAGTCTGATGTGTGAGAAATGGTTGTATGGTGAAAATTTCATTTTATTTTCTCATAACTTTGTGGGCGTGTCTCACAATCCCATTAGTGAGATAAATTTTTTAGGTCTTGTCTAATATGACCAGATCCTGCCTCCTGCTGCTCTCAGACACTTTAATCATGAAAAATGGAAGTCTCTGTGACAGAATAAAAACTGTAAAATAAGTGCTTCTCTTCTTTTACACTATATTCTTCCTCTATAAATCATGTGGAGATTTTACAGTGAAAGCTTGCAGAGACTGAAAAAACCTATAATAATACATTCCCTGCGTTAAAGGGACTCTTACTTATTAAGCAAACTGATAATAGTGATTATGAATATTTGTAACCACTGCACAGTTTACAATTGCCGCCTTCAGGGGTAAAACATTTAGTTCTGAAAGTTGTGAATGTTGAACAGCGCATTTATTTACTGGTAATCATGTGGGACTTTTATTACATCAGAGTGGCATTTTAAAAGGTACCTATGGTAAAAATAAATGTATTATTTGAATCAACATGCTTAGATGGCTTCAATATTTTCAGATCAGAGTAAAAGTATCCAGCTTTTTCCAACTTTATCTCCTCTCTGCTTCAGTTTCAGCATCCAGCTGTTCTGATTTCTTGCTGTGTTCGGGATCAATTCTCTGTTCCATCAGGACCCAGTTTTAGACTGAACTTCAGGTTTGAGTAAATTTAGAATCCAGTAAAGATCAAATCATATTTCCAGATAAGAAGCAAAATTCCTTCAGCTGCAGAACAGAAGTCCAGTTTTTTAAACTGTTCTGGGTCAGTTTAGGTTATATTAACTTTATTTTAAGTCTGTTTATAACTGCAGAATAAAAACAGACAAACAGATGGCAACATTTAATACTCTAGTCCTGCATAATATCATAATATCCATAAACAGATTTTTTTCTGCTCTTTGTATGTTTCAGTTAATAAAAACAATCAGATGACCTTTGCTTTGCCAGCCAACCAACATATTTTTGTACTTGGTCTGCTCTCAGCTGAAGGGTTTAGGTGTTAAATGCACAAGTGGATTTAGTGAGGAGAAAGCAAGAGCAGACTGCAGCCACTTATTTGGACTCTAAGAGGGCAGATGGCTGCTTCACACACAGGTCTTTTAGCCAAACAGAGACAGTATTTATCCATCTTCTCACAAATTAGGCAGCTTTAAACACAAAAGGTTCATAGCAGGTATTTGCAGAGGTGTTGATCAGGTTAAGTTTACAACAAACAGAAGTCCTTGGTGATTCACAGCTGATCAAAAACTAAGTATATTTTTCTGTCCTTGCCTCATCTTTCCCACATATATACAAATAATATTGATAATAATAAAAGCCTGCTTTAAAATATAAACAAATGGAGGTTTAGAGTGCAGCTTAAAGGCCCCCTCCCATCGCTGTCCGTGGTCCTGAACCTAATGACAGAAAAGCTGAGAGGGAGGATTTTACATAGAGTTGTTTTGTTTTTTTTCCCAGAGTTGCCTCGATGCCACAGGCGTGGGTGTACATGCGAATGTCAGAGTAACCAGCAAACTGAAAACTGCCTAATGTCAAAACCTCACAGCCTTTCAACATCCATTTACTGTCAGCTTTAGTAGACAAAGAACGAGGATTTGTCTGGAAAACATCAGTTCTGCGTGTTGAATAGCAATAATATTGATAATAACACATAGACTGCAATAAATATTTATTTATTTGGGAAAATGTTCAGCTTAATTATAGAAAAAAGGGAAATTCTAACTTTATGAAAGATTTATGAGCCACTGCTCACATGTTTGAGGTTTTTTTTCTTCTTTTACATGTTTAACAGGGAGAAACAGGAAAGAAAGGAAGTTAGGATAAATTCAGTGGCTCACATTGTTCAACTTGTTTTGTTTCTCTCTGCTCTAACACACTATTCCAAAGAATCCATTATAACCTTCGTGCTTTTGCAATGATGAATCCATCACTAATGTAAGTGGCCATTGAATCACTGTCAGCAGCATCCTGTCAGCCTGCAGAGCTCTTTAAATAGACCCCATGAGGGCAAATACAGATTCAAAGTATCTGCTACTAATGTAGTTACCTGGTTTATCATTCTTGCACTCAAACACTCTGAGTTTTTGTATTTGCGTGCATCAATTCTGCTTGTAATGAAAAAAAATCTGTAGGTTTGTTTTCACCCCAAAAAAATTTGTGCTGAGGCTGAAATTATATAAAAAACACCAAAGGTCAGAAGAAGGACCTGAAAAAAAAATTGACCAAGATCATTTTAAAAGTTTGTAAGAAAGTCTGACTTTTTCTTGGAAGCAAAATTGAAGGATGACATAAAACCAACATAAACCCCCACAACCTCCGAAAACCTTGACAGGGTCCTTCAGGTTCATGAAAACCATTTTAAAAGGATTCAAACATAATTTAAACACTTTTAGATTTCTCCCTGCTGCAGCTCCTGAAATTGAAAGCAATTAATTTTTTTTTCTGTTCTTCTGCATCCTCACATCCACAGTATTATGTGTGAGGCATTGTGGCAGCCGCCGCACTAATGACATGTTTCAGACTGTATCAGAACAAAGTCCAGTTCCTCCCTGGGTGGTGAATGCAGTCAGTGGTACTGAATTAAAGTGAATGTTTTATTAGGGCTGCCTCATTAAAGCCCAGTTGTTACAGAGTCATGATGTTCAATTACACAGAGGTGATAATCATGCAAAGGATAGGAGGATTTGTTTCCAGAGAGAAGGGGCTGCACATTCTGCCACTCGTTTAGCTCGCTAATGCACTCAAATATAGGAAGCTATGTTTTACACAACAAATAAAAAAAAAAAGCATCAAAGCATAGATGCACTCAATGCACCTGTGTAAGATGACGAAATGATGACGCTGGTGAGCAGAATAAATACAAAACCCATCTTCTCATATCTGTGTTGGAGGTTTTTAAGTAAAGTCTTCAGTATTGTATACTGACTCATAGATCATAAGAATAAAACATTTCTTTGAAGCAGCAGGTGGTACTCTAACTTTCATTAATCAATACAAATTAAAACTACAGAAATAGGTTATATTATTAGAAAGGCTGATGACTAAAATTACCCCTATTGATGAAGGAAATTACAAACCATAATGACACATGACACATTAGGAGATGTTTGTATTTGATTTTTCCATTTTTTTTAAACTCGACATCAATGATTGGCTTGTTTGGCTTGCTCAGTAAAAGGCTATTTCCTTATCTTTTTTTTTAATATATTTTTTTATTGTTTACCTGTGACCTGTAAGTTTTTTTTCCAGGGGGATGTGTGTCTATTGAATACAAGATTACAAAGTCTGTGGTGGTGCTTGTCTGATTCTCTCATATTCAGTGAACCCATTCAAAAACACACTCACAGTCTAGTACTATATCTTCATTGAGACTTTGCATTGACTTTAAATTTCTATAACCTAACCCTGGCTCCTTAACCTAACCACTCTAGTACTAGACCTGTCAGAAGAATAAATTGCACAATAAATATTATTTGGAGACAATTTAAGCTAATGTATTGATAACCACCTGGTAGCAGAGGAGGTGGTCTCAGGTTTCAACTTTCCAGAACTTCTAATGCAGCTTTGAATCAAATCCTTAGACACTTTCACACCAATTTACACAGCAGCTCACTGCAGCTTTATAGGTTAGACATTCACTCTACTGGGTTTGAACTGAGAAAGCTTCTCAGAGAGGGAGAGGAGAGGTGAAATATAAGTCTGCTTGCCTTAAAAACACTCTTAGTGAGTCCTGCTGTGTCCTGGATCACTGAGAATCTACACCAACACTTTGCCTCTGGTAACCCTGCTTGAATGTGCTGCTGTGCTTTATGTTGTGAAAATGTCCAAAACATTTTCTGTTGATTTTCATTTGTGATTAATATACTTTTTAAAAAGAAATTAGATTCTGTACTGGAGGGAAAAATAAAAACATTAGCACTGAAAGTCCTCTGTGCCTTGAAAATGGCAAAAAAAAAAATAAAGTCAAGTCTTGAGTGCCTTCAGTTGTGCAGATATTCCTTTAACTAGATTTAATTTCTTATCTTGCAGAAAAAAACAGGAAGTTTTTTTTAGTTTTTCTTCTTCTTTTTAACAGCCAAAAACAATCACTTTTCGTAAAATGTGCCTCTTCTGTTCGCTACAAAGAACTCATATCTGCCACTAACAAACAGACATTTATATGTTGTGAATTCAATTAAAGTTTTTTTTATCCATTAGGTAACACGGAGCCACAGGTTCATTAGCAACAAAATAAAGATGATGTATTCTGTGAACGCTGCTGTCTTATTCTCTGCTTCATACGTCGGCCTGGGTTAGATGCCTTCTATTGATTTGATGTGTGTGTGTTTGTGTGTGTTTGTGTGCGTCTGCAGTAGATGTGAACTGTGCTTGTTGATTTTTTGTTTCCTCAGGTGATTTTACATCCTCTCCGACCACGCATGACTCCAACACAAGGAGGTGTTTGGGTGGCTGTTATCTGGATAATGGCCAGCTGCTTCTCCCTCCCACACGCAATCTACCAAAAACTCCTGACTTTCACCTACAGGTAAAAACTCTGACGTGTCTGTGAGGCCAGCCGCTGTTTAATTAAGGTTAGAAACAAACAGATTCTTTTTCTTCCCCTTTGGCTCCCGAGGGATGAGAGTCACACTCGACTCAGGATTAGTGCTGTTTTTCTAAAAGGAGTTTGGAAACAGGGACACGATGTGATATGAAGGAGAAAATACAGTTTTCAGCAGTGATAAATAAGCTTGGGTGGATTAGTGCTGAGAAAATAAAGTTTTATATTCTCATGTTTATCATCCTTTCTCCTTTCTTCCCGTCACCAGTAAAGAAAAGGAGCGGAGCCTCTGTGTCCCGGACTTCCCCGAGCCATCAGATGTCTACTGGCAGTACATCGATCTCCTGACCTTCATCCTGCTGTACGTGCTGCCGCTCATCATCATCACTGCCTCCTACACCACAGTGGCCCGCCGGCTGTGGCGTCACAACGCCATCGGTGACGCGACGACAGCCCAGCACGCCACCCAGAGGAGGAAGCGGCGCAGAACGCTGGCCATGCTGCTGCTGGTTGTGGGCGTGTTCGCCGTCTGCTGGTTCCCCCTCAACTGCTACGTGGTGCTGCTCTCCAGCCAGGCGATCCACTCCTCCAACGCTCTGTACTTCTGCTTCCACTGGCTGGCCATGAGCTCCACCTGCTACAACCCGTTCATCTACTGCTGCCTGAACCCGACCTTCCGTCAGGAGCTGCGGCTCCTGTTCGACAGGTGCCGCTGGAGGCGGAGAGCCGCGGTCGGCTCGGAGCCGGAGCATCGCCCCGCCGTCGCCTGCGCCCCCTGCCGCCGAGCCGCCTGGCCCGACAACCACGAGTCGCTGAGGCCGAGCCACGCTCTGTCGCACCTGGGCCAGGGTTCCCTGCAGGCGAGCCACGCCTCGTCCAGCCACTCCCACAACCTGAAGGACGCACACGTGCTCTTCACGGCCAGGCAGGCCCTCACAGGGAGAACAGACATCCTCTCAGTGGAGCCCATTGTGGCAGAGAGATAACTACACACAGCCGCCTCAGTTCCCACTGGAAGTTAGAGAGCGTGTTCTGAAAACGAGCAGATGTGTGGCTGGACCGATTTTGACAGCAGCAGGTTGAAAGTTAAAACTTTCCTGAGGTAATTAAAGTCGTGACTCTGCTTTGTTTGAGGTTCCTAAAAAGAAAAACTCGCCATCTTTTAAAAGCCTTTTTCCGCTCTGCAGTTTTCACTTCTGATGTCTTTTGTGATGCATAACAAATCCTGCAAACCTTCTGTGGTTTGAGTGATGGAAAAATAATTCTCTCCATGAGGTCCGCTCAGCAGGACCTCCACTTAAAGGTTTGTGATTGTTTCTGACATTTTGTTTTAATTTCTTTTTGTTTCCTGTGCACCAAAAGTATTGACTTCAATGTAAAATAGGATTCTGAAACTTATTTCTCATTATCCTATTTAATACAAGGTCCGCATGAAGGTACAAAGGAGTAGATGATACAATGAATAATGAGCTATGGATATACCCTCGTGAATAGCTGTCTTTTTTTTCCAACAGGGTTCACAGAAAAGGCACAAAAGGAAAACTATCAAGAAATTTCATTACACGAGAAAAAAATAATCATCTTTACCAGAATCCACTCACAGCTTTTGTCTCCTCACAGTTTTTATGATTCATTTTCCAAAAAGAGTTACCTAAATACTCAGAACATGAACCATTGAGGATGACATTCATATTTTTTCACTTCATTTATTTCATCCCTTTAAGTCCATACCACTGCCTGCTTTTGTTTTTTTTTATCCTGGAGGCTTTGAGAGTATGTTTCGGAGAAATAACAGCAATTGAGGCTATTTTTCTAAAAAATCTATCTCACTTCACAATCATCTTCTCCTTCATCGTGGAGGCTCTTAAGGGATTTTTTGATCCTTCGTTGGGATTTTCTTGGACTTTTGTCAGATGAGTCGACAATCGAGGAAACATGTTATCTCACTTACACTGTGACCTCTTGGGATCTTTACAGACTGAATGTATTTGTCACCAAATTGCTTTTGTTGCTGGGTCTGCTACGAACAAAGACTGACAATTAAATCTAGATGTAGTTGACCAGTTTTTGGCAGGCGTTAATGTAAATGCCCGCATTTGTGTTTGTTTGTCTTTCTGTCTAATGAAACTCTGAATCATGTAATTGTAAGATGTCCAACTGGTGGATCATTTTTTAGCACTGATGTCTCACAGCAGGAAGATCCTGGGTGTGATCCCCAGTTCAGACCTGGGGTCTTTTTGTGTGGAGTTTACATCTTTTCCTCATGTTTACAGGGGTTTTCTCCAGGTACTCTGGTTTCCTCCCACAGAAATGCATGCATGTTAGGTTACCTTCAGGCCTTCCTTGCAAAGGAGATCTGTGATCTCAGTGGAATTTGCCTTGTTAAATAAAGAACTGATTGCAGTTACCACAGTTATTTAACCTTAGACAACACAAAAAACTGCAGAAAAACAGTATAATCTGACAACAGGGTAGATTAAACTAGTATATTTAGTGTTTGTAATGAAAGATGTGATCACTGCTGGAGGCAGTGACAACTAAGGGAAACAATGGTGGAGAAATTTAAAATAACCTAATACAATGAAACATAGTGACAAGATGAAACAAAACACTGGATATAAAGAATGAAACACAAGAAAGAAGAAAAACAAACCTTTACACAGATCACAAGGTTAAAAAGAATTGTAATGTGTTTTTAAATGCAGCAGATTTATTGTAGCAATGCTGAATAAGATGTGACACTTCAAGGAAAAACTTTACCCCTTCATGCATCAACATGATAAATGATGATAAACACTAAAAACATCTGATTGTGTTGAATGTTATCCCTGGGAAACGTCTTGTGTAAAAAAAAGAAAAAAAAAAGCTAAAGCGGTAAAATGTCAAAACCAGATATATGTGTATAAATGTACATTAATAATGTTAGATTTTTTTTCCTGTTATTAAAAAAAAATATTTTTGTCTACTGCTTTATATTAAAAAGTACAGAATCAACAAGATCAAATAAACATTGCTACTTTTATGTTATTTTTATAAATGCACAGAAGCTGAATGTATTATTGATGTTTTTTTATGCTGAGATCATAATTTTGTTTGTTTTGTTTGTTCAGAGATCATAACGATTGTTTTCATTTATCTTACCTTCATAAATCATTTACTTTTAATTTGATATGAGATAAGTAACCCAGCTCTGTATCTAAAGAAAGCCAGACTTTTTAAAATAACCTTTCTAAACTTATCTTGCTGCAGATAAAGCCATGCCAGCTGAGGAAAACAGGCACTGCTTTATTAAAAATGCCCTCCTCTTTGCAGTTGATGCTGGTATAGAAATCAAAAACCTGAGCTTTATCTCTGGCATGTTCCAAATGATGAAGTGTAACTAAAAAAAGACTTTCATCAAGTTTTTGCTTCACTCTTTTTGTAACAAGAACTTTTATCACATATTAAATTTCTGCATATAAATGTAGTTCTATTGCTGTATGGCCTCAGTGCCGATTTCTTACAGGGAAAGTTATTCAGAAAAAAAAAAAATCCTGTAGTTTCCACTTTAATGCTCTGCCATGTGCACTGGTATTTAACCCAGTCTTAATATTTGCCTGTTTGCCATTTTCCTGCAAGGCATGCCACATCAGATGAGGTTGCTCTCATGAATGGTTTGAAATGATCATTTCTATAAAAACAGTTTGAATTTTGTTATTTCTCAGAACAACTGCTTTGTCTTTAATGAGTTGTTTCTGCTGCACTCTGCTGCTGTGTTTTGTCTTTCTGTGTGATTTCAGTTAACGTTTTTAATTGAAACGCCTTTTTGTAAATATGTTTTTGATAGAATTTAATTAAAAAATAAATATGTAGCTTTAAAGCCCAAGAAAAGTGTCAGTTGTGTGATAACTACACAGAGGTTTGACGTTCGTTGTAGCCCCACTGTGTCAACAACACACTGGAAGAAAGAGAAGTCGTTCTTTAAATGCCATTACACTGATGTTAAAAAATATTGATTTAGTGCAGTGGAGCAGTGGTTGGATGTCACCTCTCATTGAGAAGGTTGCTGGATCACCTCCTGGTCCGGGGCTTTCTAGGTGAAGTATGCTTGTTTTGTCCTGGTGCCTTGTTTTCCTCCCACAGACATAAGTTAGGTTAACCGGTCTCCTGAGTCTGAGAGTGAATGATTGTTTGTCTCTATGTGTCCCTGTCATGGACTTGTGACCTGTCCAGGGTTTCACCTGCCTCTGGACGAAGCTGAAGTTGGCTTCCGATTCCAGCTTCCGATTCGGGAAATGACTAAAGGGCGATTACAACTAATTTTTCACTACCTTGAGTGTATTTAATCTGCTCTAGCTCAAAAAGTACAACATCTAGACTCTTGAAACAAAGACTAGATTATTCTACACTAATAGCAGAATATTTAAGAATAGGTTTGGGAGTTGTGAACACTTTTTCTGATTTGTGAAACTTCAACAAAGCTTTTTTCCCATCATTTTTTAGGCTTCTGGACCACACTAGACCTTGTCCAGCTCAAAAACTACAACACCTGGACTCCTCAAACTGGGACTAGATTATGCTACACTATTAAAAGAATAATTAGGAACATGTTTGGGATTTGTGAACCATTTTTCTGATTTGTGAAACTTCAACTAACTTATTTTCCATTATTTTTTAGGCTGCTGGACCACATTTGACCTGGTCCAGCACAAAAACTACAACACCTGGACACTTCAAACCAAGACTAAATTATGCTACACTAATAAAAGAATAATTAAGAAAAGGTTTGGGATTTGTGAACCCTTTTTCTGATTTGAGAAACTTTAACAAAACTTGTTTTCCATCATTTTTTAGGCTTCTGGACCACACTAGACCTGGTCCAGCTCAAAAACTACAACACTTAGACTCTTCAAACCCAGACTAGATTATTCTACACTATAAAAATAATAATTAAAAACATGTTTTGGATTTGTGAACCTTTTTTCTGTTTCAAAACTTCAACAAAGCTTGTTGTCCATCATTTTTAGGCTGCTGGACCACACTAGACCTGGTCCAGCTCAAAAACTACAACACCTAGACTCTTGAAACATGGACTAGATTATTCTACACTAATAGCAGAATATTTAAGAATAGGTTTGGTATTTGTGAACACTTTTTCTTCTGTTTTAATGTTTATCTGCCCAGTTCTGTATCACTACAACGAGCTTGGGCTGAACAATATATTACAAATATATTGTCATTGCAATATCAGTGTGTGC
>JARVGW010000427.1:24726167-24745386 GCA_031762495.1 Anablepsoides rubrolineatus | reverse complement strand
AGGGACCAATAAAGGCTCCAGTTTCAAAGAATTAGAATTTTCTGTCAGTTATTTCATGGTGTGGGCTTTACAGGGTTGGAAAAATTCATTTATACAAATTAAATTTTCCGGACTCAGGTTCAGACCACTGTAGGTAAATTATAGACACTTAACCTGAACATTAACTTATCCATTAGTTCTAATGTGTGATCTTTGCTTAAGGGTCTGGTTTTTTTCTGATCCATTAGGGCAGGGCTTTCAACTAAAATGCTCAGGGGGCCACAGACCGATAATATCTGTAGGCCGATATTATCGAACATCCCTAGAAAAACTCATTGGTGGACTGGACTTGAGTCATTTTGATTCAAGATGGACGCCACAACTCAACCAATTTTACAGATATCTTGTAAAAGAAAACTAAATCTGGTTTGTGTGTAGTGGAGAGTGACCATAGCTTTGTGTTAGGAGCAAAATATCTGAGTTGGACAGAGTTTAATGAAACCGTCTGTAACCATTCAGTGTATGTCTACAACTAATTGACTTTTGGGTCTAAATTGATTAAACCCGACATGCTAAAACTCTGTTAATTGTTCTGATACTGAGTCAAACTTTGGGGTAGTAGCTGAGAATTATGCCACACTGCACACCCTGAGGGCTAACAAATAAACCAAGACTTTTGTCACAAAGGCAACATACATATATTCCATCAGGGACTGAAGTAAACTGAGGCAAGTTATCATAAATATGGACTGAAAAGCAATAATAGCCAGCAGTTGTACTTATCTTAAAAAATATATAAATAATCCAGATAAGTTATTTTTCGTTTTTTCTGTTTCAAAGAAGTAGAAAAATTCATGTTGACTCAGATTGGAGTGGATGATGTAATTTTATGAGGTTTATTTTATTACATAAAAACAAGATAGATGGACATATTCAGCCCTCAGTGGCTCATTTTTTTATATACAAAATACCTATTTTTATTAAATGTGAACTGATTTTAATATTTTTGTCTTTATTTCACCTTCAAAGCTTTGCATACCAAATATACAAGATAATAATAACAGATTAGACATTGACTGAATAATTTTTTTCTCTAAGGGGAATTGTGCCTAATGCCTGTGATGATGACAAGGCTGCTGGGCATTCAAGAGCTTTATTTGTGCACCTGCTTCAATTCCAATTGACTAACAGTTTTTTTTTAAAGTTGGAATAACAAAAATTGCACTTGAAAAGCATGTGTGCTTTGCATCAAACAAGGCCAGGCATAATGAGAGCAGTTGTCAAGCCATCCTTAATCCTACTGCTTCTTTATATTCAGGGATGGGAAAAGAAAGAAATTCAACCTTGGTTGCTCTGAAACACGACCAAACATGAGACTAAAATTAAATAGAGTTAATTTGTCATCACCTGAAAAGCTGCTTGTTGTATAAAAAAGGTCATAAAACGCTGTGCTCTGGTGACACTTCTCTTTGTGCTGTAATGATGCCTCTTTCTCTGCTGCAAATGTGGGCACTGATGTACTTTTTTTTCCAATAAATTATTAAAAGCTTTTAGTTAGAACTAGTATAAGTACTTAATGTCAATGAGGTAACCTGCTGCAAGCTGCGAGCTGCAGCAAGAATTTTTCATTCTAAGCAGGTTTATGAAAAATAAAGGATGGTAAACCGGGTATGTGTCCATAGCTGTGAGGCAATGAGATCCACAACTATATTTAACTATAATAAAGTTTTTTTAAATACTAAAAAAACTTATATATATATATATATATATATATATATATATATATATGAAAAGTCACTTGCTAATAAAGCCAATAAATTTAAATATTTTATCTTTATAAAAAGCTTCATGTCCATTGGTGATAAATATTATATTAAGCAAACAACTTTACCCTCTGTTTATTTCACAGGGTCAGCAATGTTGCTTCACACACCAACACACAACACCTAAAAACTGCTGAGGACCTTTTATACTCGGTCACACTACATTTCTCTTGTCGAAAAGTAATATAGCTTAATTATATAACATCCCATTTAATTAGTTACTTCTTTGGTGTAACATAATCAGGGTGAAAACTGTGACAAGAAGTCATCGCCAAGTGAGAACAAAAGGAATTCATTAAGAGAACTGGTGTTCTCAGACATCACCAGCACTTTCACAATCATTTACATGTTGAATCACTGCTATAAATATATTTTGCGTTCTGATTCTGGGAGCAGCTTACTGAGCCTTCTGAAAGGCAACTAATTTTCACTTTAAAACATTCATCAAAACAGGAATAAAAAAATGAGGCGCTGTGAATAAAAATTCTTTGGGCTGATTGCTCCGGTTTTGGGTTTAAGAAGTTGTATTCTTTTCCTCTAGGTTTTTACTTTTGTAATACTGAGATCTGTTGAGCTGTTTTCCAGACAGTAAATGACAAGTAGATGTTTTTTTTTAAATTTATTTTGGGTGTTAAGGTATATTTAAAAATACCTGAAGGTAAATGTGGCAAATGTAACAAACTGCTTTTTTGTCTGTTTTCATCACATCACTCTTTACGTGCATTCCTGTTGATGAAGGAGGCGATATTATAAGCAGAAACATGGGTGTGCTATGGGCTCCCCAGTTTCTCCTATTGTTGCAAACCTGCACACGGAGGTCAAAAAGAGAGCTCTGATGTCCTTTTCATCGACACCACCGAGCCATTGGTTCAGGTATGTTGATGACACCTGGGATAAAATTAAATCACGGGAAGTCCAACATTTCCAACATACATTTCTTTTTGATTTTTCTACCTGAATTACTGAGATGCATCAGGACATAACAAACTATTATACTGTAAGCTTGTCTTTGCACGTACTTATATATTTCAGGTTTGATTGGCTAATTAAATTGCAAATCTTCCTCTCTCTGTTAAACCACTCCACCAGAAAGAAAAAAATGTTGGATTCATTTATGTAAATGTTGGTGATGCTTTCAGCACTTTGAGCCTTGCAATAATGAGAGCTTGTACAGGACTGTTTGGATGTGATATTCATACTCATTAAACATATTTGTTATTTAGATTTTTTCATTGTTACATAGATTTTTCCCCCCAATATTTTTTGCTGTGCAGCAGAGCCCGGTATATTGTTGGGCCTGATGCCAGTACTGATTAATACTTTTAAATCTTGTACTTTTTTTTTTTTTCAAGATATTGCATGAGAGAACCAGAGGAGAGAGTTTGGCTAAAATTCATTTAGTGCTTCATGAGATATTTTTGCTTACAGACAAATGCACCCAGTGACATGCAATTACATGATCACCTGCAGTTCATGGCAGCTGGCATCAAACATAAATGATTCAGTCATGCAGTAATACATTACTAGCATCTAAGATCTGGTGTGGAATCTATTTTTTGGTCTTTGTTTTTTACAGGGATAGATTGAAATCACCTTGAAAGTGAATGTTGCTCATCGAACATATTGTTTTTTTAACACAGAGTCTATTTGTAAGATATATATAGACTTCAACCAGCTGCTTTGAGCTGAAATTATGCTTCAACGTCAGACCGATGTGGAGCCTATATCCCACTGTGTTTTGGTTACAGACTAACACTTTTCATGTCAGTTGGTTGCAACAATACGTGACTGGTTTTCTACACGTTTAATTTGTTTGATCAAATATAGCACCTGTTCAGAGCGCAGGTGAAAAACGTTTCAAGCTGTAACAGTATAGGTTTGTTCTGAAAATGAACTCACAGAAAATAAATGTGACCCATACTGGCAAAATGAAAGACAATAAGGAATTTTTGAAAAGCTATTTTCATTTTAAACTTCCCCATCTCTAAAGTTTCAAAATGTAGTTTGTTGAAATTTGGTGTTTTATCACCTGACCTGGCTTTAACAGTTTTGTTAAGATGGCCGGTTTGAAAACTTAAGTTTCATTTGTCTGTATGGCATTAGGAATTTCAGCTGTTTAATTAAAAGAAGAGGAAAACCTCAGCTTTACAATAATACCCAACATTATATAAAGGAATTTCCCAGCACTTCAGCAGCCAGCAGAGAAAAACTTGTCAGTTTCAAAATAAATCAAAAGGATTAATTCGGAAGAGGTACTTGTTAGAAAGCTTCGAGTCAAAGGTAGATTAGGAAGCTTATATTTTGTTTTAGTTAAATTGATCGCTAAGTGTTTTTTATGCAAATCATAATTTTGGCAAGAATTAAAATTTTCCTCTTTTTTGCACTGCACCCTGTAAGCATTCTGACTCATTTTCCCAGCAAGGGTTAGTCATAATTTCTTTTACTAACGTCCCCATGTCTGTGTGAAAACTCAGTTTGATCTTCAAACAAATTCTCTTTTCTCAAATGTTTCCTCCCAAATCCTCTAGTCAAAGGGATGGCTGAACACTTGTAGCTCCCTGCACAGTCACAGAAATAGAGTTGCATCCAGTTAATTTGTATTCAGTCGACCACTGTTTGAAACAGCATCAGAGACTTCATCACCAGCTGGGTTCCTGTTGTCTGAACTGCAGACTGGAGCAGAGGCATGCTCCACAGGCACTGATGCTCCACAAACAAAAAGCTTCTATTTAGGTTTAACTTCGGCCTGAACGTATGCAAGAAGACTGATCCAGCAACGTCCATCTTTGTCATTTATCGCCTCTTTACACAAATCTGTTTGATTAAGACTTTGAAATGAATTTAAATCAAAGTAAAATCTCTTATATTACACTTATGCTGTAAATAACTCAGGACTGTGTAATGGCAAACCGTTGTTTGGTGTTTTTTTTTTTCATCTTTCTGTATTTTTTCTCCCCTTTGTTAAGCTTCAAAGCAAACAAAAATGAAAAATATGCTCTGAGTCATTCTGGTTTTCAGTAAGGAAACATGAATGAAGACATCTAAATCGCCTGTGCCAAATGTTGAAGCCAAATAACCATCTTTAACTCTCACTGCATCTCAGCAAACCCTGGAAACACCAGCAAAAAGGCAGATCCTCTGCTCCCCGTGGGAAAATTATATCTTATTTTTTCTCTGTTGCCGGGGAGATCAAAGTAGGTCCCAATTATAGAAAAAAGTGCTACTTGTGGATGTAAACACCCCCCCCCCCCATGTGGTCAGAAAAACAAACAAAAGTAAAGAAAAAATATATCAAAGGAACAAGGAGAAAGGTAAAGGGGTAACTAAAAGTAGCCAAAAGCTAACTAAAATATAAAAAAAAACTAAAAATTTTAGTGGCAAAAAGAGAGCTAAAAGCTAAAATTAGCTGTTTCATGTTGTCCTTATGAGAATGCTATATTTTAGGTTTACTAAAACTTGCAAAAAACTGGCCCAAAATTTAATAAACTTGCTAAAAACTGAAGTAGCAAATGAATACCTAAAAACCAAAAGTAGCAGGTTTATTTAACCTATTAGAAAACAAAATTGCTAAAAAATCTTTGGATATGGATGGACTACATTGATAATTGGCTGCTCTATGTGTTTTAAAGGAACAAGGCTCTTCTCACATTTTGTGGATTCTCAGTTTTCTTTCTGCAACATACTGAAATCAGATTGTGTGTGTTAGCTTATAATTACTGCAACTCTGAGATGCCACAAAAAAAATCAACAAAAACGTCTGTAGTACGTGTTGTGTGAAAGCACAAACTGCAGGAACACATAGTTTGGTTAGTTTGAACAAGCAAAGGCAAACAAGCATCACATATAAGGGGGGTGTTTCTGCAGTACAGTTGCAGCTCGAGTCTCTTTGTGAAAAGAGCTTTTGTTTGAAGCAGGGCCACAAAAAGGACAGTTTGAAACTGGGCTACACTGTTTGCAAGAAGATGAAGAAAAAAAAAGGCCAACAAGAAGCTGCAGCAGACTCTATGGGAGGAAATTATTAGCTGTTAACTTTGAGATTTGGGAACTTTCTCATTAGGTTTGTATTGTAACACATTGAAATAAAGCACTGGAGGAACCTCTGAAAATGAAGGAGACAACTGAGACATTTTTATAAAAAATCTCTGTGGAATGATGCATTTCTCTTAAAAAATGCTCAAACTTAAAGTCTCCTAACGAAGATTAATTCCACTCACATCAGAAGTCACACTCCTATTAAAACCTTAATTTATGCCTTTTTAAGACCTTTAATCCTTGATTTTTCTATCTTTAGTTTCAAACAAATATTGTAAAAAAAATATTCCAGACTTACTCTCACATCATTTTACTGACATCAGCTTCATGAAGACAAGATGTGCCTTTTTTTCACAAGTTGATTCAGCTTCCTGTCAGGTCCTAATGAAATGTCTGTCACTTGGGGATTAGAGCACCAAAGCACTCCTGCCTAATTGGGCCTCTTCTCTTTGCAGACAGTATTATCTCACTTCTTTATTAAGTTAACCATGTAACTTATGATGAAACTGTGCAATGTTTTCTGATCTGACTTTCACTGCCGCAGGGGGGTTGTAAGGATTTTGTATGTTTGAATATAATATCTCAAACGGGACACATTTTGCAACTATTGTGGTGTAATTGTTATGATTATTAATTATTTTACAACAGACATCACAGGTTTTGCTATCAACCAATCACATCACTGTATGTAAAACAATCCATAACACACGCGCCTCTCTTCTGCGCATGCTCACACACCCCGGAAGCGTAAGGGCTGTGACGTCCTGTAGAAGATTTCAGCTCTTCATTAAAAAGGTAAGAAATTAGCACTGTTTTGGATCATTTGAGTCTTTCTCGGCTATCAGAGGCGTAGTTAATCGTTTAACGAGGTACTTTCTCTGTGTGGAACAGAACCGCGTGGTTATCTCAGTTGTTCTTTTGTCTTAATTTTACTTCTGTTGTTATGCTAACCGGTAAAGCTAGCTAATCCCTTTCAGGCTGGTAGTAGTTCTGGTGGTAGCATCTTCCTCTTAAAGCTAACACCAGCTTTTGTTTCATTCAGCATTCCTCCTCCGCTGTGTGCTAAACTACTGTGAACTACCTAAGTTTAGACTTTATTGCTATCAGACAAGGTTTTTAATAAAAACACGTGATAACAAATAATACCTAATGTCTCAATTGAATGAAGTAAATGGATGAAACTATAAATAGGTCAAATATTGAGAATAGTTTGAACATGGTGAGGCAGACTTTTGGCATTTATGATTGTAGCTGAAGAACAGAGTGGTAGACCAGATATGACTGGTTTAATTTTATAAAGGAAAATTAAGAGTCAGATGTGTAGCCCTAGTTATAACAATATAAAATGTTTAATTAGATAGCAGCAACCATTAATTTTATTGTAGTAGAAGTCATAAATCTTTCACTTGTAGACTTGAGGAATATTAAAAACAAAACAAAAAATATAAATAAATCACCTCCCAGAGAACAATTTTTAATCAAAAAGAAAAAAAAATGTAATGTTCATCTACAGTATCTTTTGACCACAAACAAGCTATTGTTTATTATTTAACAAATGTTTGTGCAAAACAAAACAAGCCATTGCAAAGTTGTAAGGAATAAGTGATTTGGTCAGTAGAGAAAATAATAATAATGATGCATCAGTCTTATAGTGCTTTTAGGACACTCAGACACTTGACATTATTCATTCACACAGATTTACACACTGATGATGGTAAAACTACAATGTAGCCACGACTGCTCAGTAGCAGATTGATGAAACGTCCTTTTTGTTGTTTAGTTACAGTTCTGTTGTGTGTTTTTGGTGATCATATGAAATCAATCAAATCAAACCAGTGACTCTGTTCCTGTTGTGTTAAAGTGGTGTCTTTGTGTAAAAAAGGATTAAATTTCATGGTACGTTACCAATTGTCCTCTTTACCACCAAAGGGAATTGTCCAATTCAAAAGAAAATGCAGCTTGACAGATAAGAATTACATTTTTTAATCATAATCGTTTTTCTCCTTTTGCATTTTTTAAATAATGTTTCATAGTTTTTTTCCCCCTTACATGTCAAAGGAGTATTTGTCATTATATTTGTTAGGCTTAAAGCAAGTCATCAGTTATTTATTTATTAATTGTAGTCCAAATCTTAAGAATTGTACAAATATTTGATTATTATTGGCCATTAAGCTTTCAAAATCGGTGTAATCTGCAAAATGTTGAAAAGGGTATTTTAAAATTATGGTCACTGAATAAAAGTTCTTCTAAGTTTAATTCTGCTGTGTGTGTGTGTGTGTGTTTGCTTAATTGCTTGGCACCAGCTCTTAGGAGCTCTTCATCACCAGGAAAGCTGTATAAGCATTGGATTGACGGGACGGAAGGAAGCGGCGCGTCGTACGTGGAGCTGCCTGCTGAAATCGCCATGAGTTATAAACCCATTGCGCCTGCGCCATCTGGCTCCAACCACACTCCACCAGGTACTCTTAAAAACTACTGTTGGAAAATGATTTATTTGCAGTTATTCACATGCTTTTTTTTCTCTCTCTGGAACAAGCAGAACAGGGCTCTAGAGTGCGACCAATTTGGTTGCAAATGCAACCTGATTTCCTCATAGTGCGACTAAAAAAATGTCCGGTTCTTATGTTCATCTTGCTAATTTAACAGTCGGGGTCTACTGTGTGAGCAGTAGATCATGGGAGATCATTTCAGCAGCATGAGGAAGCTCCCAAGTATGGCAGTCCGCTATTACACTTAATCGGTTTCACCACAGTTACATTCCAAGTATCTGAAATAGGTTCTTCTGGGTCTCAGGAGGATAAGATGAATAAATGATAGAGGTGTTTAAAAACCTCTTTCTTCAGAAAGTCTTCAGTCCTAAGAACACTAAACTGTAAGTTTTAATCAGGTCTTGTACACAGAATACTCCTATTTAAATGAAAATATTTGACCGGTAAGCAGAAAGCTTATGGTTGTTGAATGTTGATTTTTGGTCTCTATTTCAAAAAGAGGAGAAGGAAGTTTTACTGAAGCAGCTCCTGAATATGTCAACCTGCTGATTGAGAACATTTGTATGTAGTAAACTTTGTATACAGAACAATATACTTATTATATTACTAATTACTTATTATACTTATCATTTTTAATTAATGTTTTGCGGACAACCACATTTTGTCCTGTCCACCCCTCCTTGCAGCCATTAGAGGCCGCCACCATGATTTAAAAAAATCCTAGGGGGATCTAATATTGTTTTCAGAGGGGACTTTTTGCCCATGTTTTGTCTTAAAAATTCAGACTTAGAGTGATACATTTATTCTCTTCTTCTCCACAGGCTCTTCGGTGCCGTCTCCATCCCTCCCATCGTCGTCCAACTTTAGACCCGCTTTTAGTGACTTTGGTCCACCTTCTATGGGTTTTGTTCAGGTAGAAGGCCTATGCATTCATACTCATAATACTCCACTCAAACATGTGTTTTTCATTAGGGTTTTTTCATGTTTTCAGTCATGTTGCATATATGATTAGGAGGGCTAACGTTTTGTAAATTTTTAGACATTTAAAAATAGATGCAGAAAAATAGTCTGTAGTTATAATACTAATACATGTAGTTTATCTCAAACTGTCTGGACTCGACTTCAACTCGCTGTGAGGCCAATTACAGGAAGATTGCTAGTCAGATTGGATGTATTCTGTTAGTGCCTTTGTTACTATGGAATGATGGACTCCAAATAGTTAGAAAATTGGCAGCAGCTTTTTTAAGACATTTTATTCAGCCTTGTTAGGAGTTTGTGGTATGTGTGTGTATGTCTGTGTGTGTGTGCAGAAACCTTGGAACTGATCAAAGGTTTACTTGTGCTTCTGTAAGTTACTCTGTTAGGCAAAGGAATCTGTACAACTAAAAATACTAATGCCTCTTTTTTAGTTTTTGCACATATGTTGAAAATGTACATTTCATGTTACCACACTGACAACAACTTGATGGAGATTTTACAAATTTCTGCTTGAACACATAATTATATATATTCTGTGGAAGATTAGGTGAATACATTATGTAGTCAAAAGTCACAAATACTTCCAATGACATATTTTTGACTGAAGACTTAAGTCTAGCTAAATCAGTAAATACTTAAAGTTTAATCTCAATTTAACATTAACCTATTAAGCATGTACTTGAACCTTTACTCCGCTGATTGCACTGGTACTGACTTATCGTTAGAAAATCTGCTTCCTTGCAGTTTCTCACAGATTTAAGTTTTCATATGTAACACATCCTAATGGATCTTTTCCCCCTTTTTATTCCTCAAACATCAAATGTTGGTGGAAACACTCCAACAGCCCGTCAAAGTGTCCCAAGGCTCAACCTATAGTGAACTTCTGTCTGTCATCGAGGAGATGAGCCGTGAGATCAGGCCTACGTACGCTGGGAGCAAAAGCGCAATGGAGAGGCTAAAGAGAGGTATTTAACTTAAACACATTTCATGTTCAGTTCTTAAATGTTTTTTTTTCTTATAATCATGTTCACACTAGTTATTGTTGCTCTGTAATTGTTGTCCTCTTTTTAGTTAAAGTACCTGTCTCTGTCTTATCCAGGTATTATCCATGCCCGTGCACTGGTCAGAGAGTGTCTTGCAGAAACTGAGAGAAGCGCTCGCACATAACCCTTTCTGATGGCCCCCCACTGGACGCTCTGTCCTCTTTTCAAAGTTTGCCCTCATGAGTATAATTGGATATTTTCAACAAATATTCATCCTCCCTCCTCATGCTTCCATTGTTGGCTTTTATTGATGCGCTTTGTTGCTTTGTGTTAATTTAACCCTCCTGCTGCCCTTGGGTCAAAATGACCTGAAGGAAAGCTTCATGGGTCATTTTGACCCAAGGGTAGCAGAGGGGTTAATGCATTTCACCTAATTCATTGTCAGATTTCCTGCACAACATACAGCTTTTGAAAATTGAAATTTTGTACTTTTTTTCCAAAACGGAGTTGAATTTCAGCCCTTTGATTGTAGATTTTGATGAAAACAGTGATGGATGAGTACAACTAAAAAAGTTGGATTTTTAAAAAAATATAAAAATCCATCTTCAAACTCCACCAACCTCATTTTTACTTTAAACAATTTTGTTAACATATTTTGTCGTGTGAGCTTCATTCGATTTATCTCATTCCCAAGAACTTTTTGCATCTCAAGTCAGTTTTAGTAAAGAAATTTTGTAAACCAGATTTTTGCAGTTCAGTATGTATATCTTAATAAATAATGTAAAAAAAAAAGTTTTTCTTCTCATTTGGAGGAGTGTAATGAGTGTTATTTGGTAAAATGTTTTAATGTGTTTCACTTTATTACTGAAGCACCATTACACAGCAATATTTTTTTAAACCTTTAAATGCAGTTAATGCACCATGTGGCTTTAATCACATGAATATAAATCAGAAGGCTGCCTTAGTTTTTAATCTAGTTAAATAATCACTTAAAATGTGGGGATAAACAAGTTTATTTTTTGTTACATTACAGGCTGGTTAACATTTCACTTCAGAAAGATTGCTGAGCGACTTTAATAAACAGCTCTTCCTAAAGAGAGAAAGCAACGCCTTTCTGCATCTTTACAATAAAATGACATTTAGATACTTATATACACTAAATAAGAGCATATGGAAAGCAAAGAAAAAAGTCCTTGTGTTTCATTTAGTGATTGTCACAGACCACTTCGCTGTATGTCCAACCTTCATGCTGCTTCAGCTGTGACCTGAATGATGACTATGAGAATACATGTGGAAAAGTAGTGAAGCATTTTCTGCTTTGACACTGAGCAGCCGTTACAAGAAGCTTAGGAATATAGAAACAGCTGTAAGAAAGACAAATATGCATAAGCAACCGACTACAAGTGCTATGAAAAACTGATTTTGTTTATAAAAAAAATGAGTCATTCATTATTAAGCAAAATGGGGAAAATCAAAATATTTTATAAAACATCTTATCTTACTGAAGTTTACAACCTGGATGCTCACAACTGGGAGCAAATGTTTACCAAATCCTTACATTTTTGGATCCCTAAAAGGCTAAATAATAAATACAAAAACAGGAAATGTTATCTTCAAGTGAAAAATATGCTGCACTGGATTAATGGTTCTGCAGACACCGTAACAGGCACCGACTATGCTCCAATCAGAGCCACAGATTCACATTTAGACTGTGATTTCAGGACTATGGCAAATATTTATACAAATGTATATTTAAAAGCTCATGCTGTCAGTGTGTAGGTCTTAATGGGAGCAGATTGGCAGCACGTTTGGCTTAAGTGCACAGATAAAAATCAAAACATCAAGAGTGTCGTCTCCATCTTGAAATTCACTGGGAGCATCAAGTCCGACCCGCTTCAGCCCTGAAAGGAGGAGATGAGCTTTACTGAGTGTTTGATCAAAAGATCCATAAATGTAGTTGGAGAAAAGTCAAACTGGACTCACCGTAGTGGCAGTGGCTGGCCGTGTGTTGAAGTCGAACAGACCCTTGTAACGACCCTTCTCCTCCTGCTGCTTGGAGCGCAGCTTCTCCTCCATGGCCTTCAGCTCTTTGTTCACAGAGGCTTCCAGAGACGGGTCCAACTCCAAAACCTTGGCAAAATCTGCTCGGGCCTCCTTCTCGTTCCACACTGCAGCATGAGCTTTAGCCCGTTTGTAGTAGGCCTTTACGTTATCTAAAAAGGAACATTTAAAGTTAAACAGACATTAGGAAAATGTCAAGAACACACAAATTTAACTGATCTATCAGTCATCATTAAGAGTAGCCACTGCAAAGCTTTTTGCTTTCAGTAAAAAATGGATCAAAACATACTGAGAAATTTTAAATGTACAGCTAATGTTTACTTAAAAAATAACTTTGTTCAAAACCACAGGAAATTTAATCTGAAAAGACCTCAAACTAAAAGACTATGATTTAAGATGTCTGAATGCAGATACCAAATTCCAAGCCTTAGATTACTTTTTAACCTGCAGCTACAGACTACATACAAAACAACAACAAAAACAAGCATATGTGTTTGTGGAAAACAACACAAAAAAAAACCCTACCTTCATATTTGAAGACCAAGGAGGAACAGTGCTCAATGACTTCATAGTACTGGTCCTGCAGTAGCAGGCACTGACAGTAGTTCAGAAGCAGTGGTGTGATCATGAGGTCCAACTTTATCCATTTTCCATCTCCAGGATGCTCCTATATGAGAAAAAAAAAGCCAAAAGAGTTACCTGGATTGCAGTTTTTTCAAGTTTACTTTACTGAAAAGTTACGCAACAAGTGAACTATTCTTTAACCTTCATCTGCAGATTTTTGAGACAGGCTATGGCATTGTAGTACTTCTCCGAGGCCTCCTTAATTTTGCCTTGTTTAAAAAGCACGTTGCCCTCCTCGTGGATCTGAGGCACAATATCAAGCTTCTCTTCGTCAGTCATAGCCCACATATCCAGTTGGTAAGAACCAGGAGAAAGAACCTTAGCAAATGAAGAAATAGAAGATATGAAGAAACAGCAGGTTTAACAATTGTTTAAAAATACTAAAAGTAAGAGAAAAAAATTCTAATTCCATGATAAACATGATCAAACATCTTCTGAGCACCCAGAACGGACCGGTGACAGGTTTTAATAACGGTGCAGACGCACTCCCTGGTTGAGCACATGCCGCTTGTCTTCTTTATTAAATGAGAGAACGGGAGGAAAAGTTCTGTGCTGCTGTCCCTCCCTCCACAAAGAGCAGAAACCAATGGATGAAAGTCAGCAGACATGCAGTCAGGTCAGTTTTCCAATCAGAATAAGAAGATCTGATTTAAGTGTTTACATGCACCCTATTCGGATTATCAATCAGCATAAACCACCCCTCTTATTCTGATTACAAATTCATTTGGATTGAGCTGAATCAGATCAGAATATTCTTAATGGGGCGTTAATGTGACACATTTTTAATCCAAATGGCCATTTAATCCGATTAATTATGTCCATGTAAATGTAGCTACTATCTTCCACCAGCTCACCTCTAGCAGCTCGATGGTGAAGATGAGAGGCTGTGGGTTGGCCTGAAGATGATCCAGATCTTTGTGCCCTAAAGAGTGGTGGGAGTGGATCTGAGCAATGCCACAGCAGTGCCTCTGGCCCTCCAGAGGGTCCTTCCCAACACTGATGTTTCTCAACGACTGGGACACGAGTGGGTACAGAGCTGTGTGCTGAGGAACAGAGTAAACAATCAGCAGCAGAAGGGGAGAACAGCATCTCAGCAAATGCATTGGTCCTTTGATCATTACCTTGGTGTCGCAGGTAAATTCTGCAATCTCGCCTTGTTTCATAGAGGTGACTATTCCTTCCCACACAGCCAATTTAAACTTCTTGCCCAGGATGAGCTCCATAGGTTTGCTGCGGCCCCCCATGATTCTGGAGTCATCCAGCACCGTGCCATCACACAAGCTGGTGCGGTAGTGAAAAATAACCTGGAAAAATGTAAATAAGAAAATGAAATGGATAAAATTTAACAGATAGCTTAAATGAAACAAGCACCTACGGTTAGCCAAGCGCCACTGAAAGCTTTTTTTCCCCCAGCAAACAAGACAAACCTACACTTCTCTGACAGGCCTACAGGAAATACCTACATCCTGTTCTGACCAATCACAACGACGGAAAACTGATTGGCATGGAAAGCCGACGAATCAAAATGCCCAAACACTTCTGTCCCTGCCCACTGATTTTCCATTAGGATAAAAAAAAAAATTAGCAAAAAGCTTTACCACAAGGTTCATTTTTTTCATATCAAACTTCATATTTAAGGTTGTTACATTCTACGAAGCATTTATGTAAACTCAACGCGTTAATTACAACTCTTAAAAAAGAATACGTGTTCTAATATTTTACACAGAAATGATCTCTGATAGCATTTAAGCTAACGTGCCTCGTCGCGTTGTTCATGTCAACAGGACGGACTATCTTCACGCACTGAAGACCTTTTTATTACCTTGGTTCCATGTGGGAAGTTCGACAGTTCTCCTTTACCAGGACTTATAAGTTTCTTTATTATTCCCTCTTCGAGGAGCTTACGTGCCTCTTCCTCCATTCTTAATCATGTACGGAAAATGACGATGGTTCCCGAAGCCGGTTACGTTTCTGCGAGCGTCTGACGTCACCAAATAACACAGCTTTGGGTTTATATTATTGAGACAAATTAAAATATACAAATACTTTTATTGTAATTTCACAGACATTATTCACACAACACAAAAACCACAGGTGAGACCATTTATAATTTTTTTCTTTTGGTGTAAACAAACAACTTAGTTCATTTAGTGGAAAAATAGTCAAAGCACTGAGCGGTTCAAGTAGCAGTGGTCATTACAATGGTTTTAAAAGACAACATGAAAGTAACTTTTAATACACGTGACAAAATATTCTTCAGTTTAGAAAAGTAAACATAGAAAGGGAGTGGAAATGTAGTGTCATAAAAAAATCATTTTTCAAAATAAGGCAAGTAGAACAATTTGAAGCCTCTTCTACCTCGGACAGCACAGCAGATGTAGATCACATGGTACACTGGGGGGAAATACAGTTTTTAAATAAGACAAACATCTGTTTTAGCTGATTTTAAAGTTGTGAGAAAATCTTGATTACAAAAATGGTCAAATTCACCTCCAGGGATAAAAAGAAGAAATCCAGGTATGAAGAAAATGGCACTTGAAACACCTGTAGAGACATTTTTGTTAGTGACAGATCAGAACTAACTTTAAATCAGATTCAGCTTACACTGTTGAAATAGTCACTGCAGCAACAAGTGAACTTTGTCTTTAAAAGAGTGTTGTGACTTTACCATCGTCTGACAGCAGAACATGTGACAAGAGTCATAAACACAAAATGAACCAGAGAGCAATAAAAGCTGAATTTATTACACAAAACTCAAACATGCTTTTTGAACTGGGCTAGGAAAGAATATCAAAAAACAAGACGTATTTTTACTTTCAAACGAGTTTAACTACAATTACAGATGTGTAATTCTCTTTTATCTCTTCTTTTAGTAAACTAGATGTTGCAGTAAAACATTCATTTGTCTGGTATTTGGTCAGTAGCTTGTTTTTGTAGATACAGTTTATTTTAGCATGCTTCTTTGTTCTTTTTGGCTCAAATACACTTGGACTAACAGACAGATGGCGCAACCTTTGAAAACAAAAATAAACAAGCAGCAGTTTCTCTTCCTTACCTTCAACTGGCTTCAGCTGTATGATGATTCCTGTGAAAATGAGAGCTAAAAGAATCGAAAGACGATGCAAAGACGCACCAGTGAGAAAAAAAAAGCAAAATCATAAACAAACTATTAAAATATCTATTTATAAAAAAGCAAACTAAAAGTTCTAGGAAACATCAGTTTTTTGTTTTATTGATCAGTAGAAGGACAAAGTTCAGAGAGCAGAAGATGTCACTGACACAACACTGAGCAAACTAAGTGGTAAAAAACTGCAGAGAGGATCGGAACAGTTTGTTTAAAAAAACAATAAAAACATATTTAAAGCCTAGTAGAAAATACATGTTTCTTCACTGACTTTCTGTGCTTTTTCTACAAGTAGTAAATTTGTTGTTTACATAATTCAAGTGTCCACAAATGTGTAGTTTTAGATAGTTTCTGACTTTATTAAAAACAGAAGCATAATACTTTTACTTAACTTGTTTAACTGGGTAATATTTGTCTACTTTTAGGAGGCACAGAACATTTTAGACATCTCATGTTATTCCGACTCACCAACTCCAATGATGAGGAGGAGGAATGAGGCGAGAACAACTCTTCTGTTTTTCTTCACCAGCGGATGGGACACCCACCTGAGGAACACGTTTTTAATGCAACTGCCTGTTTTTTGTTTCTCTGTGTGAAGGCGTGTGTGTGATGGATTTTTGAGCGTACCCGCAGCAGTGTGCAGAGAGCTGCGTGACCGAACTCAGTGTGCTGAAGGACCACTGGGAGCTGCAATAAGACAGAGTCGCAGGGTCGCTGTGAACAAAGAACCAACAGATCTTATTTCACATTCATACAATAAAAAATACACTAAAGAATGAAAGAAAGGGACACGTTACTTATAAAACCCACCTGATTTTGAAGAAGTTATTGAAGGAGGAATTACCATTGTTGCCCAAGGCGTCTTCATTTTCCAGGTTCTGAAAAAGCAGCAGGTGTCACTGATCAACTCGTCACAACGTATTGCACAAAGACAAGGTGTGAACATAAATGTTTGTACCTGATACTTCAGGTTACTGTGCTCAGGGGCGCCAGTGGCAGCAGGTGAAGGATGAGACTGAGGTTTGGAGAACGTCAGGGGACCAAATGTCATCTCTCCATCTCGGTCCTTATCTCTGCCCTTCCACTTATCAGTCTCTCCATCAGACGCAACCCCCTCGTCTCCATCATCCAAGACGAAGGCATCGTCAATAGTGAACTGCGTCGCCATTGTTCCTGCCATGTTTGCCTCCTACGCTTTGAGGTCCTCCAACTTGGTTCTCACTAATGTGAACAGAAAACAGGCCAAAGTTAAAGCACCTTATTTTGAAACATGCTTATGTACCTTATTTCAACATTTGCCAGAAAACGTATACATTTAGGTTCTAAATATACTTATTCTTAAGTTTTATGAAGGGCGTATTACATAATAATAATGTTTATCTTCTTTCTTATATCTTGTTTTATTTTGAATGGTATGCAAGTTTTTCTAAATCTCAATAACCTGGTAATTATATAATTTAAAATACCAAACAACAAGCTTTGTGTTGTTTGTATTAGTTATAAATAAATATTTATCAAAAATACTAAAATTCCCCTCCAAGTTTAAAGTGCGCACGCGTGCTTATAATTATTTTTAAAACAATCAAGAGATGGTTTGTATGTTAAACCAAAGTACCACTTTCTCTTTCTCTTAAGTTTAAACAGCAAAAACAAGGAAATGTTGGGTAAACAGACTCGGTTTAGTGGGTTTAATCTAAATGGAGCAGATGTAACCGAAGCTCTCTACGATAAACCTACAGCTAGCTGGCTCTGTTGTCGGTGCCATTGTTGTGCTCTTTCCGCTAGCTAAATCAGATGACCAGCAGGAAAACTTACTGTCTTCTTTGGAAAATCTTTTCTCCACGGAGTTAAAATTTGACCTGAAGTTGTTTAAAAACCAGTCGTCACATATTGATACTCTTTAAGGCGACTTAGCAAAGAAAGTTTACATTAAAACTTATTTTTTTGTTAAGTTTGCTGTAAAAGGAAAAAAAAAGACTTCTTCGGAAGTTTACTCGCGCGACACTCGATTGCGCATGCCTGAATCCGCCCAAAGGACTCGAGTTTGAGCGTCAGGGTGCTTAACCGAGCGTCCATTTATCGATCGATCCGCTATCTCCAGACTTTTAACACACAAATAAACAATTTAACTAATTCATCGTCATAAATAAAGTTTTTTTTTCTTTTTTCCCTTTTTTTTCAGAAAAAGTCCCAATCCCGTGTCTCAGCACTCTGTGAGATATGTCTGTGAAGGTTTCTGGGAATTAAGGAAGGCTTTTGATAACTTTTGGATAATCTACTGAAGCAAGAAGGAAAATCTCGACAGAGGAAGTGAAGGGAGGTCACTGAAGGAAAAATGCAGGAAATGATCTTTGCAAATACCATAAAACATTTCCTGTATGAGATAAATGACTACAACTACTGATGCAATAAATACTAATATATACAACTCTTTGCTTCTTTTAAAAAAAAACACTTAGGTTAAAAAACACACAAAACACACTATTTCAATATATATATATAGTTATTAATAAGTTAATTCATCCATTTCTAAAATTCCATAACTATGATACAAACTTTTTGCGTCGCAATCTTAATAAGCAATAAATCTGTTATCACATGCACAAAACGTTTGTTTATCTAATTAATTTAAGAATTAATTAGCATGAGTTTATTTCTAATTGTCACTGTGATGTTTCTGAAAAAAACAAACAAAAAAAAACATCAGTTTAAAACATCAGTTTAACATTTTTTGCAATGATAAAAAGCAATAAAAGCATGCCTTTATATAAGATGTAGGTTTACTTTAGTCAATTTTCTCTAAAACAACAACAAATAATAATCCAGATGATAAATATGATATCATATAGATACATGCCTTTACATTAAACAATGTGCTATTTATCAAAATCAGTTCATGAATAATTTAAGTGTTCCCCCTCTGTCCCCCACCCTCAACACACTCGCACAAACACACACACAGAAAAGAAAAGAAGCTTGGACAAAAACATTTCCCAACGCAGACTGAAACCTTTCAAAGTGAATCTTCTCCTCAAACACCAACTAATAAGAGCTATTTCTAACTTTAGGAAATAGTCAATTTACCGTGCACTAAAACTTTAATAACAGATGTTACTGTATATTTGT
>JARVGW010000427.1:24678086-24703277 GCA_031762495.1 Anablepsoides rubrolineatus | reverse complement strand
ATCATCAATCAGGTCTATCATCACTTTTTGAAGGAGCCAGCCTGTGTGGCCTCTCCTCTGAGGGGCCTCTGGTGCTGGCCGAAGCCAAACACAAAGCTTTGCTCTCGCTGAATGAACGAGGAGTGGAGGCCGGGGCGGTGACCACCATGTCTTTCTCTCAACCTATCCGTTCCTTCAGCGCCCTGCGCCCTTTTGTCTTGCTGCTGTGGAACGACGAGGCCAACACGCCGCTCTTTATTGGCAGGATGATGGATCCATAAGAGGTGTAAAAAAATAATAATAACATAAACAGAAAAACAATGAATGATTGCTGACATATGCTTTCTCCTAAACATTGCTGATAATTTCTGTATAGTTAGTCCTTACAGTGTAAAGCAACCTGATAAGAACGTTTTTACATCACAATGACTTGTGCCTAAAATTAAAATAAATAATAATAATAATAAAATCCTGTTTGTGTTGTGTCCTTTTAAAGAATTAGGCACGAATGAACTGAAAAAGCTTCAGTTTATTTTGCGAAGTAGTTACACAAACCCAACACAGGATGGCAGCCATACTGTGAGATTGACATTGACATTGAACACACAGAGACTTCCCTTTTCTCATTCCCACAGTCAGCCCTCCTGCATAATTGCCACTATTGATTCAAGGAAGACAAGTATTAAAGTCAGTGACAGTAAAGGTTTTGTTCGTTAAAGCAAGAGGGGGGTTCGCTTCGTGAAACACAGCAAATGAGCAAAAAAAGACCCTGAATTATTGTGCCCACGAACAAATACCGAGCAAATGGATGGCACAGACTGTAAACACATCAGTATTCAGAGTGATCAGCCACAGAGCTGCACTCCATTATGCAAGCTGATGGTGATTGCTAAACATGCAGCTGTATTGCAGATAAATGATTACATAAGCAAAGCAAGGGGTCAATAGACAAGAGCCAGAAAATCCTGGGACTGTAACAGAAACAGAGACAAAAGTGAGCAACCATTCAGGCAGAAATTTAAACTTTTTTTTTTTTACCCCTCTCTTTTTTTAAAATTACTGTCACCAAGCCTCAGTGCAAACAGTGCTGAGTATTCCTAAAAAAAAAAAAATAATAAAAAACAACAAAGGATACTTTTCGTTTTGGTTGGTTGAACATCTCACTGTTGAAATGCTGCGACTTTGTAATGTGCATAGAGAAAAATAAAATGAAAACAATACAAGATAACAAAACAATAACATCCTTTGCCTCCAAACTGTTCATGAAGATATTTGATATGGACGTGTTTAAGCCCCTGAAGCTTTTAAGATGCTCAAGCCCTTTTTTTTTTTAGGATAAACTCTATCTACCACAAAGGGATTAGACTTTTTTTAAGCCACCATTCGAGGGGTTGTAGGAGGACACGGCAGGATATGAACAGCTGGATCGATGCAAAAGATAGAAAACACCCAGAGGTTCTGACTGACTGGGTTTTTGTATGACCAAAAAAGAAAGAAAAAGAAACCCCCACACATAAAAGTGTATTAAACACCCTATAGGCTTTCAGATAAGGGTGGGGACGAACAACTTTTTTTTACATCATTATGTTTAAATATGTAAAAAAATGCATACAAATATTTAAATAAATGTGCATGTTAATGATGCTGTTTTAATCTCGATTTAAAAAAAAAGATTCAGTCACTTTCTTTGTATTAGTTGTAATTTGGGGTTAAACTGTAAGGCTGAACTCCAACCTGTATAATATATAATAGCTGCACAGATGATCTCAGCAGGAACTGATAGGTTTGACAGACAAGGCGATGATCACCTGCTCCTGTTCAGAGGAGAAGTTCTGCTCCTCTAAGGTTTAAAATGGGGGTGTTTAATCCTGGTCCTCGAGGACCGATATCCTGCATGTTTTGTTTTGCCTGCAGCACACCTGATTTCAGCGACTGGATTGCTTCACATTTTGCAGAAGCTTGTTAACCGCCCATTCATTCAAATCAGTTGTATTTGAGCAGAATAAAACAACTTTAAAACATGCAGGAGACCCTTGAGAACCAGGATTGGACCCCTTTGGTTAAAGAATTGAACTGAAGCAAACATTGAAGCAATGACTCCCTCTGATGGTTGATGCAAGATTCAGCCAAACCTTTTTCACCTATGAGAACATGCAACGTTGGGTTACTTAAAGTTGTCAAGCACATATAGGTTTGTCAGCATAAACATCCAAACCTAAACAATAAAAATATCTAGATATAATATTACAGCGTTTCTGTAAACTGGAACCAGTCACAGATGAAATGTGTTTTCTTTACAGCCTAGAATTTGGATAATTAAAGGGATAGTTCAGATTACTATAAACAGAGTTCTGTGGAAAAGTTATGAACAGGTAAGTTTTTACTTGTTGGAGAGAAATCAAAAGTGTAACTTTGACCAGATTGATGAGCTAATGCAGAGGCGGAGCTGTTAGCTCGTCAATCAATTCAAATCATTTTCTCCAAACTGAGGCTGTTCAAAGAGAGCAGCTCTAAAATGTCACGTTTAAAAGTACAAACAATACAGCCAGAAGTTATTTATTTGCCTGCTGTTCACATAAATCAGCTATTCATCAACCAAGTTTAAAAAGTAGACTTTGTTTTTTAAGATTGCCTTTGGAAACAGAATGCCTCACTGCACCGAGGTTTGTTTTGGTCACAAAAACATTTCCGTATTGAATGAATCCTTCTTGTCCTTTGTCGATGTTCCCTCACACCCCGTTGCGTCTGACGTTGGAACAGAAACATTTTGAACGCGGCATGAGGAGAACACAGACAGACAAGTATTGCACATAGAAATGTAGGCACTCATATTGTCATAATTTACACACACGTACACACAAACGCTGACACATTACTGCCTGACATGGAGGTGGTGGAGGACCACTGCCACGGACAATAAACAAAAAAAGACAGAACACTGGAAAAAAGGTAAAGGTACTAATCCACCTAATGGATCTCATCTTGTGCTTTACAGTAAAGTATGGTGTCGTTTTGCATCAGATTGACAGCCACTAAAATAGAGACTTTTCAACAAGACCCACTCCTGTAACTAAGTCGCACAAAGTCACACGGGTGTACAGGGAGCGGCCTTGAATGATCTATGAAACCTTTAGATAAAATCTGGTCTTAAAATCGGAACGGATGAGAGCGACTTCCACGATACGGCGAGCACAATTTGGAGTTTTTGTCATGACAACACTTCGATGAGGACATTGTCACAATTTGGCTAATCTTGTGGGGAAAACGCATTCAGATTACATCTCATAACAATCACCAAGATTAGTATCAACATGTACTAATGCTTTGTGCTGCGTTTAGTAACGATATATGACAAATATAACTTTTTTTTAAACATTATTATTGCATGTTTTTGTTCTTTGTTTAGATCGCAGTTGTTGTTGGACTCCTCTAAACCATCATTCGTTGAGACAAACGTGCTCATGGGCGTCATCTTGGGAACATCTTGTGTGAATCTAGTCCGGCTTGTCGCTGCTTGGGGCTCCTTGCTGTGTGAGCGTGTGCCAGTATTCCACTTTCTTCCCTTTGTTTTTGAGACAATCGAACCAGTGTCTGAGTCTCTGTCCGCTGGCGTTGATGCCCAGCTCCACGCCGCCTGCAGAAAGAGGGAGGAGCAGGAAACAAAGGAGTGAAAAGGTGGCCATTGACAACTGACCTTTTATATGCGGGCTGAAGCTCTGGCACCGCATGGCCCAAATACATTCACGGCTATTTTCGGGATTCAAAGCTGGCAGCTCAAGTGGACCACGTGGTTCTTGTTCTAAAGGATGAATATAAAATGGATGTTGTACTCTAAAATACAAATTTTAAATCACGAGCTTGTCTTCAGGAGTGTTTCAAAAAGAGTGGCTTGTAATCAGGAGCAGAAACAAAGTTATTGAGATATAACTAACGCACAAACAAAACCCATAGTTTTTAATGAAAATCTGACCCCCACAAAAAATGTGTATTGGGGGGTGGGCTTGAATATGTGCCTCTACAGAATACAGAAATGATGGATGGTGCTGTCACAATTGAAGCCAATACAGACCTTAAAGTGCAGTAAGATTAATGACTTTAGTGTGTTTCTCTCTGTGGAAGCAAAACACAATTCAAAAAACATTATCTTCTCTCATAAATTACCAACTCTATCAATATATATCATTTTTTTTTCCCCAGAAAGAGTTTGGGCCAAATTAGCTTGTTTATTCTCTTTGCTGAGTATTTTGATGAGATTAATTCTGATTTACAATTCAATAGCTATAAGCCCTCAAAGACACCCGCTTTTATCTAATCGGCTTTCAAGGATTACTTCCCAGCTCCTCCTCCTTCTCCTCCTTGAACGGTCATATCCGACTTCAACAACACAAACATGACAAGGACTGATGGCTGACCTCAAGGCCACACACACATATGCACACTTTACAAATGAAGGAGGGAGATCAGCAGGTTTTATGCATCATGGTGTGAATGCTGATTCAGCATTCCTTCTATTGTTTTCCTAGTTTTTACACTTCCAAGCCAATTTTTATTTATTTAGCAATCCAACAACTTCAGCTTCTACTGCCATTTTTTATTATTATTTTAATTATTCATGAATGAAAACTATCAGCCCATTCAAGTAACTTTATGTAAGTAAACTGTCATAATCTGTGTTCATTTCCCTTACTTTTCTAGTGTTTCAGTGTTCCCCTGTGTAGCTCTGCCCTGCCCATGCTCACCTGTTCCTTCCTGTCTCCTCCATGTGTTTCTTGTTGTCCTTAATTAGTTTGCCTTTATATTCTGTGTCCTGTGTTCAGTCTGCATCTGATCATTGTGCTGTTTCCAGCCAGTGGTGTGCTTCATGTTCCTTGTGCCTCTGTGAGTTCTGCTGCCTCGACAGCTCCTTGTTTTGGTCTAAATAAACCTTTTTACATTTTTGGATTTTGCCTGCGCCCTGGGTCATTCTGCCTAACACCTCACATAAACTTTATTTTTATAGCACCTTTCACAGACACAAATATCACAAAGTGCTTAACAGAGATTAAAATAACTAAAAATGATTCAAACAGGTTATAATATAGAACAACGACAACAAACCTGAACCTGCCGGAATAAAAATGTTTTAAGAAATGTCAGCTCATTCAGGAGTTGGATTCTTTCTTTTGGTTTCAGTAACTTTTATACTTTAAGATATTTAATTTTGTTTACAAATGTTAGTTATATAAATAATCAGGACCTCTTCAATATTGATTTTTTAAAAATCTGCTTCAACATACTTGCTGTGTTTTTCTCCCTATCCTTATTTATTATTTCACTTTTTCTAACTTTTGCTACTTTTCCCTTTCAGAAAGCCTTTTACTGCTGTTAGCCATTAGCTAACTTGTTAGTGATTTTAGCAAGTTTTTTTTTTTGCCATTTTAAGATTTTTAATTAACACTTTGTTGCATTTTATCTTTGAACTAGTAGGCTATTTTGCTCCTTTTTACTAGTGTTCTTATATTAACTTTTAGCAAGTATCCTGTTTAACAACAAATTTTAATTTCTTCAGCTAATTTCTGCAAAGTCCTTCAGCACTTAGCATTCACACTGCATTTTCTTAGAAAGTTTCATTTCCATGGGAGTTATTTGTGCTGGGTGCTGATGAAATGGCAGCAAAAACTCCCTCAGAGATTCTGAAAAAGCAATACGCTGAAATTCAGGATAAATTGCAAAAGTCAGAAAGTAGAAAAAAAAAATGAAATGAAGCCACTGGAGAATTACATGAAAAAGAATCTGCTGGGTGCAGAGAATAATTATGGATGGAAGCTAAAATGGCTGCAGCACAGGAAGATGCAGACAGTAGAGCTTGTAACTGCACACTTAATGAGGCGTGCAGTTAAACACAGTCTCTTTGTAGGACTGACTTCTATCAGCACCTTGGAAAATGGCAGCGCCCGCCAGCAAACAAGCTTTGATTGGTTGATCTGGCAACTGGTCTTATTCCTGCTCTGAACGGTGCCTCAGATGCTGCTGCTGGCAGGACGGGAGCAGCCTTTGAGTGTTTGATCTCGCAGCCTACGGCCACTTTTGATGGCATTATCACACACTACGCTTTTCCACATCGACACCCTGCATTCACACAACCCCCCCCCCCCCTCCACCCCCACCCCCAAACAGAGAATTGATTAAGTGTTTTCCGAGCCTGCAGGGTGATGCTGACAAATAAATGGTGAGCCATCCTGACATTTGTTGCAGGACAGAGGAAGGATGAGGATCACGGGGGGGGTGAATCGGATGGAGACGACAACGACACAAAGCTTTTCAGAGGGTTTACTCAAGTTCACCTCTGCTCTCTGTCCACATATTTTACACAAAAAATACTTTTGGCCCCACATACCTTTTATTCAGCCATATAGTAGACACTTATTGTAAGAGCATCTAGCAAAGACCTTATTGTTTGTGACAGAAAATTTGTGTTACATCACTGAACTGCCTTTGAACTTCTTTTTAATAATAATTTAAAACTGTTTTAGGCATAATCTATTCATATTGGTTAAATGACTCTGTTCTGTAGTGAAACACTATGTGAGGAAACTAAATTAATGTTTTTAAAACACAGATGCCTTTGAGAAATGACTACTTGACTCTCTTTATGAGGATTTGCTAAATGTTAGCTTGAGAGTTCAAAGCAAATAAATAAGGACTCAAGTTGATTTGACCCGACTGACCCAACATAAGAAAGTCACTCCAGTAGAAAAACGACTGTGAGCATGTACAATCACCTCACTTATATCAAAGTTAAATGTGAAGTTTTGAAGTTCTGTGGAGTTGGTATCAGTCAGTATCTTACCTGCAGCAGTCAGGGAGTAATTTTCAATGAGAAAGTCAACGTAACAGATATTCAGACTGGCCTCATTCCAGAGTGAAAATTTGCCTTTAAAAAAACAACTTAAACATCAAAAATTTCATAACCGTTGAAAGAATTGCTCTGTTGTAAATCTTAATGACACAGAACCATTGTATCTGAGTTTTTTTAGGTTAGTATATCTTTTTACATAAAACTGATTGTGGACTGCAACAGTCCAGGGATCAGTGTAATTCTGAGGCTGCAGGTTCTAATTCAGGTTGTGTCCAGTTTAAAACCATTGCTAAATCTTTTATGTGAGTTTGCTTGCTGTAGAAACTCCTAAAGAAGAAGAAAGCCAAAAGAACAACAGAGCAGACTATCAGAATGAAGTCTTTGAAATATGTTTTATGTGAAATATAAGTTGCTAAACAATTTAAACATAGTTAACATAACTGGAGTAAAAATAATGCAATGCAGTTCAGGTAAGATACTGACTACTAACAACCTATACACAATATAAAACATTGTTCTCTTTGACATCTGTTTGTTATTTTGCTGTAATATTTTCTTATGATGCATCTTTTAGTTAGCTTTTTGTTTCTTTTAGTTTCCAGCTTGACTATTGCTGCTTGAAGTTCTAGTTTATTTCTATCTTTAAGTTTTAGCTATCTTTTTGCTACTTTTGGCTGGTGTTTTGATTCCTTTAGCTTTAGCTCTATCAGTTTCAGCTTCTTCAGCACTAAGCATTCTGTCTGCATTTTTTGCAGAATCTGCAGTCTGCTCACTGAGGTCATTATTGGCACTGAAATGGTTTCAGTAAATTTGTTTGGCTCGTTTCCATGCAACATTCTTCAAATATATATATTAAAAAACATTCTTGTTCACGCAATTTCTACATTTTGTTTTCAGCTGTGCTTCATCATTTCCCAGTAAATAGTCAGCCAGCACATTGAACATACAAATCGGTGTCTCCGCTGATTTGTTTTCTCCTCCATGAATCTAAAAAATCAGTTGTTTGACATCGTCTGTTCAGCCTTTCAGCCTGCTCCCATTCTTTCTGAACACTGGTGCTCTGGGATTGTGCCTGTCCTCTTTATCAACTCTTTTTCTTCATTCTTCTACCTCCGTGTCATTTTTTTTTTTTCCTTCTCTCAGCCCTCATTAACACGACTGGCAGGCTGCTGTAGCTGAACCTGGAATGATAATAGTTGTGAGAATGGCTGTTATCCAGAGCTATATGTTACATTGATGGCCCTTTTCACCCAGCGGGGCTGTAACTTACTGAGCTTATCTAAACAGCTAGCATCTCTACCTGTCGTCTCACACTAATATGTGTGCCCTCACACACATTAGACAAAGTAAAATGCTTTAATCTGCAGGCCTCCCAGCTCACAGAGTGGTAATCCATTCTCTTTAAGGCTCCCCACTAGTTCTCCATCACAGTTTAAGTTCCTGTTTGCTTCGTTGCCATGATATAGCGACACACCAGGCAACAGAGAAGCTGTTTACCAGTCTGATTAAAATGCAGCCATCCGATGGGATAAATTCATGGAACATAAGTATCTAGAGACACATCCTGCTTTTTGATTTTTCACTTTGATTTCCTTTTCCACTCAAACTCTGCTTTTCCTGCTCAGCCTTTCCCTCAAACACCATAATTACCCCTCAAATCTTCTTTTTCTGCACCCCTCTCTGCACCCATTCATAGCCTGTTTTTTTTTCTTTCTAATTTTTGTCCTTTTTTATTTCCCTCCATGCTCAAGAGTCTTTCAGCCTACCTATGAAGTCGTTGCTCATTCCCAAGTCATAGTCCCACACTGTGATCTCTAGGGTTTTCTTCGCCAGCTGGTCCAAGGATACTTCATATGAAAACTCCTGTGCAGGTGCAAGAATAAATTCAAATCAATCATTTCAAAACGCGGGGCTGAAGAGAGCTGGATTTTTTTTTTGGCAAAAGTTACATGAAAACATGCTCAGATTGATGGTGGAAGCCCAGGCCGGAGATGACAAGATTGAAAGACTTTCTAAAGCCGTGCTGCTCATGCTTCATTTTGCAGATCATTCAGAGCTCATCAGGGAAATCAAAGAAGTCCCTGGGTGTATGTTTTAGACCAAGAGAGACGCATTACCTCATTAAATTCAGGATTAAGAGTCTTTTTCTTCACGGTAGTCTTGTACTTTGACTTTTTCCCCATGTCTGGCTGTAAGATGCTGAAAGACAGAGGCAGAACTGAGTTGTAAATAAAAGTATTTAAGCAGAGTGCAACAAACAATTGAAACATTAGATAAAATAAAGTTTTTAAGCTCTGTCCATTTTTTTCCATGCATTTCTCCACAACAGAAGAGAAAGCAGTTTTCTGCTGGTTTTGCTAACATTGTGGGGAATAGTCAATCAGAATCACTTGTCCATTCACATTGTGTCAAAGCAGAGACATAAGTCACATTTGGATGTTTTTGTCAATAAAAAACTTTGTCACTAACTTTCATACAGTCAACCAAAAAATAAAGGATAAACAAGGTGGAACTTGATGCCAAAGTGTTGATTGGTTTGTCTCCGCCTGCCCTAGACATGTCTGCATTTGGAAAAACATGGCAGTTTTATATTACCAATCATCATAAATGACTTTGACCTTTGTATGTTTATGACTATAAAAAAGTAAATGAGAGTAAAAATGAGTTGTTCTGGTTAGTTTTCTTGTTCAGTTTGATCAAGTTGTTCAAGTTTAAGTTTGTGTTATTGGCCAAAAATCAATGTCATGTTGTGTGAAGAGTAACTCCATTATACTTTTCTACTAACTACTGAGTAGTGTTAATGCATCACTATAAAGAGTTTGATTTTAACTCTGAGTGTTAAATTAACACCGGCATTTTTACTGTGTATTTATAAGTAACTACATAATTTCATTCAAGAGATATTGTGCACAAAGACCACCCATGACGAGCGGACACCGCACACACAGACAGAAAACATCATTCTTAGATGTATAAAATGTAGGAGGTTTCTCCCCTAACCCTAACCCTAACCCTGCTTTCACACATTTGATTAGAATAAATGAGTTGTTAACAGGCTGAATGATTTTCAATGCTAAGTTTAACCGCATGTGCTATACTCACAAGATGACAGAAACAAACAGTCAAAGTAAAATATCATTTCATATAACATCAAACTGAACACCCTGAGAGCATACACGTTCTTCAGAGATGTACTTTTCAAACAGGAAAGTCAAACGGTGGAATGAGTGTGTTATGACCTTTGCTGTTGAATTTGCACACATATGAGCCAGCAGCACTGTTAGTTTTACATGTCTGACCACCAGCAAAGGACAAACGGAGAACACTATTACACATATGAAAAGAACAACAAGCGTTTTTATTTTGCATCAATGTAATGAACCAAAGTAGCTATCAGAGTCTAAATGAGATATTGTAAAGCTTTTATGAGATAATCATAACCCAGAGGATATGTTTTTTTTATTAACAAAAGCCAGGGATGGTGTGGGAGTGAAACGGGGAGAATGTGGACCACAGTGAGATTCTAATCATGTCGAGGTGGCAGGAGTATATGCTCTGGCAAAGAAGCAACAGAAGGGGTATGCCCAAGGGCAAAAGAAGTCATCATCAGCATAATTTTTAACTCAAGATGTTCAGTCGTCAAGATATCTGAGTCTTCCAGCTCCAGCTACACCCCATGCCCCCCCACCCTCCCACCGGAGATGAGTCCCGGCCTGACAGTTGAAGCATGAGATGGGCTTGAGGGCTGTCACTGCGGAGCCAGAGTCAAACAGAGTGAAGGATGGAGGGATTAAGGTGGAGAGGAGAAAAACAAGAGGGAGGGAGGACCTATTAGAAAGCAAGGCTTCGCCCACAGAAGAACTGAAGCCTGATCCCGACAAGTTTACCTCATTAAAAAACTATTTTTTTTCCAGTTTTAATAGCCACTTAGCAGTGTGACATAAAGTTTCATTGAGCAGCTATGAAGTTATATTAACTTCGAGTTCAAATTTGGGCCCCACTATAAATCCAATGATCAGTTTCTCCGGATGAACAGCAGAGAAAAATACGAAGCACTTTTCAAACTTGCACTTTAACTGTGTTTATATGGGCCTATCTATTCTAAAGTAATTTATTGTACTAGTCAATCTGATCATTTAAATAAACTTTATCTGAATTGGTGTTGCATATTATTCCATTTAATTTAGAGGAGCTGTGTGTAAATACTGATTTAATGACAAAACATTTAGTTTCTTATTAATCTTTTAAAAATTTTTACATGATCATCAAACAAGTTCTGTTACATTGAAGCTATTAGAGCACTCTCATATAAACACATTCACCTCAAATCTTTTACTTTTGTTGCCTTGTGAAGCTGCAGTGACAGAAGCAGCACACAGTGGCTTTCCCTGTGTCCACTTTAGTCAATACATTGTGAGATTATGACTGAGTGTGAAACTGTTCAGAGACTAACAACACAGAACTCACCACCTGTCAGCAGAGAAATAAACACAGGGGTAAATCCTTGCTGTCAGTTTATGAAACCATGCTCCTGCTGTGGGTACTGGTCCTCAAAACAACCTGTTGACAGTGGTGGGCACAGTTCCCCTAAAGCACTAATAGGGGAACTAATTTCCTGATTAGTGCTTTAGGGCTTTTGCTAATTTCAAAATTTATTACTGGATTAGCACTTTTTAAATTTATAGGCAAAATTTAGAAGCACTAACTGAGGTCTATAAATGTTATTGATCAGCATTAATGTTAACAGCTGAGGGTGAAAGTTGATGCACATTTTATTCATATATGTGTCACTTATCCACTAGGTGACAACATATTGACTATATATGAACTCAAATATGGCTGTGGAATGTCAATGATAAGCAACATGTGACTCGTGTTGTCTGTTGAAGAATGTTCATGGGTTGACTGGGTTATTTTAGTGCTTTAAAATTAACTTTTGCAAATACTTTAAATGTGTTAGTGCTTTAGAATTAGGGGACCTAAATATTTGAGTTAGTGTTTTAGGGCTAGTGGAAGTGATTTTTAAATTAGTGCTGCTCACCACTGCCTATTGCCTTAGAATAAAGAAACCTTTGCAGTACTTTACCACTACAAGTCATGGCTACAAGGACCAATTAGATGCATGATTTAATGCGTCATTTTTTGCATTTTTAAAAATATGTTCTTTTAGTTTATATGTTATTATTATTATTTTTTTGTCATTAGAGGTGGGCAATGATTAAAAAAGGTATTCAGTAATTATACTGCTCCCATCTGTAAACTGCATCTTTTTTGCAGCAATTCTATGAGTGCTGATGTTTATTAAAAGCAAATATATGTCTGGTTTAATTGCTTAAAATCTATCTGTTTTAAATAAAACAGCTTCCTATCCTGTACAATAATTCTGCTGTGACTTTCAGTGACAAAGCAAACATTTGTACTCTTTTAACAGACCGTCAGTGTGGATGGAGTTAAATGAAATGTGAAGGACAGGGTTGAACAGACCCCGAAACACCATCAGCAGCAAAAATATCTGATGAAAAGCACACAGTGCGCTTTTCCCCCCCCTCTTGTTTGTCTCTTTGTCATTTGAGCCAAATGTCATATAGTGCTCACTTGACAGGATTAACCATTGGAGTCATGAGTTTTGTGCAGCTATAAAACAGATGACAGCAATAAGACAGAAGAAGAAGAAGAAAAGAAAAAACAGAGGAATGAGGGCAGCTCTGTGAAAAGTGACAGGAAGAGCCATGGGAGAAAGAGTCTGTGTTAAAAATCAGGAAGAGAATAACTTACAAGAAGCAGCAGCAACAACAGAAGGAAAAAAAGTGATCAAGAGAGCAAATAACAATCAGAAGGCAGGAGCTAAATATATGCCTGCTCCAGGGATGGGGAACTGTTCGGAGAGGGTGGGGGGGATTCATGATTTATACTTCACAAAAGTTCAGAGAGAAGAAGAGAGATAAAACTGTGATGATATGCTTGGTCAGCAGGAAATCTCTGACATAACTTGCACTTTTGATGTCTTTTTTGCCGAAGGTTAAAGTTTTTTTTTTTCTTTTTTACATATTTCAGACGTCTGAGCAGTTAGGATGAAGTCTGTGGGCACGTTTGTCCACTTCAATGGAAGACAAATCAGCTTTTAGATCATTCTCACCTTTGAGTCTTACAGGCTGAATGACTGTCACGAATAAAAAGAAAAAAAAGTTACGGCTTTTAAAATAATCCCTGAAGTTTTTACTTTGTGCTTCCTCTTCTTATAAACAACACTGCAAAACAAGTAAACTAAAGACTGACGCTGGTTTCTTTAGGAGCTGCTTTGGGTTTTATCTGCCACTTTTTTCTCCTAAAATCCACCAACTGCCTGTACGATCTGAGGAGAATGCTGGAGGAAGGGAGCTCTATAAACTCAGTGCCACATTTGTAAAAAACATGCATTTGTGAGATGAGTATGTGGGTTGTGTGTACATGAAAAATTAGCTAAATCTTCTCTGCCAAACAGCTGATTTTGCTGTTGCTACTAATGCTTATTTTAAACTTATGGTCCCCCCAGTTGCTGCCGATCAGGCGTCAATCATAAGATTTATTGATGAAACATTGTTACAACAAAGAAACAAACAAACACAAATTTCCTAGCTTTCTGTGCTAAGTATTGTCGTCATTGTGTGTTCCCATACAATGATGAAATGAGTCCTCTACATTTAACCCCTCACACATGTGATAGACCCAAGAGGAGCAGCAGAAAGCTATTTAAACACCTCAGGAGCAGTTGGGAATTAGGTGTCTTGCTCAAGGACATCACGACATATGGTCATGGTGGGGAATTGAAAGTACAACCTTCTGGTCCCGGGTCAGCTGCCCTATCACTATGCACCACAGCAACACATGGGGAGTGGTGGCACAGAGGTTAGAGAAGCCCGTTATTGGATGGTTGCTGGGTCAACTCCCCAGGCTGACTTAAAAAATAGGCAACACTTAAATTGAAGGAGACAAAAATATATTTATGACAACTTGACATTAGTATGATGGTATATAAACTGACATGGAAATATCAAGAGATGTTATTTTATTGTATTTACAAAGTCATGTGATTGTATGACATCATATGATTTCTTGGTTAATGTCAAGTCATAACCCAGATAGCAAAAGATGTTAATTCAATGTTGAATTTTGGTCAAAAAAGTTGATTTTTGGTTAACCTTGATGACTGATGGTGAATCAACCATCAAACAAGCATCCAATTCTAACTATTAACCAATGTTGAAAGGATGTTATTGAATCAATGTTGTTTCATTGTGGAATTCTAATAATTGAAAAGCCAACTTTTAATCAATGTTGAATCATCGTATGCTGTTTGTCGCACTCCTCCTCCTCCCCCTCCTTCCCTATCTAGGAGGAGAAGGGAGAGGAGGAAAAGAGGTTGAATTAGCATTGATAATGAATCAGTTATGGTTGAAAACCTAACATTGTTTCAACATGCAAGTCACCGACCACTTTCTGTATAATTTCAACATTGATGAACGTTGACGCCTAACCATATTTCAACGTTGATTCACTCATATTTTGCTATCTGGGAACCAAGACATTTTAAGCAATGTAAACTTTGCATTAAACGTGTCATAATTTAATGAATGGCACTTATCATATGCACACTCCTTAAATAAAATGTTACCAAAACTTATGTGGGCGGGAAACCCTCACTTGCCCCACTCTGGGCCCTTGAGCAAGACCCTTAACTCCCCAGGGGCTCCCTGTGCACCTTAGATGGCAGCCCACTGCTCCGCATGTGTGATGGGAAAAAAATGCAGAAAGATGATTTCCTTAATGCAAAAATTAGACCAGATAAATAAATTAAAAGTGGCATATGCATGTTCACAGAAATTATTCACACACAAAGTATATATAGACTGAATCTTTTCCCTCATCATTTGTTTGAAGCTGCATCTCTGCAAACACACAAACATTTCCACAGATCTCTGCAGACGACGGTGCAGAGGCTCACAGGAAAGCGTTTTATTTTCGCTCATCTTAGAAATCTCCATCAAAAACATGCAGCAGCGCTGCCTGACACACGTTAATTAGTTATGTCTCTCTCCTATCAATACTCCAGATTACAGAAAATAAATAAAAACAAAGATGAAAAAATAAGGAGCCAAGTAAATGCCTTTTGATTGACAAAAATGCAGATTTGCTTGGCGAGAGAGAAAAAAAAATGCTTCGGCTTTAAACCTGTTAAGCTCACAAAGGAACCATCATCTTTAGGCCAAAAATAAACACCATCTGGGTCAAAAATAAAGATTCAAGAAATTATATTTCCACTCAATAAAAGACGACTGTTTTTCACTGTGGATGGGGGGAAAAAAATAAACAAAGACAGCAAAAAGTACTTCAGAGCCCTGCAAACTTTTTCCGTAGGAGGACTTTGAGCAAAGTGTTGTTTCCCCTGCAGAACCTTGAAGCCTCCCACTCATGGAGGTGACGTTTGTTTCAGGAGAAGCTGTCCTGAGTGGGAGCTCCTTCTTACTGTGCTGTTTAGTTTTAGGTACAGCCGACAGATCAGAGGATGAGCTGTGTGGGATTTTATCTGTCACCATTCAGGCTTTACAGGCTCCATTGGGTTGTATAAGGCGATAGTGACGTAGGTCAGGTTTACATTTTAAAATAAAACTCTAGAATATCTCTCAGTGTTTACCAGTGTGATGCTTATGTTAAGTGGGACAAACTCAAGCCTGTTAGGCAGCTTTAAGAGTAAAACTTGTGTGAAATAAAAGTGTTATTGTCACTGAAACCCACTCAAACCCTTTAATTTGTCCAAAGCAGCCCAGTCTCCAGATGGCTGTTTTACATTTATGGAAACCAGAGGTTCTGTTTTGCCCAATTTTCTAACTTATGTGCTCTGTGTTTACTTTATTTTCCTGCAGTTCATGCCAAGTTGTGTACATTTCCAACTTAGATGGTTTAGTTGCAGGCCTTAAATAATAGCCTTGAATAAAACTGACCAAGTGTCTTTGATATAAACATTGGGACATATTGGAAGATGTCATGACACAAGTATGTGTTGTAGATGAATCTGGATTACTACAATGTTACATTTTAGCCCAGTAACTACAAATCTGACTGAGGTGTAGCTTTGTTTGTTTTTCCATGTCAAGTTGGCTTTGGCATCCATCTTAAATACTGCTGACTCAAAAACCAGCTGAAAATCCAAAGACTCTAATCTGCTAGTTTTGTTCAAATCCATCCATTGATTAATGAGATCTTTTAGTGAGAGACAAAAACTGTTGTAAAAACAGTATTTTCTGCCTTTGCCGGTTAGCATAGAGCAATAAAATGAAAGAAAAAGGCTTATAACCACAGGTTGAAAGAGCAATATTTCAAAACAAGAGAAGAAGAGTTTTGTTTTGTTGAAATATGAATATTAGAACTGTCTGCTGTTCCATACATTCTGCCTCCTAATAAGCCTCTTATTGTTGTTCTTTAAACCAGACATTTGTGTGACTCATTTTCCTTTAAGTTTGTTGTTACATAGAAAAAAAAAACAAGACATTTAGGAAATGGCTAATTTGCAGTTCCGCTCGTTAGGCTTTTAAAGCAGTACTTCTTAAACGTTTTAGAACAATCTCCACCATTATAATAAAAAGCAACACTACAAATAGCTCTGCTGCTTTTTAAGCTCATGCTGGATTAAGAATCTGATGTAAACCAGCAAATTATCCATTCTACTTGAACCATTCTTTGATTCTTCAACAGGTTCTGAGCAGAGTTTATGGGACGGGGTCTTACATTTTGACGAAGGGGTCCGAGTAGCCGTTAGAGTCCATGGCGGCCAGGTGGGCACAGCGGATGATTCCAACCAGCAGGCAGCCCTTCTCTGTGTTGTAGCACAGCGACACCAGGATGCGACCACGCTGGGGGCCAACGAAGAAACACCCAACATTTTCACATCAGTGGTTCAATCAAACATTTGATTTAATGTTTATCTGAAGGTTTCAAATTAAACATTGTAATTGGTTTTTATCTGAGACAGACAACATGGCTGTTTAATTTCAAGGGTGAACCAGAAACTGAATCTAATCAGAGACCAGAGGTTATTAGCTTTCGACTCTCAAATCATGAAGAGAAATTAGATTTAAAAAAATACATTAGAGAACTAAAACACTGAACTGCCATTTACACATTACAATTAAGAAGTGTCTATTTGAGTTGTTTCACTGCTCATCAGACAATAAATGTTCATGTTTCAGGCAAAGGTTTGTTTCCAATCTTTCATAGACAGTTCTGTTTGCAGTGTGTGCTCAATTGACTTCTGTCTGTTAGCAAAATATCTCATGAACTGTCAGATTTTAATGAAACTCTCAGAAAGTAATCATTGGATATATATCTACAGCAACACATAAATGTTTATAACACAATCCTTATTATAGCTACTGAGCTAAGATTTGACGTGTCAGCAGCTGAGACTCGTCTCCAGCACATACTATGAGCACATAAGTGTCAAAGTTTGTTGATGAAAGTTAGAGATGGTCTTACCTCCTCCTCTGCTACAAGAGCTCCCTGATCCACCAACTGATTGTTAGTTTCTTTATTCTGAAAAGAAATACAACAATGAGGCAGGCAAACATTTATTACATCATGTAAAAAAAATAATTATATATATATCTGAGTCACTGTGTTCATACCTGTGCGATTCTCTCCAAGCCCATATTGTAACGTTTACTCTCGCCCTCCTTCAGCTTCTTCAGAGCCACTCTCACCTCCCCGATGAATTCATTTCGTCCAAGTCTGTCCATGTCACACACACACAGCCTTCATTCATAAACACACACACACACAGAGGAGAAAGACGAGATGAATCAGTAAAACATTTTTCATTAAACCTTCCAGTGTTTTGGAGGCGAGCATTAACTGTTGAAAATCCCTTCAAAGGTGCCCGTGAACAGGTGAGCACTCACTGCCTCCTGAGCAGCCTCATGAATGATTGGAGTGATTGCTGAAGAGCAAGAGGGCTTTCTATCATTTGCCAGTTGGCTTTTATTCCATCTGGTTCTAATTTATTATAATTGAAAGCTTGTGAGAGGGCAAAGACGTTGTTCAAATCAAGCAATCAGACTTTCTTTGTTGCAGAACCTAGAGCTGAAGGACAAACTGGCTCCACATTAAATAAAAAAAAAATGTTTTAGTAAATTTGGTTGAAACTGCTTTTTTTATTACTATTATTCACCAATCAGCCAAGAGTGCCTGGCTTTAATCGGACAGGTTTTCTTCTGCTGCCAAATGACACATCATGTTCGGACTCCTCTCTACCCCATCGTAAGCAACAATTAGCATTTCAGTCGGACAACTCCCTTGTGACGGTTTAAATGTCTTCATTGTACAAGTCATCTTCGAGTCTAAAAGCTCTGATCTCATCTCACATCCCACCACGGAGAGATGAGAGAATCTCACGCCACCTACTTCCTGCGCACGTCAGTGACACTTTCAGCGCTGTGGAGAAGTAAAAGTGTCATTAACCTCGGAGCCCACGGGTGGTTGCTGGTGTGATGAAGGGACTGGAAGAAACAGGCAGCAGCAGTGATAGGGGGTAATTTGCAGTGTGAAGAGGAAAGTTTAGCATCTTAAATAAACTGCTTAGTTTGCTAAGTTATCTTGATGGGGTGTGTGCCTCATCTAGCTTAAAGGCTACACCCCGTTCTGGTTGATGGGGTCACTTAATTTAAAAGCAAATCAGTTGTGAACATCCAGCTAATGGTTGCTTTTTAAGATTTTCATTAACATCTGATCTGTGGTTTTATGAGATATTTTGCTAACATGACAGTAACAAAGTCAAAGGCATAAGCATTACTAGCCACAGGCGATGCACTGGGGCTAATCAACTGGTGGCCCGCTGGCCACATTCGGCCTGCGAGTGACTTCAATCAGGCCCACCAATGAATTGTTAGATTTTTTAAAATAATTTTAAATCAATTTACATTTTTAGATGTTTAATTTAATCCAGCAAAATAAACTATTTTTTAAAAAGTAAAAGATAAGAATGCTTATTCTTGCAGGGTTTCCCTACTATTATCAAGCAAAAAGAAGGCTTTAAAAGCATGATATGCCCCCTTTAACGTTTTCACTGTTCGGTACACTTTAGACTTTACAGTCTTTCTTGTTTTCCTAAAATTGACTTTTTCGTGGCGTTCTTCCAATACGTTTTTAATTTAAACCATGAGTGAACCCCGCTGTCACTCCTGAGGAGGATTTAGTCAACGACGCCACACTTAGTTTTCACCACAGGCTGAACAAACATGAGCATCTGTTGGGCTTTTAAAGGAATTTAAAAATCTGGAAAATCTGGGAGAGCTCACCAGGAAATCGAGGACGAGCTTTTCACACACACACATAAAAGATAAAGAGACAAAACTTTATAGAGAGCTGGTGTCAGATTTCACAGCTACCTTCGTCTCATCACAGACACCCTGCATCTATGACGGAGCAAAAGGAGCTAAATCATCTGACAGCCGTGGTCATGAGTCAGAGCTATTCTCAAGCCTCTGCTAGAGATACTCATCAGTTATGACTAAAAGGCTGGAACCAGCTTGTCAAATGTCCAAATGTCAGGGGGGGACAGGAAAAAGACATGGAAGCTGAAATGATATTTGAGCAAAAACAGAATGAAACCAGGATATCCATTCTGATACTCCTGTTGGAGCCATTTTAAGGGTCATGTTCTGATGTTGTAACAAGGCTGCCACCTCTGAAAGATAAAGAGGCAAGAGTTTCAGCTCATCCTCACTTAAAAGAGAAAACAATTCCAACAGCACAGATTAGATTACAAGCTGGAACAGAATGTGGCAGGGCTACCTTAGATTCTGAGTCGATCTAAAGCAGTCCCGTCAGTAAAGCACCTCCACATGTCCCCCTTCATGCTCCACAGTGCAAACCACACATGCAACCACCATCTGTTCACCTTCTTGATGAAGCACAAACATGGCCTGAATTTTAAAAATCTCCTCCTTTGGACTAATCAGATAAATTTACAGTTACTCATATTTGTATCCTCCAGCAGTTTTCTTTATTCCCGCTGTCACTCTGTGGGTGGAAGGTGTTAAAAAAAAAGCCTGGTTAAATGAATCAGTTGTGTCTGCTGCTTGAAATTCTGGAAACCGTTTACGTGGAGTTTGGTTGAAGGTGTGAAGTCATTTGGGAAATAAAATACTTTAACCTGATGGAGATTGTTGCCGCCAAGACAGATTCAAGCGAAATCGTCTCAGCCAAATATCCTCCCCTCTCCCTGAACATACTTCTTGATTCCTAATTGAGGTGTCAGATATCCAATGCACCTTGCTCTCCATTCAGTCGTAACTCAAGTCATAGATTCGTCCCCGCCCCCTCACCCCCAAGGACAGTCCAGCTTATTATGAAGCCAGACACGGGGATGAAGAGACAGAGAAGAAGAAAAAAAAAAAGTGAATGAATATAGACCCGACCTGGTGCTGACACTGTATTTGTTCTCCTTTAACACACACACACTCGCACACAGATAAAAACGTTGGCTTTCTTCATACCCACCTCTCATCACAACACCTCCACGAGTTCCATCTCCCTGCTGTTATTTGGCAGCCTGGTAATAGTTTTAGTGATACAGTGTGAGTCACAAGAACTTTAACTCTTCCCAGTGGTTTCTCTCCAAGGTGTGCATTAGCGCTCGACTCAGTGGTACTTTTTAGTGCATTAGGAAAAAAGTGGGGTCATTAAATTGAGGAAGTGGTTAGAAATGTGACATCGACTGTATCATTTTTGTTATGAGAATTATCTGAAATTTGCCTTCCTGCAGAGTCGCGCTGTAGCAAGTGAATAAAGTTTACATCGAAACTCTCAAAACAGACATAAAACAAAGTCAGGGAATGTGTTAAAAAATAATAATTATCAGAAATCAAATTTACTTCCGAGTTCTTTCAAACAATTAGGACCTGAAGTCACATAAACATGATAAATATTTCATCAAGATGGTTGGGTGCGTTCCAGTTCATTCGATGTTTTTAACTAAAGACTAGAACACCTCAGGCTGCGCTGCTGCAGCAATTAAAGGATTAGCTGCTATGAGGCCATGCGTGAAGACGCGATAGAAGACATTACTTATTGGTTTACTCGTCCGTTTCATTTTTAATAACAAAATGAACCTCCAGTGGCTCTTAGAGATAAAGTAAGCACTCTCAGGCCTAAACTCTTTGAATACTGATGATAAAAAAGACTGCTGTTACAACTTCAATGTTTTTTTTCTCTTTTTTTTAACTTTCAGTCTTTTTATTACTCTCTTCTATTAAGCTATCACTCTTTGTGTTTTTTGTTGGAAGGATGGTTTTATATAATCATTTTAAGTTCAAATGAATTAAATACATGAATAAAAATGTGTGCGTCTGCTCTTTTCTCTGTGTTACACACAACACAACTGTTTTTGCAAAGTTTGTTCTCTCGTATAAAATGCACTGAGGTCTCCAAAGGTCCTGGCTGTACTTCAGCTTTTATCCTCTTTTTTTAAAGAAACTTCCTCAGGTGTATTTTATGTTAGACAAAAGGAAGAGTTCTTAAAGTGCTTTATAAGTAAATTTAGTTAATGCAGAACCAAATAAGAAAGCATTACAGCAGCAAAGTCCTTCTGCTGATAAGCCATCCTCTACGTCTTACGTTTCCAGTAAACTCTGAACTGTCCAGTCCTTCAGGCAGGCCTGCATCTCTGAGCACAAAGCCCAGGGATCAAAGAGCATCCCTGCCTCTGCATCTGTTGGGACCAGCAGCTCCCTGTGCTTCGGGGTGCAACACACTGAGTAAACATCACTCTGGAGAAGCCCTTTAATTCCCACTTCCTCATGCAGCTTTCTGAGGAGCGATAAGATAAAAAGCGTGTTCATGAGCCGAGGTTTTGTGCCGGTGAAAACATCCAGCGAGAGCTCGAGCACACATCTCCTCCTCCTTTTTATGTCTGTCGCCTGCTTTCTTCAACCTCCCTGCTGTCAGCGAGCGCGTCGTTCACTCCGGCTCGTTGGCGGTCTCCTATTTCTCGAACTGTCCTCATTCAATCATATCTTGGCTCTTGTTTGGTTAAGCTTTCAAGCAGCTTCCCCCTTTTAACTCAGCTAAGTAAATTACCTCATTCATCACGTCATTCGTAATACTCTGCCAATCTCTTCCCTTGTTCCATTGACCCTTGGACTTTGTCCATACCAAGATTTTATTTCGCTTCCCTCTATTGTCCTTTACATTTTCACATTTTTGAATCTTTTTATTCTTGGTCCTGGCTGCCAACTTTATGTTTCTTCAACTCTTGCTTTTTCTATTTCTGATTTTTGGCAACTCCCCGCCTCCGCGCCAGATTGAGACTGTGTCCTTGAGCAGGGGTCATGTGGGTTTCCTTATCAGTCTCATGTGTGGCTCAAGGGCATGAGCAATTTGCGTGGTTTTTGTGCGCGTTTGGTCTACGGAGGAGGGGCCAGTAATTGCCCTTGACATACACACAAGAGGACAGGCGCACACCTGCATCTGTGTGTTGCTGTGGGAACGAGAGCCGTGTGTGTTTGTGTGCAAATGTGCGTGTAGGCGCACACCGGCTTCGTCTTTCCTCAGGACAAACATCCAGCCCTGTTATGAGTCCTCTTAGTAAACTGACACTGATTGAATTCAACGCGCACGTCCGCAAACAAAACGCACGTCTCCGAAATAACACGCTGGATGACTCGAGTGCCTCGGAGTTTTTTGGGCCAAGATGGCCACGTTTGACCTCGATCACTCTGTGAGGAGGGCACTGCGGGGCATCGGGGGCGGAGACTCGCCTAACACCTGAGCAGCAAGTGGAACAGTCGGCTCTGGCTGCCTGGCTTTATTAATGAATTGCAGTGCGTGGAGAAGCCCATTGGGAAGCTCAGAGTGCTGCTGGAAGCTCACCGGAGAGTTAGAAGTATGGATTTCCTCCTCCTGCACAGTGAGCAGCTCCTTAGACTGCTTACAATGATGTTAATGACTGGAGAGGGATAATTCAGTCGAGAGCCTTACCTGAGTGTTTTTGTGGACATGTCAGCTCCCGTGATGCCGTGATACACCAGCGTTTCATTCCACACTGGATTCAATGTGTTCTTCAGGGTTTTTGTGCGAAGCTTGTTCGCCTGCAGAGTAAAAGAGACATGAATGTAAAAAATAATAATATAAGGAATAAAAGAAGAGAATAGTATTTAAAAACTAGGAGAGAGAAATGTGTCCAAAGATGCACCAAAGATGGACAACACTGAGGAGGATATTTCTGATAGAGAACAGGAGACCTTAATTTGTCTTTGTCCATAATCGCTCACATCTGCTGCTACACAGAGAGGACATAAGTTTCCCCTCACCTCACCTGATCTTCTGTCTCCTTCCCAGCATGATAAGAGAGTGTACAATCAGCCAGACTTCTGCGACTTTGACATCGATTTTAAATACCATTCCTAGATTTTGTAACAATCATCTTTACTCTAACAAATAAATGATTTCTTTTTTGAATATTTCCAATTAACCTTTTACATGTGCTGCTGCCGATACTGAAGTATTCATGATAAATCCTACTGTAGGGAGTGAAAATGTCTATATAGGAAAGTGTTTGTGTACTCTTCTTTTTGAATGTGACTCCTGTTCGTGTCTGAATCTTTGAGGACACAAAGCACCCCGGCCTTGTTTCTTCTCCTCTCTGCCACTGTCAGCCTCGTGCCACAGCGCCTCAGGGCCAGATTTTGAACTCTGCCTGACATCATTTTTTCCCCTCTCAGCCTGTTTTTGTCCTGGCTGCCCATTGTTCTGTAACTGCCGCGGCCCCCTCCACAACTTCCTCCCTCCCTCTCCCATCCCCGTCCCCTCTTTTTCATTACCGTCTTTTTTCTTCTCCCGCTGAAAACTTCTTCCTTATCAATTAGAGTCAGACAGCCAGAGCTCAGTCCATCAGTGGAGCAATCGCTTTTTAATTTATATCGTACGTCTGACTGATTAACGCGAGGCAGAACTCGGGCACATGTAGTGTCACGACTGTTTTTCTTAAAGGGCCTTGCTCTGTTTCTAAACAAGCTGGTGTTTTAGCACATATCTTAACATATGGTCCATCTGCAAACACTTAAAACACCCGTTCCCTGTCGCTGCCCTCGCTGCATTCATTCTCCCTCTGTACGGGTGGTTGGCATCTGTTTGTAAATGTTTAATCTCCAGCCTTCCATCTGTCCATCACACTTTTCCTCCTTTCTCTCCATCTGTCTGCAGGATTCTTTTTCTTTCTCTCTCTCTTTCTAAACTTATTTGACGGTCTCCCTTAGTCAGTCCCCTCTTCCCCGAGCGGCGATGAGCAGATTCTGGCTCTGAGTGAATCGTCCATGCGGCTCAGCTCGGACATGAAACTACCAGAGCCCGCCGGGGCTCCAAGAACTATCAGCTCAGTGTTTGTTTGAGGGAAGAAGAGAGGCAGCGATCAAGAAGATGAGAAGAGGCGGGAGGGAAGCGGGGAGGAGGGTGTTCTGTGTGTGGCTGTGACTAAAGCCTTAGCATGTGTACGCACACACGGAAGGTCATCCGCCGCGTGGGTTGCAGTGCGCGTTGTACATCACACAGACGGCAGGCTTGACTGTATCCCGATGAAAGAGCTGGCAGATGGGAGACGAAAGGAAAAAAACAAAAACAAAAACAAAAAAAACGTGTGGGTCAGAGGACATGTTGCGTGGCTCGGAAATGTCTCGAGAGCGTTCGGGTGCCGGATTAGTCAGCGCAAACTGCGTACACGGAGTGGACGCGAGAGTGTGTGCGAGGACGTGAGTGTGTTACGTCATTTGAGCAGTGAAAATGACTGACATACACACACACACACACACTCACTCATCTGGCAACTATTTAGCAAACCCAAGCACTTAGCCACTCATTGATGCTTTTCCTTAGCATCCCTCCCTCTCCAACCACCACTACCACCTTTACCACCCCGCCCACCCCTCACATCAACACTTGCCTGTTGACGTGAGCCGTGTAACAATCCTCCCTGTTTCCATGACAACCACCTGCTGCTGTCCTCCCCTCGTGTCTCCCTCTCCCTTCCTCACCCTCTCAGTTTGGCCCCCACCACACACACACAAAAACACCCCCCCCCCTTCCCTTCCTCTCTCTCTCTTTACACTGTTGGTATTTCAAGGTCAAAGAGGGGCAGAGGCAGATAGTGCGATAGAGACGGATATCAGGGTGGAAAGTGGGGAAGAGGAGACTGATAACAGTTGGAGAAAAGGTGGACAGTGGGCGGCTAAATATAAATGTTTATTTTTTTTTAGTTCACACCTTAGTTTAACCCCTCTCCCTCACACACACACACACACACACACACACACACACACACACACACACACACACACACACACACACACACA
>JARVGW010000427.1:24655843-24668655 GCA_031762495.1 Anablepsoides rubrolineatus | reverse complement strand
CAACAAGTCCTGCCACATCATCTGTCACACGTCAATATGCTGCATATGTTGATGCTAATTAAGGGCAACCAAACCAATGACCTGTGGTCCTTATTGTTGAATGTACAGTTTGTTTAAAGCATCACTGTTGTAGTCAGGTTTATGTATTGTTAATAAGGTTATTCTTAGCTCTAAAGTTATCTTCAAGAACAAATCTAAAACCGTCGCATCCCTAAAGGAATGCATATCACCATGTCATGCATGTCTTTCACACCAGTGTTTTATCATTTTCTATTAAGAAATGACAAAGTTGAGGCTATTTTGGGTAAACCTTGAAAACAGCGTCATGTGTGAATTCATGCAGTATCTCACATGATCAGTTCGCATTGTGTTGTGAATGACTCACCTACTAACACAATGAATTTCAGCTGAATACCTGTATATTTTTATGTTTTTTAAAGCTGTGAGAGCCACTTTAAATTGAGTTGACTCAAATGTAAACACACACACGCATATATATATATATATATATATATTTCCAGTGTCCTCATTTATAATTCTAGTAGCATGTTACTGGAACCTGTTACTTTTTGTCACTTGTACTTTTTGACTGAAACATGTGAATCTCTGCTTCAAAACAGTTCAGTTTAAATCTATTGTTTATTGTAGATCAATAAGTCTCTAAATGAAACAATCAGAAAAGGAGAAGCTTAGCATAAGAACAAATACATGAAATGACTAAACCTGGCATTATGCTGAAAATCAGGTTTAACATAAAGTAGCTATTATTATTTTTTTTATTATTATAATTATTTAGTAGTGTACAAACACCTAATGATGCAGTCATAACTATATGATATTTCAATAGTTTTTAAAGTAAACAAACAGTTAATTTAACTATTTTTTCAATAAGTGACGATTTGATTTTTAAAAACAGAGAGTTGTTTGTCTGTTGATCAGGAGTGCTTCTTTCGCCACAACACCTGCCAAAAAATCTCAAAGTAATCCTACACACATTTCTGCCATTACTACAGTTTTTTTAATTCAAAACCTGGCTACAGCAGAGTTGCACCATCAGACAGGTAAAATGTGAACAAACGTGTTTCTCAGCATACATGTACCCACAATGTCTGCTCCGTCACAGTGTTTTGTGGTAAGTCTTCACTGTAAGAACACTTTTTTTTAAACAAATACATGACATAAGCAATCAGCTGTGAAAGGTGCATCCACTCTTGTTGTGATGAACATATTCAATTTGGATTTCACTGTCTTCAAATCCACATTATGATGGCTTGGGTCAGCTCAGCACTTGCTTTTAAAGTGCCTGTGAAATCAAATTTTTGTAACAAACATGGATGCATTTTTGGACAGCAACATAAGAAACACACACAATCTCACACACACACACACATTTGAAATTCAGTAACTTTATCAAGCACAAAGTGACTATAATTCAGTCAATTTGATCAATATTGAGAACAAATTTGGTGTGGTAGAAACTGAGTCATCCACTACTCATACTCTGGCTGCTAAACAAAAACAAATTATTTGTTTCAAACTTTGCTTATGAAAGCAGTCTTCCATCAAGGAGAGTGCTATACTTTTCTTTAGCAATGTGAAAAAACAGCTCATCTATACTAACACATAAAATAATAAGCATTGTGTGAGTAAAGGGCAAAATAAACACATTGTGAAACACATACTTGCTCTTTTTCTGTTTGTGTCTTTATTCAATAAATAATAGAATAGACTCATTGCTAATGATTTGGGAATAACATTATTTGCTAGAAATGCCAGTTCCCAGTAATTACTGCAATTATGGGTTCTGCCCTGCCTCATCTGAACTAAGGAAACTGTGTCCATGACGACAAAGCTTGTGGCTAACTTATTTTGATGCACATTATTAGAAAGGACTGCTTCATCTCATAATGTTCTATTATAAAGTGCTTTGAGGGAAGACATGCATTCAAAGAGTTCAATGTCACTCACTGACCTCCAATTAACTGAACCTATGTTTTTAATTTGTTGGAAGACATGTAACTCGGAGCAAAACTTGCACAGCATTGATTATAACCTTTAGCTTTGAGGCAACTGTGCTAACCATTACAACAAAGTGTAGTATACATACATAGAAAACTGTATGCTCACTTCATTTACAAATATTACAGCATTACAGAGTTAAAAGAAAAGGTCAAGTGACACACTTGACAAGCTGAAATGGAGAATAATTATTTTGCTTCTAAAATATTTTAAAATGATTGTTTTTCTGTCAGTAATCACATAGATGAACTGTGTTATAGTTGTATAAAGTTTATCTGATTACTTCATAATCAAGCAAAGGTTATCCTAAGAGCAAAACAGACACGTATTAAGAGTTCCACTTTGTTTTTGTATGGATTTCTATGAGGCGTCTTTAAAGCTACAGCAGTTACAATAAATCGATGTAATCTTTAGAAGCACATCGGCGCACAAACTCAACTTGCATTTCCAACAACATGCCTCACCTTTTCCAACTACCAGGACACAATAACACACATGTTAAGAGTCAACACAAAGAGCCCAAACTGCCTGTTCCCATTCAGTCCGTCTTACATAACAGCATGCAGCACCTCTGCACGGGTACCTACGTCCACACGCATGTTGCTTGTAAATTTACTCAGATCAAATCTTCCTAAACATGTGTGGACTCACTTACAGTCGTTTCCCACACACACAGACACACACACACACAGATATAGCTCCTCACTTACCTAGGGACAGTCTTCATCTGTGCCAGCACTCCATCTTGCCTGCTCTTACATCCTCTGTCTCTCACTCTATGGAGCATGTAGACCAGCTTTGAGTCAATATAACCCTCTGTACTTTCTCTCCCTCTCTCTTTCTCTCTCTCTTGCTTTTTCCCTCCCTGTCTCTGTTCATCGTTTGCTCTCCTCTTCTTCTCCCCTCCGTCCCTCCCTCCTCCTTCCCATCCCCTGTAGTTGTGACGTATCTGGTTAAAATCCTCATCAGTCCTTCTCAGGCTGTGCACATGGCACCACTTCCTCAGCAGAACGGACATTTCTGAGAACCCCAGGAAAACAAAAACAAAAAAACAAAAAAGGAGTTGGTGGGTGGTCAGGTGGAGGGGTGGTGTCTGTGTGTGTGCGTGTGTCTCAGGCGAGGTGTGTATGGCTGATGTAGAGTGAGACAGCAACCAAGAAAGACGGACAAACAAAGCAGATGAGGAGACAAACGCAGAGTGACACCAGCAGAAACAAATGCAGACAGAGGCAGACATGTGCAATGCATGATGAAAGGGAGACTGGATGTGAACTCACACAATAGAAAATATTGCTCGAGGGATAAAAAAGAAAGAAAGAAAAAAAGAATAGAAACTGAAGGACAGAAGGGGGAAATTAAATTCTTTACATTGACTGAGCTGAGCAAATCCCACTGCCAGGCTCTTTTGTGTTGGCCGATATCAGACAAGCATATTTGTGTGAACTTGTTATTTGGCTGCATGTGTCCAACTGTAGCAGCCTTCGTAGTAATGACTGCCAGCCGGCGCAGAGATACAATGAATCAAAGACAGCCAACACATTAGTATCAGAAAATTTAGGTCAGGAGAAAAATATTACTGATCGTGTCAAGGTGAGGGGAAAAAAATCACCCAAGATGAGAAACAGATTGTTATAGTCGTTGTTCAGAACCCAGCATAATGACTTCTAATAGTTTTTATTTTATTTTATTATTTTATAAGAAACTTCAGCAAATTTGACAACTTCCATCAACTTTAACACATTTAACTCAAGAGAATTTTTTGAGAAATCATTAGATTTTGTGATTTGATTTGCCTGTATTTTTCACAGCTCCTAAGCCTCAGATAAATCTGTTTTCCTGTAGTTCTTATGAGTTTTCTAACAGATTATTTAGAAAAGCAGCCTAGTTATTATTTCAAACTCACATTACTGAGTAGGCAGAGACTAGAGATCTTTTTCAGGCTACTTCAACATAATGATAATAATATTATGCTGTACTTCTGTGCTTATTTTAATCCATCCATCCATCCATCCATCCATCCATCCATCCATCCATCCATCTTCAGTCACTTGTCCCAACCCAGAAGGTCCAGAAGGTAAACTTAGATTTCCCTCTCCTCACACTTTCCAGCTCCTCCCGAGATATTCCCAGGTCAGAGAGGATATCAACTTAGCACAAAATGTAATGAAATATGTGTTTGGTAGATCCTTTTTTTTGTTGTAACAATGCCTCTTGACAATAAATCTTACAGCAAGCACCTGATTGACAGCACCTGGAGGAGGTATCACATGTTTAAAACAAGGGTTAATAGCAACAACAAAAATGAAGTATTTGCTAGAGAGGATTTGGCAATTTTTTCATATATACAACCCATACTCGTCTCTACTATTCAACCCACAAATTCCTGTTCCTTACAAATGTGGCATCATTTAAAAGTGTAATTGACAGGCTTTTCAACAGTATAAGATTTATTGCCATAAGCTTTATTGTTACAAAGACATAATCTACCAAACACAAATTCCCTTACTTTTTGTGCTAAGTTTATAATTCTTGCTTGTTCTGGGTCTTGTCCCAGATGAATGTGACTGAAAATTAAACTCCAAGAAGAAGCAAGAGCATCTAGATGACCAAACCTCTTGTCCTTTCTCTAAAGCTGAGCCCAGAGGAAGCTCATTTCCGCTGCTTGTATCCAATATCTCCATCCTTCAGTCGTGACCCAAACTTCATTAAGGTTTGAATGTAGACAGTGAATTGAGAACTTTGGTTTCCAGTTCAGCTTCTTTATCAGTACAGAACAGAACAATGCTATTATTACTGCAAACAAAGCTGTGATTCATTGGTCCATCTTCCTCTCCATATATGAACAAGACACTGAGATCCTCTGAACGTGCCTGGCTCAACCACCCTGAACCCAGAGGGAGCTTTCAATCATTTTCCAGCGTAGTACAAAGAGTCCTACTGGGAAACAACCCAAAATATACAAAAAATAAAATGATCTTTTCATAACCACAGAGATAGACAGTACAGGAGTTTAGACTTATTGAACATAAAAACATCAGAGAGTTTTTTAAACCACAAAAGGTGAACATGAGCACCATAATGCATCCAAACTGGTTAAACTTTGAACTTGTATCTTAGATTAGACATCACATGACTGAGATCAAGCAGCTATTATTCATGTTATTTGGTTAGCATTTGCTTTAATCTCAACAGCCCTGCATTGATTTTGTGGTTATATTTTTAATTGTTGCATGAAATGATAAAAATATTGAATGTGCACAATCTTTTATCAGAACCAGCCCATTGTAGTATTTATTGTAATTTAACATTTGAGTCAGTTTTCAGCCTCCGAGTGGTTTGGAGGTACTGTGAAATGGGACATTTTTAAATAATCTATATTACAAACATCCAGAATATGTCAAAGTCAAACAGTGTTTACAAGATGACAGAGTATAAAGACAGCAGACTTAACTTGACTCGACTATTTCTACAAAAAATGCTTCAAGAACAATAATCTAGGCTGCAATGTGAGTGAAGAAACAAACAACCCATTTAAAATGTTTTATTTTTATTCATTTATGTTTCTTATATGATTTTTTTAAAAAATAACTGTAATCAGCAACAAGCAATTAAATTAGCAGTTATCCAGTACAGAGGAGAGGTGGAGGCAGTCATATTGTAAACACATACATTTACTTTGAGCTTCTCATTACCTCATCAATATTGTGTTAACAGACCATTACACAATTACATTCATCCATTTTCTAAATGAACATGTGGGGTAAATGATGTGAAAAGAGATAAATGAATACTCAGTCTGCCAATGCCAAACCCATCCATCTATAAATAGGAGCTGCAGACATGGGCCACATGTTCCAGTGATTCAAAACAGAGGCACGAGTGCTCCTGAAGGACACTTTTGTCTTATTTCTGGTCACATGGGACAAAAGATGAGAGTCCTCTCAGGTCCTCATGGAAAAAGGTTTCCATAGAGTTGTTTTGTCTCTTCGGTGGAAATGAAAAGCTACACAGATGTGAGCTCAGTCGACACAGGCTGAATGCTCTGCATGTCGCTGGACACCAAACAAAGACACTCCATTGGAACGCTGGTTTAACTAATGGATTGTTTGCAAAGAATTACAAACTTCACATTTTGGCCGAGCTCAACACAATGGCAATGGCACAACATTAGAAAAATCATTTTCTTACTTAACCAGGTCATTATCTTGACAGAGACATACTGTCCACACAGTCTTAGTAAGTCTTTTAAATGATTGATCCATACTAACCATCATAAACAGATATGATTCACACATTTAACAGGTAAAAAAAATAACGTATCATGTTCTTTTTTCCCTTGTGTTCCCATTAGTTCAGTAGTTTCCTGCTCCTGCCCCGCCCACTCACACCTGATCCTAATTGTTCTCTCCCCAGGTGTATGTCATTGTCTCTAATTAGTGTTCCTTGTGTCTTTCTGTTACTTCCTTGTCCCAGCATTATGTTTTTTATCCATAACCAGTCATGTTTGTCCTACATGTGTTCTCCATGTGAATTGTTCTTGTAAGTAACTTTTGATAGCTTTCCGTTTCTTTTTGCGCACAATGAAATGTTATTTGTTGTAGTTTTTAGTTAGGAAAAAATCAATGTTTGTATGAAAAATGGCCTATCACATTATTCTTTCTAAAAAAAAAAAACCTAAAAACTAATCCTAGTCTAATCCACAACAATACACTGAAAAGGGAGATTTAAAAAAATCTGCTTAGTAAGGCATTACAACTTTTAGTTTGTCCTTACCAGTTAAAGGGTTTTCATGAGAAGAGATTCAAACACCTAACAAATAAGACAGGTTTAAAATAAAGTCTTAGTGTGGACAGAGTCTAGGAGATTATTTGGATTGGATATATTTTTACAATATATTTGAGACCACATTTTGCTGTGTTTAAACGCTGGCTTTGGCTTCAAAATAATTTTGTTTTCCTTACTACTGGAAAAAAAAAGAGTAAACTCAAAACCAATATGCTGTAGGCTTCATGCAGATTTACAAAGCAGAGCACCACATCTTTACCGGTTTTCTAATTGGACTTTCTTTTCACAAACTCAACATGATCAGATTTACAGGTGTGGCACCGTCATGACAGCAGCATAAGTGAGGTAATACTTAGATTGGACAGGCTCTGACTCGGTCTCATTGTTCTCCACCCACTGTGTCATGGATTTATCTGGTTTGTTGTGTCCAGACCAGTTTCTAGGAAGAAACCTAATCAACTGTGCCTGAAGAATGAAGTCTGGGCAAAGGCGCAGTGGTATTGATTCTTTTTTGGGACAAACACTGGGTAGCCTATCAGATGGATTTTTAACAGTGTGACACTGTCTATAAGCTGATGAAACTAAAAACCAATAATTGGCATCTAAGAAAAAAAGTGTTACCAAACGGTAACATTCAATAGAAGGAATGAGTTTAGAATGGTATTTAGTGACAAAAAAAAAACCTGAAAATCCCTTTATTACAAAAATAAAAAACTAGTACATCCAGCTGCCATTCATTCAGCTTCAAAGTCGGCATAATTACAGCGGCCACATCATTCATGGGGGGGGGTAGTATAAGTAATAAACATCCAGAATGAGTGAGGAAGAGATGGCTGAGGAGGATGGAGAGGCTGGGAGCCAATTTGTGGAGGAGCATTCATCCCAGTCCCTGTGCATGGCAAGATAATCTCCTCCCATTACCAGAGCACAAAGCATTGCAGGTTTTCCATTAAGTGTGCGGGCTTCGGCCTCTGTTGCCTCTCAGCCAGCCATTAACTCTGAGATTAAGTAAACCTCTATTTACATACTGTAGGACTGGAGCATGCTGCATTTTTCTTTTTCAGTATTTGTCACTGTGCAGCACAAGAAACTGCCACACTTTTCAAAGAAGATCAAAGAATCTGCTTGCCACGTTCATGTCCTCTGGAAGTAAATACTGATGGAGCTTGAATTCTCAGCTCCCTTAAAAAGAAAACACCAACGCAGAAGGGTCTGCATGTGATTAACATGAATCTTTGATAATAATTTATATTTTATATCCTTTGTACATTATAAAGCAAGTCCTTAGGCAGTTGACTATAGTTGAAAACCACCATCTGTGATTTAACAATTTTATAACTCGCCCCTTTCAGGGACCTGGCTGATTCAATGTTCAACATTCAGCCGAAATCTTTTATAACCTGAACTGTCCAAACATAGCACAAAAAAACTCATGTTTGGTCAGTTATATTTTTTATTGTAACAATGCTTCTCCTTGGCAGTACACCTGCTAATAAGACTGCTAATTTCCTCCTAAACGGCGCCACAGTTGCCTTCATTGCTGCCAGAATTCTTCTGCCGCTCTGTTTTCTGTTTTGTCTGGCAGTCAGCTTTTGCCATACCTGTTTCTCTCAGCACCCTGTCACTGTTTCACCACACACACCTGTCAGCCATCAGTAATCATCCCAGCATGCACTAACGTTACAAACACAAACTACCCCTGCTTTTTGTCACGCCACTGTAAATTCTTCTTACAGTCTAGTTCTGCCTTGAACTTCTTCAGAGGGTAGAAGTCAGACCAAGATCAGTCTTCTGGATCTTCCAGGTTGGGGGTTATGTGCAAGGCTAGCAACCTTGCCCTATAAAAAAGTATATGTTAACAGAAACTGCAATAAATGAAGTCGCCCTATGCGCCAGCCCGTGTGTAAGTGTGTGTGATAATGTCACAGAAAAAGTAAAAAAACAACACTGATTTATGTTTTAATTGTTTTACATAAAAATATGACATTTTTACTGAGTTGTGTGAACTTTATGCTTTTTTATGCTTTTTTTACTTGACCAAGTTATGTCAACCAGTTGTACTCAATTGATTTGGGTAAATCTAAAGCAATTTTTACATTTTCTTTTTAAAGTAAATGTGTAAGTAAAGTCAACATTTTTTTGAGTGTATTGACTGTGTAACAGGTGTTATAATGAAGAGCAATAGGTGTTCATGAACAAACAGAGAATTCATAGGGAAGCCGAGAGCGTCCATTTTCCACTTATCAACAAAATTAACTTATCACGTCATAACAAAAGAAATATGTCATTATCTTGAGAAAACCATGGGAAAAATTCACTTTCGGAAAACGGCCATGCTCTGCTTCTGTAAGTTTACCAATATTTGAATGTTTAAAGAGAATCATACAACCACACAACAGATCTGGACTGAAAGACAGATTTAATACTGTCGTTTGCATTCAGCCAAGCATCCAGGAAATGTCCAATTTTACAACGTCTTCAAGACTTGACCCTGCCTACAGTCATTGCATCACTTGGGGTTACCGTATCCGTTCTGGGGTCAGGTCTACAGATATTCTTCCTGTTCAGCTAATGTTTTAATTCCATCTCTTATGTTTTCATAAGAGATGTTTTCAGGCATGTATCTACGTCCTGCTCTGAGTGACCTCGTCTTGCCATCCAGACCAGTCGGTGCATAAAGATCCTTTTAATCACAAAAATATTCACACAATAGTTTATAAAACTAGATTATATTTCACCTAAGAAACACTACAGAATGTTTGGTGCTTTTAAAAATCAGTAAGTAAACAAACTCCAATAAATTTCTTCAGTATAAAATGCACAGAGCAGAAAAGTGACATAAAAGTGAATTAGGAGAAGGCCATCAGTCTGAGAATCATGATGCTCTCAGACTGATGCGGTGCAGATCTGGAAGCTGAAACCTCCTAACTCCTGGATCCTGTTTGATCATTTCTGCTACCTCTCTACATGTGCCAGGAACAAAGCCTGCAAGATGGTATGACCAGCTGTCCTTAAAAGGTGAACCAGTGCTTTTGGCGCATGTCCCAACGAACAAGGCTAAAGTGCTGAGAGAACCTTTATTAACCACCACGACATCAAGTTAGAATCCAAATGATTAAACTGCAGCAACAAAAGCCCAGAGTTCAGTCAGAGCTTGTTTGTTGGTAATGACTTTGAGAAGAATGCGCCTGTTTCTTCTTTTTAAAAGGTTTTTAGTCTCCCATTAAGCAAAGTGGTGTATCAGCTTTTTATAAGGCAGCAGCCGCAGTGTGTTTTCTGATGATGGCAGGATGTGAACGGTGCTAATTTTCTTCTAATTGTTCGAATGACCTCTAAACGCTTCTCATGGACTGACAAGAAGCAGTCATGGGATCTGAAATCAGCATCAGTCAGATGAAACTGAAGAGGGATGTCAGTGAGAGCGTTTTTTTTTTTTGAACAGGTGGCTTGTTGATGTTTCCCAGGACTGGCAGTTGGTGTCACAGGTGCTGCCTGAACTCCACATCACTCTGCTTTGAGCAGTGAAGGTGAAGGGAGGGAAGGAGGAAGAGAGGGATCATTGGTCCTGTTGGCAGGGAGTCCTGTCCTGTCAGGGTGCATTATTCTTTTCACCACAAGTTGCATCCTCTTATCAAGTCCCGAGCGGCTCCTGCTCTGACCAAAAATAAAAAGGGAAAAAAGCTCCCTTTTTTCGTCTCTGTCGCTCGCTCTGAACTCTCCCGTTTATTATTATATTATTCCTGTTTTTCATATCATCAGCATTTCCTCTTTACCGTTTCTTGTCCTGAGGGTTGTTTTTACAGACAGATCCCATTAACTCTAAAGCAAGGTCATGTGTCAAAAGAACAGGTGTATTTCTATTTTTTCTGTAAGTCTTCAGTCATGAACAGTAAAATTGTAAAGTTGTCATTTTTCTAATGTTTTGTGACAGAACCAGGCAGCGCTGCAAAAGAAAGAATGACCCCTGTCAAACAAAATGATATGTGGACAAGAGGATATTTCCTCAGGAAAGATGTGTCATTTAATTTTTTTTGTTTATTCAGCTTTTTTTCTTTTTGGAAAAGTTTATCTGCCCAAAACGTCCCTTCTGGCATTTCTGGCTGTTCTTTTGGTCTCGGTCGAGTGTTCCCACAGTTACTGCTCAGAGCTGAGACCTGGACCAGGAGGAGGTTCCAGGTTACCTCATTTCTTGCGTTATCTCTCATGAGATTGGATTACTCTCCTGCTGACGCTCCAACCAGCCTGCAGTTTCAGCTCCGGAGCACAGCTCAGCACTAACACAGCCACATTATTTGCTACTGACCCAATTAGATCTTGCGATTTATTTCTCTCCACGATTTCTGCCTCACTAATATTTGTCATTTGTCTTATACGCTGCCTTTTTTTTAGCTTCACTTTTGATGAATGACTTTGATTTTTGACACAAGAAGTCTGTGATAAATTTGTTGGTTTATTTACACACTCAAAAAAAAATCTATCCCTACCTGGGTTTGCCCCATCAGCACAGTCACATAAATAAAAGAGCAAGAAGAGGGATGTGATGGAGGGAAGAGTGGCCCAAAGGCAGGGCAAACCAGAGGAGTGAAAACAGAGCAGAGGGGAGCAACTGCATCAGAGTGTGAAGGTGACTTCAGTGAAGAAGTTAGCAAAGAAAAGGGAGATGAAATGAAAAACAAGAATTCAATTAAATTAGCATTGCTTGGAAAAAATAACATTTTACCCAAGACCTCGTTTGCCAAAATGTTCAGTCTGTTAGTGCTCAGAGTGCGTTAGGAATGACTCACTCAATAAATTAATTAATAAATAAATAAATTGAGTCGAACAACTAAAAGAAACATGCTCTGAAAATGTCAGGAATGAACTGGCAGCACAGAGTTTAAGCCCAATTTCAGAAAAAGAAAAACAAAAAGTACAAAAAATAGAACAATCCTCTCAGAACTCTTTTCATAATTTAAAGAAAATTTGTTCTCTTTCTCCAACAACAAAAGGAGCAGAAACACAGAACATGACCTCAAACTGAGCAGGAATAAAGAGGCGACGAGAGGAAGCAGTGATTGTTGTGAGGTTTGAAGCCGGTGCCCACTGGCATGACATCGTGTTGTGCTTAATGAGGCAACAGCACAGTCAATTAGTAACTTATTTGACATCATCGGTCACCAATAAGTGAACACATCATTACCTACAAAACGCCTTCTAATAGTCTTTTCTTCCTCTTCCTTTTGCTCGCATACACACAGAACATCTTTTACTATCAGTCCATTTTGTAATGATGTTTCTTTACCAACACATTCATATAGACTGACCTGGAAAACTGATGATGTAAAGCTAAAGTCTGAACAGTGAAAATGTAGAAACAAAATATATTTCTGTGAAAATGCAATGTGAAGGCTGAGTGGCTCTAGTAAGTAGCTGAAAGTTAAAGCTAAAAACTGGAACATGAGCTAAAAAGAACACAATGTAGCTAAAAGTATCAAAAGCTCCCCTTAAAGTATTAAGGCTATCTTGAGGTTAAAATTAACAAAAGGTTATCTAAAAGCTTAAAATAGCAATAGCTAGCTTAAAATTAAAAGTAGCAGATTAATAGCTAAAAATTCAAAATAATAATAATAAAAAATAATAGTATGTATGCTGAGACAGTGTAAAAAGAATATTTTTTGAAGGAACTGAAGGATTAACTCCTGATTGTGTTTGAAGTTTTGTTAAACGAATGGATAAAATAGGATTAAATATGCAGTATAGATGGCAAAAATCAAAACCTGAAGCTGAATCACCTTTTACGCAATTATGCATTGCAATATGAAGGCTCATATTCCATTCTTATCAACACGATAAGAAAACATTAATTAATGGATTGGACGATTACAAACGTTTGCACTGAATGGATCTGCAGGCTGTTTACAACACGAACCCTATTAGTGAACATCTGATCCAGTTTGGTGCAGCTGAATACAAATCTCAATCTCTAAACTGAGGAATGACTTGGGGGACGGGTTAATGCATATTTATTT
>JARVGW010000427.1:24484462-24562127 GCA_031762495.1 Anablepsoides rubrolineatus | reverse complement strand
TAGAGGAGCAGAAATAATAGAAAACTCTTGTTAGAATTTGTCTCATAAAATAGCAAATCCAAACGTCTCCAATTAAAGACAGAACTTCAACTGAACAATAATCCAAAGACAGACGTTTTAGTGCAAGAATCAAAGTAATTTTGCTTATTTAAAAAAAGAGAACGTGAGGAAAGATGGAAGCAGAGGGAGCACTGTACAACAAGCAAAGTAAACAGATTTGATGTGAGCTTTTCTGGAGTCACTGGGTTTAGCAAAACATTCCAGAGCCTTTGAAACAAGTGGCCTTGTGAGACGGCATAAGAGGGCTTTAAATCACTGAACAGAAACAGACCTGAACAACTTTAATTCATTAATGAACATCTCAAGGGTTTTCACCAAAAGTCAAGCTAAATGATAACATGATAACGATCTCAGGTGCTCAAGTCCAAACTGATAAACTTGTGCACAAAATCTCATGTCTGCTACCCTGATTAGCTCACAAGGAATACAAAGTTTGCTTAAAGACTCTTTTCTGATGTTCAGTTTCAACAAACCTCACTCGTGAGACACACAAGGGGCTTCAATAAAACCTCGGGCCCGAGCTGAGTTCATGGAAAAAGGATGCTCTTGGCCCACTTCTTCAGGGACCTTCTGACTCTGACGTGATGCAGGCTCAGCGGTGAAGACAGTGGAGCACTTGGTGAAATAATAATAAAGAGGTGCTTTTTATAGCCACAAACTGCGCAGCTCGACCTAAATGTCAAGCCATTCAGAAACGTGGCCTCCAAACAAGGGAACTGGTGTCTAAGAGAAACACTCGAAGCTGTTCTGCAGAATGAATCACATGAAGTTTTCACAGTGATGCAGAAAAGGCACAGGAAACATCTCAAATCACTGACATGTGAGGTGAGTCACATGCCTGCAATAACGTAGCACAGTAACACCTGTTATTAGGTAGACTATGAGGTGAGGTTGTTTGTTAAAAGCCACTGTGCCTGAGATTCTGCTGTATGAAGGAATAAGTGTATATTCAAGATACATATGATTCCAGACAAATTAAACAAGAAGTTCAGTAAAATCAAAGCTTGTCTTGTTGATACTGCATCCTGGTTCTCAGCACAGACTGTACAGTTTCATGCAAGCTTGTGGCGCATGATTAGTCAGAACTCGGACCACAAAGAGACTGCAAATGGAACGCCAGGAAACTTCTATTTGGAAATTTTTACAATTTTCCTGTTGCATATTTATAAGCTGCAAGCAGATGAGGGATTTGCATCACAAATGTGTTTTTAAATCTGTTGCCTGGTTTTCTGAGCTCATTGGCTTGAGAGACCAATGATATGAGTAAAAACATTATCAAAATCAAACTGCAACTCCTGTGTCCTCTGCCTTTACAATCATCTTTGTTTAGTCTACTCTGTGTGAGCAGAAATAAAAACCGATATACTCAGTAGTCCTCAATTTGACCTTCCAACTCTCATTATCAGTAATGAACACTTCTGATTACCGTCTCTGCGGTTACTTCTTTTTTTTTTAACTTGAACAGAGACCAGACTGTCTGTTATTGCCATGAAATTATCTTGTTGAAGCTAATTTGTTACATAGTCACTTGTTGTGTTTTCATTCAAAGACCTCTCTGCTGATGTCACCTTTTCTTACTTCCTCTTTCGGCATCCTTCAACCATGAAATGGCCCTGTCGGGTGTCTGCAGAGTGCTACAGGCCCACAAAAGACCCGGAACATCTGTGTGGTTTAACAGAAGCAGAGCATGAGCAGACCGGAACATGTCTGAGGACCTCCCAGTGACCCGCTATTAAGGCTCATTCAAGAGCTTGACTGCCACTTAACAATTACACATTTATACACAAGTGGGGACAAAAAGACCAAATACATACACTCACAAAGTGAGCCTTCAGCTATAATACTTATGTATCTAAAGTATCATTTTGAAAATGTCTTTGTTCTTTTTTGTTTCAGGTGGTCATCTACTTTTGTTGATGAACACCTTATTTTGAGCTACTTTTGCAAAATAAGTAGTTTTTCCTGTGAATCATCTGGCTGCATGTCAGCACACTGCCAGTATCATCTAGTACAGGACAGTTTGTCTGCATTTGTGTCTGTCATGGTGTTAGGACTTCAGCTGAAGTTATTTAGTCATTCTGTTTGTTGATTAATTTCTTGTATTTAGCATGTTTCAGTTCTCTTAGGAACTTTTACTCAATCCTGTCCATATCTATGGGGAAAAAATAAATAAATTGTATTGGGTAATTTCTGATAATTAAGCTGCATGTTTACCTACATTAGGATAGACATTACACTAATCGGATTTCTGAAGAAGCCAGACATGATGTAAATCAATAGCAACAAATAATCTCCACTTGGGTGCAGGTGATTGTTACAACATACAGCAAAGCCAGAGACACAACAACAGGCCCGGGTTAACAAAAGACGTGTGGATTTTTCTGTAATTATCACCTTTAAGAGAAGCTCTTACACAATGTTCAGTTCACAAAAAACTGAGTGCACAGTGAGTGCCATGTAGGACAAAATGAGCATGTCAGCACAAGTGGCATGGAGGCCAGTAAAGCTGAGAGGTGCTGACATAATTCAGTGAGCACTTTCTGAACACTTTGTGCTGAGGGCTCCTCTCTGTGATTGATCAAACCTGCTCACCTGTCTTTTCCTCCTGACACTTCAGCTGTTCACATCGCTGTGTTCCTTTCAAACCACTTAGACCCTGGAAGTCAGCTGTGACCTGAAGGCTTCAGATGGTTTACTGACAAATGTATAATATTTTTTAAAAAAAATGCTTCATAATGAATTTGTAGTCCATATCAGACATTTGGGTCTAACATAAAGAGCACCTCAGGTAATCTGTCGTCCGGCTGCTGCTCTTATATGAAAGAGGAATATACTGTATTATTTAAAGACGTGCTTGGGAGAGAGTTGGGACTCCAGTCTAATGGACTCAGTCCAGTTTTACAGGGGCCAAACCACACCTATGCCATCAGCAGACCAGAAAGTCAAAAAGAGAAGGACTGTTTGTCCAAATAACAAAGCAGAATAAAACTCTGTAAACGCAACAACAACAACTGTGTGAAAAACAATGACATCATGAGCGCAGATGTTTCTAGGCTCCGGCCTCCACACCCATCCATTAAATGATAGTGAGCTGTTGATCTATTGATCTGTTTGTCAGAAACAAAGGTGACTCAACAAAAACCTTGAATCAAATCTTGTCCTCAATGACAGTGCAACTTCTACCACATAATTTAAAAAAAAATATGAGACTACACAAACTTAATTGCAAGCATTTGCTTTGGAATAAAAGAAAACTCCCCCACATCCACACATTAGGAAGAAAGCTACAAGCAAACATCTACACACATGCACCTGCTGACTCAGTCGATGCTTTTAGCTCTTACCTGCAAGTCGCCCTTCTCTGGCCGGCCTGCTGAGCCTATCTAGAGCTTTGGAGGTAGAAGACCTAATGTGGTCGCTGAAGGACCTCTGAAGCAGCAGCAGCCTCATGGAGCGAGACATCACCTACGTTAGTCCCCTGCTCACCTGTTCCTGAGCGGTTGGATTTTCAGATAACTGTTCCACCTCTTTTCCTAACTTCCAGATCTGATTATTTCTCTCTATCCATCTCCATATCTATATCTATCTGGCTCTGCAGCGGGGTCGTTTCGGCCGTTCTCTCCTCCTCACTGCTCTGTTTGAGTCCCGACTGATCACTCCCGTCTGCTGCAGCAAGCATCAGTGCAGTTACTGCTGGGACACATCCAGCCAGTGCTGCAATGTTCTCATATTCTATTCTGCCAGGGAGTGTGAGTGTATGTGTGCATCTGAGGGAGAGTGAGGGTATATTTGTGTGGAATTCTAAGTGCTTTCTGACACAAGCTCCAGCGCTCTCTCTCTCTCTGTGAATATCTGAGTGGTTTACAGTCACGACAGTTTCATCATAACTCTTGCTCGTCTCTCTCTCTCTTTTTAAGAGCCTCTTTTATGTCACCTTCATCCTCACATCACACGCAACAATCACGCCTCGTCTAGACGTGAGCGGAACAATGATGGTGACGTAACCAAGACAACCTGCTTCTTTTTAAGTTCCACCTGTCCAAGTCTATTTAAAGCTAAACACATCCCAGAAAATAGATTACAAGAAAGAAAGAGAGGGAAAGAAAAATGCCTTTGAAGTAAAGGGGGCATATTGAAAGTACAAGACAGTTGAATGACAAAAAGTTACAATATTTATCAAAAATAAGAAGGAAATAACTGGACTTTTATTAATAAGGCCACACAAATGGTACAACAGTTCGGCTTGTATGTATTTACTATGTTCACAAACAAAACACTCCTGAAAACAATTGCATTTTGAGAAAAACAAATGTTTTGAACATTATGTAACAAAGCATTTAAGCTACTGAGATGAACCAAAGCAGCACAATAGAATCCATTACTGCTGCTGAGCTGATCGGGTAAATCTGATTTAGCTACTATTAGGCAAGCACCACCACTCTCTGAGGCCTGTGAGGAGGCTTAGTCACTCAGCGAATAACAAAAACACGAGGAGCTTTAGTAAATCTTCAGAGTTCAAGTTATGATGATTTAAAAACATCTATTACATCTTTATTAAATATTAGCTCATTATAATTTGAATGAGCAGCTGTTGTTGAGTATTTTCTGTTTTAAAAATCTTAACAATAAAAAATAAACTTGTATAACATGCAAAATAAATATTTACAGAGATAAACGTGCAACGGTTCTATTGTGTGACTAGCAAGATGACTAAAATTCAAGTTTTTGAATGAGGAAAAACAGCTAAAATTATTTTTAGAAGCTGGAGATAGTGTTTGATTGTATTGGCAGTTTGTGCTGACGCCCTCAGTTAGCTCTAATATCTAAGGATATTTCTCAGAACTCGTAAAAAAAATATTAAGGTTTGCCTCTTAGATCGATCAGATCCATCTGGTTTTGTTCGGGTTAAGAAACTAATTAGCCGAGTGTGGTTTGTAATGTGCAGTTGTGAGCAGGATGTACTGTTCGTGGCTGACCGCCATTACATTCCACACTAAGCTTCACGCTTGACGAAATGAGCCAATCACGCTGATTGCCCCAGCGAGTGAAGGTAATGTACCCAGCATGGATTATTTCAGCTTGTTGATAGCATTGTGCTCATCACGGTCAATTTGCTTTATGGTCTCCAGAGGTTTGCTGGGAGGGATACGGTTGGATTCCCATTTATTTACTTTTAGTATGTGTCTCTGTAATAACAGTTTGGCCTCTATATGACAGCATTGTAAGAGTATTAGAATGTTCTCTTTTCTACTGTCACACACACACACACCTCTGTTGAGTATCAGAGTCTAATTATCATCTGATTCAAATTGTTTGCAAGTGTGTGAGATTGTTTCGAAACACTTAAATGCAAACCATCTGGGTCTGTGTCACAACACTACATCAGTGTTTCCTTTGCAGTCTTATGTTTCTCCTGTGATAAAACACACTGCAACCTGAAAGGAGAATCTCTTAAGATGATCATATTCCACACATCTCTTTAAAACAAATGTACAGTGTGCCAGAAGTATGTATGTTCATCTGAAGGTTCTGACATACTGACCCACTAATGGAGACAGGAAAGTAAGGGTGGTGGTTGTGAGTGGACTTCAAACGGTGCATGTAAACAGTATGTAAGGGTCTATGATCAAAACGTCAGGGAGGAACAATGAACTGCTGAGTTGTTTTTTTTTTTCACCAGTGTGGACAAAGAAACGTGTCAGTATAGTTGAAATATGTATGTTTGGGTGTGCCTGGTTATGACAGTGATTGTATGAAAGTCCTTTTGATGTGATGATGTGTTTGTAGCCATGCTCTGCTTTCAGACACACAGTCTGTCTGTCCTGCAGTTCCACTCTCACTACATGATCACCCTGCCTGTTTCCAAACAACCACCGCTCCCATAAAAAACTTTATGCAAAGTGTAAAAGATAAAGAAAACTGCAGGGCTCAGAGAGGAAGTTTTTCAAAATGTCTGAAAGCGGAAGTGGATTGGTAACATGTAATCTGGGCCATATGTAGCTTCTTTCTGAGCTACTTTATTCATTGTTGAGTTTAGAAGACAGTGAATCATTTAAGTCTGCTCCTTCCTTAGCCACCTGCTTTTACACTGGATGATGACTCTGCTTCATTCTCCACAACTTATTTGAAAAAAAATTGTAAAAGCTTCTTTAGTGTGAAGGCTCTGAGTACTTTAAACTATCATCACAACACGTATAGGTTGTTCCTACAACTGGTACCTGAAGAGGTTCTCCTTGACAACCAAACAGAGGGAATTAACCAGCTGGGGAGTGACAAAGCCTGCTGAGTTGGGCTGATTCATTAGTCTGGGGACAGCAGGGGATCCCCACATCGTCATCTGTGGGATATTAGAATCCTTCAAGCAAAAGTTGGGGTTCAAAAGGACATAACCTCCAGTTACAATAATCATTGTATCAAAAGCTAATTCCACTATACTTTTTTTTTCTTTGTAGCAAAACAGAGCAAAATAATAAATGACACACTTGATGAGATCCTCTATGTCCAACATATTAATGGCTTATTTAGACTGTATCATGATATATTACATAAACAAACATCTCTAGAGATCATATATCTTATATTTGAAAGCTTACATTTGCTTTAACTGTTCAGGACCATTGCAGGAAGTGACAAATACTAAAAGTATGGTGAAAAAAAAAAGAATGTGAAGTTCTGTAAGAATTTTTTAAGCACAACATCAATGTTTGAGTCCCATACCAATCTGTTGAACTGCTAAACTAAGAATAATACCACAATGCTGCCTCAGACAGGACTAGGGAGGCTTCTGTTGTTGTAACTCACAGAGTTCAGCAAGCTGAGTTCCTGTTGTAAATTCCCCCCCTACACCATGGTTTCCTGTTCTGGGGACCACAGCTGAGGGGATAATAGATGAAGCTCTCTGAACTGGGACACGTTAACAAACTTAGAAAATGTATTTTTGGAACAACACCACTAATTGTCATTACAGAAATCTGGAGCCGAGAGGACACCACAACAAACATTTGTTTCAATTTTGAACCTTCAAATTTACCATTTTTTTGTGTGGTATTAAATATGAGAAGGCAGAATAACTTGTATATGTATTCAATTTGCAGTTACAGGTGTGAAAACTAAACTGGTTGAACTCCAGTTTCCTCACACAGGAAGCAAGGGAGAATGTGTTGTGGGGGTGGGACAGGAGGAGGCACTGCTTAGAGCCAGGGGGTGTTGAGTCTGGAGCAGACGGACATGGGAGGCAAGGAATGTGACCTTGCAGAAACACACTGATTCCTGTAATGGGTACGCAGTGATGACTAAAAATAGGGGAATACGGTAGACTCAACTAAAAAGCAGAAAGAAGGACTTAAAAACTGAGATAAGTGAAAAGTCTAAACCTTCATTACATCAATCGCAGAACTTTCTCAGATGAGGATCATTATATTCCTAAAAGGTAACATCAGAAAAGCATCCCCTAAGTTACAAAAGCAAATCAGGAAATAAACATAAATGATTTCACTTTGACATTTTATGAAGTGAAGAAATGTGCTCAAAGTGTTCGTTAAATTGAAAAAGTGGAAAAACTGGGTATTTTTCAGCATCATTTGTGCTGCAAGTTATTTGTCCTATAGACAGATCATGTATAGGAACAATGTAAATATGCTCCTATATTTACTCAGGCATCATGCTTATTTAAGAAGTTTAACTTTAATCAGACAGATGTAGAATCAGAGGATGTCTGTTTTAAAAGCTAAGATAACAAATTGACTAATTCCAGAAGATTTACAGACCAAAATTCAAGTCAGGTTTTGTTTGTCAAGACAACAAAAGTTGTAGTTGTATTTTACTGACATTGTTTTTATTACATATGAGGTTTGTTATTTTATGAGATGTTTATTCATGTTTACTTATTTTACTGCTTTACCTTTGCATTTGTAATTGATATCTTTATTTTATTTGTATTTTACATAAATAGTGTGTTTGCCTGTCAGTAAAGAGACAAAAATAAAGAGACAAGTTAATCATGGAAGCCACCATGTTTTTAGCAGCGAGCCTCTTTCAGGGTTTAGTTTGATCAGTTTTTCCTGCCTCCTCCAGGTAAAAGGTGTTTACAAGGTCCTTATCATCTTCAATTAATATAATCTGCATTATTCCCTGCCTCTTTTGAAGTCCTTGTGAAGCCCAGCATGTGACTGGCATCATGGGATTACAATTTGTCAACAGCGAACACATTGTCTGTGTACAGGAAATTAGTGACACTGACCACTCTGTGAAGTATATCCAGCACCACAGGTGGGTTCCTTCAGCTGCGTCGTCACAAGAGTGACTTCTGTAGGAACCTTCTTGTTATTAATGACCGGTGAGCTCCTGTTTGTAACAGTGATAGTTCAACTTTCAATGAATGAGCTGTCTTTCATGGCAGGAGCAGCGGGAGCCTTCGGGGCATGTCGTGTGATGTAACACTGTCACAAATGTGTCATTCCCAGGGGCTTAAATGGTGGAGATACAGAGGGGGCTTTGAAGTGTCGCAGTGAACACAAGGCTTTGTACTCCCCCCACCAAAGCTCCCATCATGCCCCCATCTCCTCCTGCAGGGAACAGGGTTCCATCACAAACACACAGCAATGGTGGTTACATAACTTGCTTACAGGGAGTCCGATTGATTTAAATGAAGAAAAATGAACAAGAATGTGTGACCCTTTTGAAGTTGGCATTGCACAATTTTGGCAAGCTTTTGCAGATTTTTGGATTTAAAAAAAAATACATCACTTGGGTCTTCTGCTAAAAGGTAGAAAATACGCACAAAACAAAAGTACACACGCAGCAACACATACACAAAGCTCCTACGTGTCATTTCTCATAAAGGGTTTGGAGACAGTGGTTTGCAATTAGAGACAGAGAAAGACAAAGTGAGCGAGGACTCCTACCAAGCTTTGAGACAGCAGAGTCCACCTCGTTGTCTCGTTGTCATTGTTTACCAGTGGACTGACGATGTGCGGGGAGGGGGCGAGGATGTGGGTAGGTGTGGGTAGGGGGTGGGGGGTAGTGTTTAATGACCGCAGCTCTTTTGGCATCTGTCTGGGAGTAAATGCGTCCATCCACAGTTTCCTCATGAGCATGTTCAGCAGACTGCTGACAGAGGCCGGAGCCAGAGAGGAAAGAGGGAGGGAGCGAGCAGCGTTTCTGGTAACAACACTGCTACGAAACGACACAACATTTCAGTGTAACGAAGCTCGAAACTGATAACTGCGATAATAAATACTACAAATGTAAAGGTTAGAAAGTCCAAATTCATTCAGAGTTACTCAGCAAAGTGTACTTCTTGGTTATATTTTGTAAAACACAAAACACATTAGGCAATCTATTGTTTTTGGAGGGGGATGGGGTGTAAATTAAAACTTTTAAATGTTACCAAAACAGGCATTTTATCTGGGTTTTATCTTTTTCAGGTAAATATGAAAGTGTAAAAAAAGAACAAGGGAGTAAAGTTTTAAATCAAATTATACCAACTTTTTTTTTCATTTAAAATAATTAAGTAAACTGAACTTAAAATTGAAAGGAAACAGGACAAACTTTTCATGTCTTGAATGAGATCGAACACAGATCATTTTGTATCCAGTGTACATTATTTTAGTTTTTTTTTTAGTTGAATGAGTGGTACAATAGTGCACCAGACCTAACACCTAGTCTGGCTCTTATCATGGAAAGACAACAGGCCTGATGGTTATGAAGATGAGTTTAGGATCTTATCTACGCCTCCATCCAGAAAACCAGCGTCTGAAAGGGTCTGCTATGGGCCCTCTTTGGCTCAGAGTTGTGAATCACTCTCAGATATGTCCCAAAATATTCCCACATGACACCAGGTGAGGTCCAAGGGAATAAGTATAGATATTTTGTTTTATTTTTTTATAAACAAGAGGGAGAAGAAAAGCTGATGATATCACATATAAACGATAGGAGCTAAACAAAATGCACAGAAGAGAGTGAGAAAAACAAGAACTTACCTGCTTTTTTCTTTTCAGGAACAGCAGAAGTGCTCTGAAAAAAACAAGTTGTAAAGATTATTAGTATGTTTTTATTAACTTTATAGTAATGAATGTTATTTATTTTAAACAATGTTCAAGCATTGCTCAGTAAAACCCAACAATAGGCAATAAAATGATGAATAATTTTGGTGAAAAGCTACATTTTTGTAATTCCCCTAATGATTCAAACTAGTTATCACAACAAAATGTGACAGAATTATCATTGGGAATAAATGCTACCATTAGAAGACCGTTTAAAGTAAATGAGTCAAACAAATAAAGTGATGTAAAAAGAACTAAAACAAAGAGACTTTAAAGCTCCCAAAATAGGTTCACATATTTCCCTAATGTGTGGAGAGTTTAAGTAAATGCTGAACTCACCACAAAGGTCTGAACAAATATTATATCATTAAAAGTCTGAACACATCATACTTTCTAGTGAGTCAGTGTTGCTTTAAGTCGAACATGGGGCAGTCTGGAGAGAAACAACTGATAAAATCACATGTTTTACAACCGTTGGAGAGTCTCATTGTAATGTGAACAAAATGTCCTTCTTTGGAATTGTTTTGGGGTTTTGGGAAACACCACTGCATCATCAGAGGGTGTGCAGTAAAAAACAGGCCAGTTGTTTGGGATTTCATTAGTAAAGCGTGTGTGTTTGAGCATGTTTGTGCACATGCGTGTGTGTGTGTGTCAGATGGAATGCAAAGGTCATTCTTGTCAATGACATTTGACCCCAAGGTCCCCCACAGCCTGACCTGTTTTAATCCACACTCTTAAAGAAGTAATCTGAGTGACATTTTTTTATATAATACACTTGCACAAAAAACAAAACAAAAAAACACTATCATAATACCATCATGAAGAATTGTTCAAACAAGTTTTATACTTCAAGTCGCACGTCTTGTGCCCCCTGCTGAGTGACAAAAAAATCAGACGTGTTTTTCCTGACTAAGTATAAATGAGCTAAAGAAGCAGCGGGCAATAAATGATCATAATTCCTCCCTCTGCCCTCCCACAGCTCATATAAGTAGAAAAACAACAATAATGATGGCTGGATATTGTGTTTTTTTTACTCAACGATCAGTGTTGTGTTGGGTGAAGAGTATGCCGAGGAAACCCTTTTTTTTCTGAAAAGTCTTTGGTAAGTAGCAGCATTTTTGTAGCACATTTTCTTGATGTCTGCTTATGTTCTGTGCAGTGTGAGGCTGACCAGGCCAAGTCAAGTGTTCACTGGGGACATGTTGGCTTCAGAGCAGTGTCAGCTGCCTCATTTACTGCACACTAATTTAATGGAAGTGGGTTGTTTTGGGGCACAGGGGGGATATGGTATGTGTTTGCCTCGCACATGTGTGAAGAGGCCTGCAAGCTTGGATAATCATCCACCATATGGTTATTATTTTCTGTACCGAAGCTGGCAGGTTTGTGAAGTAAATTTTCCCACAAATTGTTTTGTCATGGTACAGTTGCTTTAACGAACTTATCTTTAGATCAGAAAAATACTTTTCTCTTCAATTTTTAACATTAAGTGCACATTAACTCATTAACTATGTGAGTTTATATGTTGACTTTATTTATTTGGAACTATATATGTAAACTTGGGGCATTTTATGGGAAAAAAATACCACCTTAGCCTTGAAGACCAACATCATTTTGTTTTTTCATAATGGACTATAATGTGTGTGATTGTACACACAGCAATGCCAATGGCATGTGGCTATTGCATAAAAGCCAAACAGTCCACCAAGCCCGTCCCAGCTCCTCTCATCCCCACCCCACCTCTGCAGCTGAAGTATGTGTGTGCATGTGTGGCCACCCATGGTCTGTGCTGGACAGGGATTAGGGGGCTTAAGCTAACCCAAACTTTTTTTTCTCCACCACTTAGTGCAAATGGCTAAATTGGTGCAAATGGCTTCTGATCAGGAAAGCCAGCATCTCCAGTGCTGGATGATAGAGGGAAGAGAGTGAACCCTGCGAGGGTACACACACCCGAACCAGAAAACCTTGGAGATGTTATCTGAGGGTCATTTCTGTTTTTCTTTTCTTTTTTGACCATCATGAATGTGCTCTTTCTTTGTTCCATTTACAAAGGATTTTTTTTTCTCCATGCTCCATCAGTACGATTGCACGTGTGCAGGGCAAATGTGGGAAACAATTTAATTTTCAGCCATCACCATGAGTAAAAGTTTAACTTTTTCGCACCTCACCCTTGATACCAACTCCTAACACCTTCTCCTTTTTTCCCCCCTACATTTTAATAGTCTCCACATGTCACACTTTTAACATGTTAAAAGGAAATGATGCAATGACACAACGACTTCGTGTGATGATGTACTGGAACATTTCTGGAGGAGCAGGGATATTAGTTTCCAGGTGTTGAGTTTAACAGCAATTTAAAAAGAAAACAATTACTAACATGATGTTTTTAAAGCTTGAAAACATTTTACTGGCTTTAGAGGTCTCAAACTCCAGTCCTCGAGGGCTGCAATCCTGCATGTTTTAGAGATTTTCCAGCTCCAACACACCTGATTTTGATGGCTGGATGAATAACAGGCTTCTGCCCAATTTGAAGAGTTAATTCAATCACTGAATCAGGTGTGTTGGAGCTGGAAAACCTCTAAAACATGCAGGATTGCAGCCCTTGAGGACTGGAGTTTGAGACCCCTGCTTTACACCAATAAAACACTTTCAGTTTTGTTAATACACACACAGTGGGCTCACTCATACACTGACAACTCTCAATCCAGACCATGACTCAATCACCAGACTGATAACTTCAAACTCAAGCTACTGAAGACCACCGGTCACTGCAACAACAAAACTAAAACGTGAACATTTATTTATTTATTTTCTGTACTTCTGACAAGCTTGGCTGAATGAATGAATTTACAGGTAAATTAATCAAGAGTGAAGTATGTCACCTGTTCCTGCTCACTGGGCCTGGACTGGTGGCTTAAGAACTAGACTTAAAAAAAGATAATGTTTGAAAAAAACAATGCTGGCTTGTGGTTAAGCTGCTGACACTTTGGGGAGAAAGCACAGAAGGACAAATTAGACTTTCCTCTGTCAAAAGCTGGTGACTCTAAAAGTTAGTTGCAGATGTTCAACCAAGAATTACTTTTTAAAGAAGTCCCTAAAACCTGTCCAGGGGATCATGAGAGGTTTTGCTAATACAGGCATAATTGATCCCAAAAGGAAATGGTAAATGTTTAAAAGCAGATCCTATACAATCGTATCCTGATAAAAAAAAACAAAAAAACAGTCCCTTCTTCTTTGCTTTGCTTCGTGCAGAGGGTCTGGACTTTGGCTATTGAGAAATGACTGCTTGCTGGAGGCATAGAAGTTTAAAACAGTTGGATTGATTTTACCCAATTCCTAAAGTGTGGCCATGATGTAGTGCACCAGCTCGACCGTGAGAGAAGTACCGAGCCAAATGAAATGGCTGTAAAAGAGAGCTGCAGGCTTTATGAGACAAATTTAATTTAATTTGGAAGCCTTGTCAACACTGACTGAATGACTTTATTCACTTCCACCACTTCCATTGCTAAACTACAGGCAGACTAAAAGGGTGCAGAAAATTCTGATGTTGTTCACAACTCCTTCTGTTTGCTGATTGGCCCGGTTTAAATTCTACCAGAGAGATACAAGTCAATGGGAGAAAGCTCAGACGGAGCCAAGAAGGGGGATTAGAATCGAGCAGAACTGCGTAGGAAGGCAGGCTAACTCAATCAGCTAGCCCTCTGGGTATGTGTTGGGAATGATGCTCAGCTACTACCACACAAAGTTTGTGTTCAGTACTTCTACAACTGGCTTAGAGCCAGTTTTCTGTTTCCTAAAGTTGCTTGGCCATGACAGCCATTAGGTTGACTATTTAAGTTAATCAGTTGTAGAGAAAGATGTATCAAAATATGTTAAATGCTTCATGAAATATTTTTCTACTTGAACACACTTACAAACCCACAAACATAAACACACATACATGTACAAAAACATTATCAGTGATAATAACTAAGCATGCAAATGTGTTTTCACTGAGGTAATGTGTCTTAAAGGCAAACGTGAATGCAAACAATCTAAAACAAAAGTGCAAACAAATGCTCCAACTAAAAGTTACACTTGAAACCTTCATACCACACACCAGAATCAGGTCAGCTTTAATTGCACCTGGTTTATAGAGCATTCCTGTGCCCTTGTGTCTGTGTTTTTGAGAGTATTCAGCTTGTTGTTGTGTTCTCTGATTTATTGCACTTCATTATCAGCGGGCTGCAGGGGTGTTTCCAGATGCTTGCATTTTCCAGGCATCCCTAAGATTTACAGTCAACAAGTACCATCATCCTGCAACTATTTCTGTACTGTTTCCATTCTCCTTCATGTAAGAGATGCAACCTCTCTTTGCTCTTAACACCAGGGGTGTTCATAAAAGCATCATTATATTTTATTAAAAAAGATTATGACTCCTCTTTTAAATATTTTTTTATAGAAAACCACTCATTTATTATCTCCGTATAATGATAATTGCACTTGTGGTTACGTTGATGTGATTTAGGCTCCATTCCATGAGAACAGGGATAATGACAGTTAATAAGCGCAGGGTGAACCTACAGCAACGTGTTCTCCTTGACTCTTATTAAGATGCTCAAACAGAGAGCTCATTCTGTGAAACAGTTGGGCAAATCATGGCTCAAATCCAGATTTTTAGACAATAAAGCAGAAAGTTGCAAATGCAGTCAGGCTGAAACATGTGGACTGTGTGGGGCATGTTTTAGTTGTGTGTACTGCTGTCTTTCAGATTTCATGTCTGCTAATACTCAGCCAACAATAAACAGAAGAAACCTATGTGTTCATTTTATCTGTTGGAGTGTTTCTATACAACAACATGGTGTTGAATTGACAGGAAAAACAAGATTTCCTTGTGGGAGTTGAGGAAAAGTTAATTTTCCACATCCTGCTCCAAACGTAAGCCCTTTCTTTTTTTCCCCCCATGATCCTCTTACATTGTAAGCCTCAGTGGGCCTGTGTTTGTCTGCTTGTTACAGCTGTGCTGAGCAGAGGGAGCGACCTTGGGGACAATGACACAACACAAAGCAGCCAGCGTGGCCATGACCAGAGCCCCTGCTGGCAGCTCTCATCAGACTGAATGGTGGTTGGTTTCATAGCTCGCTGACTCATTTTGGCAGCCTTTAAGTCAACTATGTGGGTGGAATGAAGGCAAACATGATTCCGCCTGTCGCTCTTTGTGTTGACTGTTGACTAAGAGCAGGAACGAGGGAGCAAATTAGAAGATAAACAACAAAAGGGACACTGAAAGTAGCTGAAAGTCCTTGGCCGTTTATCTGGCTGGGACACTGAGAAGGTGTGGTTTGGAGGGAGGATGTTTGGGGACTTTGAGGCTGCCAAAGCGGAACACAGAGGAAGGACAGAGCAGAGATCCGCGAGTGACCTTAGCACGCAAACCACAGCACGTCTATTGTCCACCAGAGTACAGACAGATAAAGAACTATGTTCATACACGACCTACGGACAGGAAATAAAACATTTTCTTCACTGGGTGAATAAAAATATCTCTTAATCAACCATTCATCTAAAAAAAAAAAAGCTAAAAATAGCAAAATAAAACGCTAACAGTTACGGGAACTTGACAAGCCAAAGATCTCACAGTGAAACCATCCCAAAGCCAAATTGCATTTGGTTTGTTTCTATGGAGATCCAATACAGATCATAACACAGGGTCAGAGGTTGCCCTGTTGAGGAATGTTTACAAAAAAAAAAAAGAAGCAGAGAGGGTGAAGGTTGGTACAGAACAGCCCTTTCCCTGTCAACACATGCGTGGCACGTAAAACACCCCCATGCTAAATTTAACACGCAGCTATGCTCTCTATTCAGCAACTTCTTAAGTCCTTCAGAGGACGTTGGCTCAGCCTTGCTGGTGTGAACGTTCAGTGCCGAAGGCGGCTGACATGTTGTTTCCGACTGTAGCGTTCAGAGGAAGGTGGTCAGGGGTCATAAAGCCTCCACCCGCCTCGGATGCTTGGCACATCCTGAACACTACTCTAAAAATGACAGACTTAATGTATTTTACAGAAAATAAAACACAATGATTGCCCACCGCCAAAAGGTGGGTGGTAATGTTTTTTCCCTATTTGTATGTGTTTGTTTGTCTACTATAATGTCTAATATAAATGGTTGTACATCTATAATGGAGTCATTTTGGAGCTTTGACAGCCATCTGCTAAAAAGCTATATACTTTTTTGTGTGGTAGTTTCTGAGATTTAATCTAAATATACGGTGTGAAAAGCAGAGGGGAATGCTGTATACCTCAGGAAATGCTTGGCCTTTAACTTTTAACAAGTTTAAAAAAACGTAAAAATAAATTGTGCATTTAATGAATTTAAACAAGAGATACACTTTAAATTCAATGTAGCTACACTGCCTATAAAATAAAACCCCACCTGTTGCAAAAACAAAAGCAAGAGACACCTGCTATAGTACACAAGTAATAAATTTAGGCCAACAATAATAAAAAAAAAAACCTTGGGTGAATAATAGTCATTCCAGCTCAAGAAAAAAAAGAGCACCTGCTGTAGCACAACATCTGGTCGAAGCTAGATGCCATAATAACAACCACCTGCTGATGGCTAACAATAGCCATAAACTATTGATATGAACTCAGTGCTTTCTCCACAACAGTAGGTGAAGCTAATGTGTTTATCAAATGTTTGGCTGCTAATCACAAACCAGCACTACTTCACACTTTCACGGTTACATAAAAGTCAGAACAGCATAACACAGTGCTTTATCCCACTGTTTCCTAACCCTGGTCCTTGAGGCACATTGTCCTGCATGTTTTAGAACTTTCCCTGCTTTAACACACCTGATTCAGATGATTAGAGTTCAAGAATAGCCTGTTAATTAGTTATCAATTGAAATCAGCTGTGTTGAAGCAGGGAATATACACTGATACATACGGTAATCAAACACAGACCAATTCTTCTCCAGCTCCTCACTTAATGTTAGCTTAAAAGATGATATTGTTTGGTGTAGTTAAATGGTTTTATTAATTTATAATGGAAACAAATGAGTTGTTTTGTGATTGTTTCACAGTAGTTGCATTCTAAAAGAAAAAAAAAAGAAAGCTCAGACAAACACACACTATTTCACTGCATATATTTTGACTTGGATGAGTAGGGAAAGCACAGGTGTAATAAACAGGGCTGCATTCCCCTCAGCACAGAACAACCAGTTTTGCACAGCTGCAGAAGTGGAATGCAACCTTCGTTAACACACCTGTGCTTTCCCTACCCTTCCCAATACCAAACACCTGCCATGAGTTAAGCCCCTGGTGGCAACTGTATGACCAAAACTCTGTCCAAACTGTCCGCTGCAGCTTCACTGATCTGTCTGTCTGCAAAAAGCAGCTGCCCTCATCGTCTCTGGGGACACAAAGGTTCATGGTTCAAATTCTCCAGTGGTGAAGTACCGCTTCTAACAAGGTAGTAATTTATGGAATGTTTTTAATGGCTCGTTAGGGTCAACAAATTACTACAAGTTTATTTGCTTTGACTACAGTTATTTTGCTATATTTAGTACTGTGTAAATACACTTCAGAAGGAAAATATTACACTTTATAAAATAAAATAACAAAAGGCTGGTTAGGTGGTTATGCTTGGAAAAAAAGGTCTAGGTCAGAGACAGAGTAGGAGAAATTTTTGGAAACCACAAGGGCAAAAATATTTGTCTGTCAAAGAGTGGAGGACAGAAGCAATACACCTGTTATAACACTAAAAACACACTACATGATACGTTTAAAGGTTTGCCTTCTAGAGTGGAGATAATAAAAGTTTAAAATCCTTAGAATTTATTGAAAGAATGCAGAGCTTTAGATCATTTTCTGTTGAAGTGGTCAAACCTTAAAAATAACATTATGCACAATCTCATGTTGTCATGATTATAGTGTGTTGTGAATCACTCTCAGTTAATACCATATCAAATTTTACCTCAATATCTATAAACTTGACCAAATTATTACATTAGTTGTGTTTTTTAAAGTCATTTGAATGTGGCAACTACTACTTGACTCTGGATACACACCGGACGCGTTTTACATGCAAAGTAGGAGATGTACATCCTTCAGTTTTTGATTGTGAGCAATAAATAAGGGTAAGGGTGCAGAATGAGAAGAATGAGTTTTTTTTCTAATTGCAAAATGAAATGATCTGCACATATAAAACTGAAGATTCATACAGCCATCTTTAGGTAAATGTTATACACTGCCTGGCCAGGAAATAAATCTTGTGACATTGCAGAAGCTTATGGAAACAAACACCACAGCGAATGTGTGCTGGAATCAAAACTAAAGGCAGTCCATTGAAATATTAAAGTGTGTGACCATTTTTTTTTGGTGGCAATGTTTTTTATTGGTCGGGCAGTGTAGTAAAACCCTGGCTTTTCTCTGACTCAGAACATAACAGGGTTTTTATGACTAGAAAATAACAGTAATCATTCTGCTCTTGTATATTTCAGTAAATTATAGATTATGCATTTCATACTCAACATACATTCTTATAAACTCAACAGCTGAGCAGCTGAATGAAGTTCCAAACACAATCCCTCTCCTCTCATATCTTCTTTGTGTTTACACCATTTAGACAATTTGTTTTATCTTATTTAAAAGATGAATTATGTGTCACATTTAAATGTGAAATGACATCACAGTTGCCTGAAACTCTTAGCTGATGAGAATCCCCTCACAAAGTCATCATCTGTGAGCCTCTACTGTAAAAAGCCTCCTGTTGGTGAAAGCACTGTTTACCAAAGCTTAGCCAGATTCCTCGAGTAACAGCTGGAATGAGTGTTTTGGAAACATCTGGCCACAGACTGGTAACACTGCACATCAAATAACCTGTTGATCTGTGCCTTTTACACTAACTAAACCGATTTGTCTCTGGAGTAATATGTTCCAGTAAGACGCAGCAGTATCAATGTAAAACTACAGAAGATAAGTCAGGAATGTTCTTAGAGTCCAGGAATTCTGATGGATAAATGTTACTTTGCTTTGTATTGATAAGACTAATGATTTATGACAAAAACATTCTTTTTGACGCCATCCTTCCGTGCATCAGTGTAACGAGGGATACAAGGTACGAACCATTTTAAAACATGTTTTTAACTGCCTGAGTTTGAGGCTGACAAATCATAAAATGAGCAAGCAATGGGCTTAAAGAGACATCTCACTTGAAGCGTGTCCCTCCTTTGCTCCCCCCTGTTTTGGCTTTTCACCTCCCAGACTCCCCTTCTGACCCTTTTTGTTGGGGTGATGGGGACTAGATCTTTGCAAGCAGCTAATTATAGAGTCTTATCCTCTGCTTGACTAAGTCCTTATAGAGCTGAAGGACATTCCTACTGTTGGGAAACTTCCCTTTTTGTTTGTGTGTTTGCCATCTGTGTTCCTGTTGTTTCATTTGAATTGAAATGCCATGATTAACAATAAAGAAGTGCATGAGTTGCTTTTTATAGAACTAAATATGCCATTATCAGTCAAAATGTATCTGTACTGATACTTTTCATAAAGTTAAATTAGCCCTATACCAACATGTCTTCCTGACAAAAACACATAGACAAAGAAAAAATACTCAACACGAGACATCCATATCCATTTAGAATAATTCAGAAAGAACTAGTGCCATTTCTGAGTTAGAATCTCTCCAGTTACTTAAACGTTGCTCTTATAAGGTTGCAGTTGTTATTTTGTTTTCCAAAATGCTATTTTTGAGTCATAAAGGTGCTAAAAGAACACTTGCAGTTTCGACACGGAGCCACAAAGTGGAAAAAAAAGCAGGCTGAAGCCCTGTGAGGATGTGAGGTATAAAGTGCAATGATACTACTAGACTTACCCCACTTTTCGGCTTTGCTCCAAGAGATGGAGCAGAAACCGAAGAAAAAACAGCTGTAACATGTGCTTGTGGGAGAGGCTGTGAAGCTGCTGGCGTAGATCCTTGATCGTTCTCCTGCACAGATAAATTACAAACGTGTTAAACCCTGCATTCCTTCATTCTTTCAGTATTTTGCAAAATATGAAGAACAGATCTATTTAGAAGATGAATAGGAATGATAAAAATCTCTCCCACTGCTGTTCAGATCCAGAAAAGTCTAGTTCATCCACATTAACTGCTTTGCAGCCAAATTTCAATGGGATTTTATGGAGCTGTGGATAATGGCAATTTTTGCTGTATTTATTTTCTTTTAATAATTAAATGTACTGTTCTCCTATTTTATTGTCTAGTCTGTTTATATTTTAGCAGATTAAACTAGGTGCACACAGAGTTAGAAAACACTGCAGGTTTTGCGATCCCCTCAGTCAACCTGAGAAGGACTTGGCAGACCTCTGGTTCAGATAACATTTATTTAATTCAGATGATACATAATTACTTAGAATATATCAAGTCACATCAATAGCAGATGTATATTTGAGCTAAAGAGTTGTCTGAAACACAGGAGCATCTCAGACCAATTTAGCGCAGCAACATGTTTGTGTGTGTGTGTGTGTACCAAATGATGAGGCTGATGGAGGTTGGGGGTGTTTTGCACGGAGGAAATGAGCGCATTCTCGATTTCCTGGTCCAGTTGGTCCAGCTTCATCAGCAGCAGCACCATGGAGTCCAAGCGAGCATGTTCACGCTGAGTAAACAGACGAATCCGTTAAGAAGGATTTGATTATCTCATGAGACTCCTAAATAAACTACATTACATTTGGAGCCCTAAAGATCACAAGTCTACACAAGAAAACTATTTTCCCTGATGATTCCACATCAGTAAACAGAAGAGGAATACAACAGAGCTAAACTACTGACCCTTTTATGACATCTCCTCCATCACTTTAAAGACATCACCAATTCCCATACTTTAGCTTTTATAACAAGTCTCACACTGACCTCAGGTGGTTTAATTTCAGTAAGACAAGTTGAGTTAAACTGCTGTCTGACTTTGTAAAGCCTGTTCTGATTCAGGCAACACAAGCCATCATTAAAAAGGCTTGTACTGCATAAATAGTCAAAAACTTATATATATTTTCTTATTTCTACTTCCTTTCAGGCATTCTCATAATAATGAGAGTGGCTCCTTTTGTGAGCATCCCTCCAGAGGGCAACTCCAAGTAATTTAATGGCTGGCTTGTTAGTCCTTACACTGCTGGCAGATCATGATAAGTATTTTATGAGGCAAAAACTCATGACATACAGATTGTAAACTGAACATTCATTCTAAAACACGTGGATTTGTGGCAGTAGGGCTGGGTTTCGTGTTTTGTGTCTGTTCCAAAGCTTTTAAATTCAATCTCATTGGACAATGCAGGATTAAAATTATACAGTACTTTTTATTGCAAATGTTTTTGAAGTGGTCACTCTGACTCAGTCTTATGAGATCAGCAGGGTGTGTGAGTGTGTGTGGATGACAACATTAGCTGGAAATTTAAATGTGCATTGTTCTAATAAGTGACACTTTCATGGATCCTGGAATGATTCACCAACAGGCGAACGCCTCAGCCATTTACTTGGCTATAATTATACCATATGACTTGAGCTGGAGTTCATTTTCCAGTTAGTGCCCAATCAGCCTTTCAAAATCAGATTGTGTTGGATTTGCTGAGGGAGCATGTAGACATCGAGGGACCAAACTCATGCTAAAAATTTAACCAGCATTCTTAGCTGGAGTCTTTGCACATTGCTACATTTTGTGTCCTTGGCAAAACATCACAATGAAACATTGTACTGTTGTAAAACAATGACATCTTTACGAGGCCTTGGTGAATGAACAAAAGCATCTGTCTCAGGATGGCAATAACAACCACAAAACAGCTGTGTAAAAAAAAAAAATACATGTTTTAGTTGCATCAGAGATGCAAAGTATTTTAGGGATCCATGTTAGTGGTTTAGTGTTTACAGTGTCTTTCCTGTTTTTGAGGTTTCTACAATCCTCCCAACAAACAGTTAATAAATACAAGCAGAAAGGCTAAGCAGGAGAAAGCACTCAGGGGGATGTTGCCAAGTCATCTGGTGCCAGATAAATGATTGTTAAGCCATTTTAGCCATGGGGTTAGGATAAGGCCTTGTTGCTAAAACAAATAAACACAGTAACAAAAGCCAATATCAGTTTAATCTCAAAGCTATTATGCTGACCAGATGGCTTTTTTTTTTTTTTTACAAACTCAATCCTGAAGCAGCATCATGGTCGACGGGGGACATAATCATTAGTTAAAACCATATATAACCAGAGATCTTCCGAGATCGCTGCTGCTGTTGTCATCTAACAGATAATATTGATAAGAAATAACTCCATAATTGTCTTTGCAACATTCAAGGGCTTCTTCTTGCTTTCTCTTATCTAAATGATGAATAACCTTGGGTTTAATGAGATTAGCCTGACTGCATCTTTTTTTTCTTTCCATTATGCCATTTTTTAACATATCTCTTTGTAAACACTTATGCAAACCATGCTGAAAACTTACTTTGGTACTACAGAGGGGGAAATAATATCAGTTTATTATTATTATTATTTTTTTTTTGCATTTCCTACTTTATTGTCTCCTATGTATGTATTTATTTCCACACAACAGATTTTGTGCATATTTGAGATCACACTGAATGACAATCTGGGACTGAATTTTGACTTCCCACACTAGAATGTGACCTTCTGGCTCTGCAGTTGAACATAAACTTGTATTCTTGTTTTCATTCAATTCAAACAAATATTATGAAAATAAGAGTAAAGCATTGAACACAATGAGCTTGCTTGACTAGAAGTGTGCAAAATCTTAACTTACAATCTTTGCCTTCTGTATGTCTTTTAGTCTGCAGATTACTTAATCTACATCCTCCACTATTAGAGTCCACATGCCCTTATAGGACCTTGTTTTGCAATGTGCAGTTGAGGAAGAGTAAAACATTTCACAGATCCCCCCCACTTACAGATCTGTAAGCATGTGAGAGTGAAGTCAGTGTCTCCAAGACACTTGCCAGAGAATGGGACAAATAAATTGGAGCAAAGGCATTTATCCTCTGGAAGGAGTCGATCATTTTGACAAAATATGAGAAGCTGAAGCGTTATCACTACTGAACCACAATTAATGTTTTTATCTGAAACTGTTACATCTTTTTCTCATTTAACCTTACCTTTCTTGTTCGCACTTTGACCACATCATCTTCTTTCGGAACTCCAGACTCACTTGTTCCACTGAAACCCAAACCGGACAGTTGTGTGTCGCTGTGAACAGTCGAGGATTTGGTCTCAGACACCTCCTCCATTGCAGAAACTTTGACCTCTGTCCTGTGGTGTTCCCTGTGACCATCTGCCACCTCCGAGGCAGGTGACTCACTGAAGTAACAACCAGAGGTTTGGTTGTCATGGAGCCCCTCATTGACCTCTTCAGAGTACAGCAGCAGGTTCTCTGTGCATAGTTCAGTAGCCTCATGTTTATCATTCATCTGGATAGAATGATCTTGATATTGCATAACAACATTGGTACATTTTAGTGATTTTAGCAAAGTGTTGTCTTCATTTTCAACAATGCTGTTCTCTGGGATAGTCCCTAGTTTTGAACAACTATTTTCCGTAGGACAACATATGGGTGGATCTTCGCAAACATTTAGCTCTTTCAGCTGCTCAATATTTTCTGTTGACTTACTCAAACATGTCTTCATTTGATGATCTGCACACTGGATAGTGTTTGTCTGAGAGTAATCTTCTGAATGTCCAGCACTCAGTTCTTTGAGTGTTTGAGTTTGGTTTGATGTCAAAGAGCTGCACTGCTTTTTGACTCCAGGATCCAATGTGTCAGCAGGCCTCTGCCCAACACATGTCTCCCCATCACTGCTCTCTCCTTGTGCACTTTCCTCTCCATGAGGCCAGTTCCCTGCTGTCATTTCAACATTACACTGCTCCAGCAATGTCTGGCTAAATATTTCACAATCATTACCCTGATCCAACACCACAGCACAGTAATCCTGCTCTCCTTGAACATTTCTTAAGCAATGATTGCATCCTGCAGTTTCAGCTAGAGTTTCTAAATCACTCTGTCCATCCAGCTTGCAAGCAAAACTCTGGCCTGTAGTGCTCACACATCCAAGTAATTCTTTGCAACACTCTGCATCTAATAAAGCAGTCACTACTGGTTCCATAGGCATGCCAGAAAGTGGCTTTGCATGGTTACTCTCCATCCTGTTTGCCAAATCTTGCTGCACAGAAACAGGTGCTTTTGTACCAGCTTGGTCCAAGATAAAAATAAATCCTTCAGCAACATCTGAGCAGTCAGTTTGAAGTTCCACTGCAGAGGAATGGTTCAGCGCGGCCTCAGAGATTCTAGGAGATCTGCTGTAACTCTCTGTGTGGCTCTCCTTTGTCTCCTGATAGTTTGGAATGACGCCAGGCTGCTCACCAGCAGATTCACACAATGAAGGCTCCTTGTTTGAAGAGATAGAGATGTATTGTCGCTCTTCATCAGAGATTTGTGGACTTTTAAAGACAACTTCGTCATCGCAGATGGGACTCTGGCTAATCTCCGAGTCAATGTCATTTTCATAATGAAGAGCCTTCTCAACCTGATTATAGGGATCTGTTGTACAAGAAATATTATCACCAGAGATCCTACTGTTTGGCTGACAGCATAGGACTACAGAAATATTTGGAAGATGCTGTGGTTCAGGGCCATAACTAGAATCCTGCAAACCCAATGACAGTTTTCCATTGTTTTTAGTTAGCATCAGATGTTCCGATTCCATAACATCATCAACAAGAGAAGCTGCCCCAAAAGGTACCAGACCTACATCTTCTTTAGATAGTGGGCACCCCTCTGGCATTGAGGCACACCGGGTCCGTCTGCCTTGTTTCAAAGCCCCTGAGCCAATCCAAACCCCATCACTGTCAACTCCATGACAACAGACCAGATCCAGATCATCATAGCTATACTTTAATCCTGATGGGTGAGTCACATGCTCTTCCCAACTTCTTTTTCTTATTGCGACCAGCATGATGGAAACCCAATTCTATCCCATAGAGCTGCTATTTAAACCAGGCTTAATATAAAAAGCAGATCTGCTGTAACTGAGAAGGAAAATGGAAGAAAGGAACATTAAGTACTCACTTGCCCTAAGTTTACAGTAACTGAATTTGCGAACGTCAATATGGTAAATATTGTTCCGCTTCTCACGTGAAAAGGAAGTCGTGAAGTTAAAGTTCAAGTGGGTGGCAATTACTCTGTATTCACAAGTCCCTGGGAAGTATAAACTCAGCTGGATCAGTATAAAATGTCAGGAAGTGTTGTTATGTCGATTTAATATGGGAAACCAATAAGTTTCCAAGCAATGTCTTTCTGAGTTTCACATTAAAGCCCACCAACTACACTTAGTTACTTAAAGCAAAAACAGCTGTTATGGCCTAATAGTATTAAAAATCTTCCAGGAGATAAAACTAATGAGGCAAATATTCTAAAATATCAAGATATGAATTGTCAAAAATAATGTTACTGTCTACTTGTTTGTTTTTAACATTTTAAAACAACTATGGTTAAAATGGTTTCATTTTAGCTGTAACAACAGTCTACTAAATTAAGCACTGAATTAGAGCAAATTTTCTACAATTCAGTATGATTATAATTTACACAGATTGACTTTAAAACAATGAATTATTGTATTTTATGTCATTCTGTTGCTGATTATCTGTACATCCAAAAGAAGCACATTTTGATTTATTCTAATGTTTTGCTATATTAGTTGACATGACAAATTAATCCTGTTTTATATGTAGAAGTATGTAAATGTGATCGGCAAACTTTCAATGGTAACAAAACCAATTTTCCTCAAATGTTTTGAAATTAAATAAAATAATGCAAAGTATGCATTAGGTATGTTTCTTAAGAAGCTGAAGTTATAAAAAGTCATGCCTTTTGTTTTTAAAAATTGTTTTCATATAAAGAGGTAGGCAGCTCTGACATTTTGTATCTATTAGTAAAAGTTACCAAACTGTTTTAAAAACCAACAGCCAACAACAAATGACAGCCAAACTTACACATCAACACTTATTTCACACAAGTCTTCTAATTAAGCTGTGTAAATAATCCAGTGGTGACACAGTCTGTTACTAAATAATCCAACATCTGATCATTGTGATTCTCCAGTAGATGAATACGTAATCCAAGAAACAAGCCATGGGTTCAGTATTTGCTTAAGTCTAGTTATCCAGAGATGTTCCACGGGCAGTCTTCTCATTCATCAACCAGATGCAAATCGTTCCCATTTAGAAAATCTAAATCCAAGTCTGTCCAAATGCCTGATTACTCTGCGAGCAGTCCTTAAGCTAAACGTGTGCGAGCCCTTTTCAAGACTCCCTTTAGTATCCTCGCATTCAGGCAGGCAGAAAGCCGGGAAGCCATGAAAGGTCTACAGTCTACTTCCATCTTGATCACATTAGGTATTTTGCTGACACTGAATGCCGAAGAGTCGAGGTGGTGTAAGAGGGGCTGGGTTTTCTTTTCCCCCACTCCACCCCTTTCTCTCCTCTCTACTGTCCGTCTTCTCATCTGGTCTCCTCCCTGCTGCCTTGGAGAGGGAGAATGAATCCCTTCATAGGAGCTCCATCCCCTGCGTTAAAACATTACAGCACTATGCAAACGTATTCAGCTTCTTCTATAATGTTTAAAAAGTACCATTTATCCTCTTCTTCAAACTGTTTTCTTTTCTCTTCTCAGCCTTATTTTTTTATTCTGCTTTAGCGCCCTTAGCTCGGCGAGGTTCCCACCATTTGGTTTTGATTAGTAACAGACTGGCTGCCTCGTAAGTCTTCTGGCTTTATGCCAAGAGAGATTGCTCTAATGTTTTGGCAGTTATATCCAAAGCCTGCTTTTATTTTTTTTCAATTTGTCATCCTGTAACGGTACAAGCATTCTTAACCAAACACACTGACAGTGATTAAAAAAACAGCAAGGAAAGACTTGTCTGCTGATCATCTAAAGATACGTTGGTAAAACGGTCTCAAAGGCTTAATATTGCTGCTACAAAGTGTTGTTTGAATAGGAGGACATCTTTACAAGCATGTTTAGTGTGATATCATTGTTTTAAATTTGGCTACAGGGTAGAAAAATATGTTGAGAACCCAAACACTGGTAATAAATTGCCAAATTTAGTAATTTCTCAGAGGTAGAACCAAAACTGCAAATACATGCAGTTGATGTCACATTTTTTTAAAGCTATACTGAAAGTAGGGTTACCAAATTTATATTTCCAAGGACTAAAGAGGCTGTCAATTTAAAAGGTTCATCTTAAATACATTTTCAAAATTTACAACATATCAGAGAAACAGCCTTTTCAACACTCAACGGACCCGTCTCAGTACTCAGCACTTGTACAAAAAGGAGGGTTTATAGTTTTCCCTTGTCATGTCAGCTGCACAAAACGAACAATGAGGCAAACCAGCTGAGACAATCCAAGCACAAGAGAAAACTGGAATGAAACCCCCAAACATCCTTGTCCTCTGACCTCTGGGTCATCCAGATGTGAGGTGAGGCTCTGGGTGAATCTTTTCTTAGTGTCTGCACTGGGAAAACTGTGCACTGCCACAAATGTTGGCTCTCCAGAGACACAGATGGTCCTTATGGTATTGAAGAGGAAGCATCCAAGTTCAACAACACTCCTCTTGATGTCACATGCTTTGCAGTGTAATGTAATGAAATCCAGATTTATTATTTATTAATTTATTTTTTTTGTGGTGGTGGGGGGCACAGTAGCTTCCATGTGGGGAAAACTTGTGATTAAGGAGCAGAAACCAACATGAATGTGGCTTTATACTCTTCTGTGGACATTATAATTTAGGAGGTTATGCCTTCCTTCGACAGTCAAACCATCATACAAAACCACAGAGCAGCTGGTCTGTATCACTCTAACATTCATCAGTGAAATGTTAAAAAAATAAAATAAAAAATTTAGCATAAACACCACATATGCAAGTATTTTACATGTACTTTAGCAGGACTGTGACACAAAACTATAAGTATTTCCCATAATGACTTTATTGGTATTCAGATGTCTGTCGAAAATATTACAAAGTTGTTCGACTTGTTAGCATGCCAATGGCTGTCATTCAGCTCATAAGTATGAGAGGAGCACATGGTCTAGACAGGGTATTATTGGTATTATTTCTAAAAGGTAATTTATTATGAGATTATAAAAATGGCATCTGGCTTTTTAGATCTTAAATTAAACACTGTGTCTGCTCCATATTAGTCCACCAACCATACCCGGGTTAGAAATGATGATGAGAAATAAGGGGAGACTTTATCTCTTAATGATAGAAAAGGCATTTCCCAGTGGGTGGATGTGTGTCAAAGCAATTTAAGTTTAAGGGTTAACTCAAAAAGCTCTTTAATACCTATTTACGATCAACAAAGGGATTTACCAACAACAAAAAGAAAACGGCATCAGCACAAACACATCAAGAAATTGTTAAGCACAGTAATGGAGGGATGGTGATTTGGGCTTGTGATGCAGCCACAGGACCTTTTTTAGGTCAACTACATACTTTCCTGTGAACCAACATTTTCTACAGTCACATGTGAGGCCATCTGCTCAACAGCTAAAGCTTGGCTGGAAATGTTTTGTGAAATATGACTATGAGCCTATGCAATTTATTAAAGAAAGCGGAAAGTAAGAGAAAAATCTGAATATTTTACTGGTTTAGTCAAAAAGGTTTGTGCACAAACAAACCTCAATCAATTGAAACAGGAATGTTGTAAGAAACTGAAAAAGTCATGAGAAAATTATGAATGAATGAATGATGACAAAACACAAGTATATGTAACATAAGTAAAGTCGCAAATCTGCACTGATTTTATGTTTCAATACATTTGATAGCTGTCAAGATTCAATAAAAAGTAATTGGTCTGTGCATCCCTTACAGCAAGCCATCGATTACGATATCAGTATGAAAATCTTTAGAGACAACTGAAGTGTTGGCTAAAATGGGCATGACTGTCCTCATATCAATGCAAGTCACAAGTCTGAAGCAGTCACATAAAAAGAGTGATTCAAGAATCGTCCTAAAATCCCCCACTGTTCAGCTCGTCAAATTCTTAAGAGGAGCCCTGTGGGCTCAAAGGAAACGACCCCACATTCCTGGCTGATATAGTTTATTATTGGAAAAAATAAGCCTCGTCTAAACCAAGGGCATTGAGAACACTTAGAGTTCGCCCATGTAGGAAAATGTTAGTGTCTTTGCTATAGCTGAGTCATTTTGAGTCCTTGAACACACAAAGGCTGCTTTAAGTACATTTTGTAGCTAAATTTTTAAAGCCTTCCTTAAATAACATCATTCCCCCCCCCCCTTTTTGTTTCTATTCCAATCTACCTGACTAGCAATTATGAGAATAAGTGAAAACAATTCTTGGCATGATTTACTCCAAAAGGAACACAAAACAAAATGCCTCATCCAAAGACCTAAAAATAGCATCAACAAACCACACCAAGATTCCTTTCCTGTCACTCTGCTGTGCCCTGTGGTCACTGAGCTCTTTTCAGAAGCCTGGAGTCATGTTGGTTAATAACTGTCTTTGGAGGCTGGGTGGGAACATGAACAGCTGCAATATTCTTACATGTAACATCCCATAGATGATGCAACTTAAGAGCACGAAGAGCTGGCTTAAATGAAAAAAAATGTCTTTAATCGTCTGTTGATTTGAAATTGCTTTTCTTACCCACAAGCAGTCATCGTGGGAGACACAGAGGGGGGCCTTGGCCACTGATCACGGTCCGATCATGGGTCATAGTTAGTCCATTACTGTGGGAACAGGAAGTATGTGTTATTAGGAATACAGAACACAACAGGCTAAAAAAATGTAATCCCTAAAGAGAAGCAATCTGCAACAGAGGACAACTGAGATTATATTTTTTCTGTAACAGTGTTTGTAGCTTTTATAGTTTCATACACTGTTCATTCAAACTTTTGTCTTATGTGCACTGCATATCTATAAAGAAAGGACTTTAAAACACACCAAAAATTAAAATAGGGTTACCAAATAGGACTTTAAAATGTTCATCTAAAATGCATTTTAAAACCTGCAAACAACTGGATGAGATTAAGAACAGCCCAAGTTAATATTAAGCATTTAGCAGCAACTCGAAAATTGCAAATTCACTACCAAATATCTGTTTATCTATTGGTAAAATCTAAAAATTATTCAAGATTCCAGACAGCATAAAGGAACACCTGATAAACCATTTTGGTCTTTTTAAAGCAACTGACAAGTAGGAATGTTAATAGAGACAATTTTCTGTTGCATAAATAAAATTAGGTAATACATTTAAGTTCTTAAATAAATTATGTGTAATTTAATAGTTAATAGGTCATAATCAGAGTAATGATTGTGAACACTGCTTTGTGATTTTGGCTTGTCATGTGGTGTATATTTTTGCTGAAAAGGTTAGGAACACCATAATTACCTGACATGTGATGCAATGTTTAATATGCCAAAAAATATATTTGAACAAACCAACCAAGTATGTTCAAAATGTGTTAACTCTAGAAGGTTTCAGCTCTGCTTTAAAAGGAATTTGAAGGCAGGACAAACAAAAACATACAATCTGTTCTATCTCCTACAGATAGTGAGCTGTGCTTTTGATAAAATCCCTGTTGTCTGATAAAAACCTGCATCTTAAATGAAGCATATGGGCTGTATGGACAGAGGCCTGTAGGAGTGTGTACCACCAGCTGGATTTTGTTTATACATACATTCTGACTCAAATGCAGGCTTAATAAACCTCTAAACATCTGCACCTGAGCACATTCTTCCACTTTACAGGCTTTAAAGTGTGGAAAGGAATGCACACAGGCGTGCATACAAATCCGAAAGGAGAATGCATTCCTGTACAGATGCCAAACCAGTCATTAAAAACCTTCAGGTATTTTCTATTTACATATTTACAGATCAGAGTAATTGTGATGGAACAGAACAGAAGCATCTTTACTGTCACTGTATGGCTTGTATTCAATGAAACTGAAAGAGATTGTTTGATGCATCTCAAACAACTCTCAAAAATGGTACAAAAATGGCAAATAACTAAACTAAAATAATAATGATCACAAACCTTGATGGATGAAGGCATTTAAAATAAACAAATCTATTAATAAAATGTACCAAACTGCACTTCAAGTAACAGTTCAGAGTTCCTACAGAACAACAAATAAGCTGTTCAGATTTGTCTCTAAATTCTGTCCTGAGAAATCACACAGTGTTAAATTCAGGTCTGAACGTCTCACTCAGACCACCTTATGTGGATAAATGTCCAGTGCTTCCTCCAAAGGTGTTAGTCTGAGTACAATCCGTCCTGAGCCAAGTTCTAGAGCCTCTGCAGGACCACTGAACTGAGGTGACCCCACACAACCAGCAGAGGTATTACATGGGAGGAAACAATATGCTCACTTGCTGGCTGATTGATGACAGTTAAAACAACCATCCGTGCAAATATTCTGAACTTTTGTTTTACTTTTTTGGACTTAGAGTTTGAATTCTTATTAAAATCCTTTCTAATGAAATAGTTTTGTTTGGGTTTTATTCTTCAGAATGGATTAGCAGACCGCTGCATGGTGAGTTTTTTATTTTTTTATTTTGTTTGCTGTTTTCAGAGCTAAATGAACCAGACATGGTCTCTATAAGCTGTAATGTTAATCACAGAACTACAGACTGAGCATCATTAGGCCCCTTCAGAACAGGAAAAAAAGGCATGGCATATTTCCTCATGTAGTATTCACCCAGCGCCTCCTCTATAGAGTCTCAGAGGGTTTATTAGAGCTTCAAAGAGAATTGGACTTAACATTAAGCGAGTATTCGTATTGTGGCAATACTATTTTATACTCATTATCTCCTCTGGAGGTTCAGCATGGCTAACATTTTGGATCTTGAATGAATCTGAGGAAAGACAGATTGTTTATCCTCAAGTTGCGCTCTACATGAGGAATGGCTCTGGATCTCGGACCGGACCGTGAGCAGGCCAAGACCGTGACGCACTACATCTCCTCACACAGACCTCTGCTGAACATATGCAGCACTGTCTGGCACTGATTCCTCCGATGGGGATCCAGGAAAACTTGTTGTCCTTGGACACTGTTGCCAAAGCAGCATCAGCAGGAAACACTTGAGACTAGGATTCAGGAGGTGAGAGGCCAGGAGTTTCATCACACGATGAGCGAGATCTCTGGGCAAGAAGTTTCTGTCCAAGTTGGATTTTACTTTGATTAGAATGTAATGTCACAGAACATCTGCTTTGCTACTCATACATACTTCACATTTGGAATGGTTCAAAGCGTATTGTCTTAGAGTTCACCTACAAAATGGGATGTTGTTGCTGCTGCTCAGAGGTAAGTGAGTCAAATGGTCCGAATGGCTTCTCTGGAAGCGTTTATTATGTGAATTTAAACATGCGGCTTTTTAAGCATTCACACTGTTACTGTTACTAATTACTGTTGCTAATCTACAATTTGAGCTGACTAAATTGACATAACCATGTGTTTGCTAATGTCAATAAGCTGTAACAGCCATCTTGCAAGGAGTTGCCTTTAAAATCAAAACAATTGTAGATGTACAACAAATGCACAAACACATTATCACCCTTCACCATAAGAGGAAACATCATAAATGTAGAATAAATACACTCATGAGCTTTACCTGACCTAATCATCTACAGTGGTTTTTGCTCACCTGTTTATAATTAGTTGTAATTATTGGCCTCAATTCTCTGTCCATCTGAACTTTGAAGAAAACTCAAGAGTCACAATATTCTGTTTGAACAATAAAATCAACAATAAGTGAGCTCAAGTTTTTCCTTATAATTAGATATTAGTTCAAGTAAACAAATGTTTTTACCTGCTCATCATGACTCACCTACTATTTAGCTATATTGCGATACTATCCACACAAACTTTATTACTTGGTTAAACTTTCGTCATCTTATAATTTGTTTTTAGTAATACTACACATTATTTTGTAAATGTAATACTTTTACTCACAATCGTCAGTTCATCGTTTAATCCAGCAAACGGCGCCAAACTCTTCAAAGCCGCAGTTTGCGTGCCACCAAAATGCAAATCGTTGTGCTGCATTCACTGCACCTCGTAATTTTTTGAGTCGCGCTTGTAAAGAACTAAACTAAAATAAAAAACAAAATTAACAGTATCATAAACTTATGAGCACGTCTCAAACGTTGTGCACATTTCTTATGTTTTTCGTATTCAGTATCAATGGTTTCCTTGAGAGACATTATTGACAATTAAATTAACGCGTAAGGCAAAAAAAAAAAAAACTCACATAAAATTCGTAGTGGATCTGATTCAACCTAGTTAGATTTATCTACATGTATTATTGAGCACCAGAACTCGTTAAAAACATACAAACACGAAATTGCAGTGGATTAAATTGTAAAGTGTTTTGGTGCGTGTTTTTGCGGCGCTCTTTAAGTCGTGCGGTTGTTTTCAGGCAGCCTCTGAAGTCACCACAGCTTTTTTGGGTGTAGTTCGCCTTCTTCCGTGTTTACCTGAAGCTGGTGGAAAAAAAACGCGGTAGCAATGAATGTGTTTGCAAGCACAAAGAGTGACTAAAGTGGAAAAAAAGTGGGAGGAAAAAGTTATAAGAAAGTAGACAGTTAAAGTTATTGTCTTAGAGTTAACCTACAAAATGGGATGTTGTTGCTGCTGCTCAGAGGTAAGTGAGTCAAATGGTCCGAATGGCTTCTCTGGAAGCGTTTATTATGTGAATTTAAACATGCGGCTTTTTAAGCATTCACACTGTTGTTTTCCTGTTTGCATTATTGAGGTCCATTCTTCTTTAGTAACGTTTTCGGCACTTTACGCGTTTCGCAGATTTTTTTTTTTTTTTTTTTTTCTTTAACAAGTCTTAAATGTTCAGCTCATTCAGTAAATCTTTTGAGATTTTTATCTTTTTCTGCCATTTTTGAGCTCATTGGAAATAAAAGCAGCTGTCTTAAAACATCCTTAAAATGTTCATAATGTTTACTGCTCTGTTCACCTTTTGTTCTTGACTTCAGCTTTTTTGTAACAACACAGAAGCATTTACTAATATTATGATTCTTCCTTCAAAGGAGTGGGCAGAAATACACTTAGTCCACCAATTCTGTGAACTTATTTCCATCACTCCTTAATCATCAAGAAAAATATTCATAATTTCATACAAAATTATTAATGTTTAAATAAAGTTAATCCAAAAAGTAGAGCTCATTTAACTTAAGACAGAGTGTCTAGTCCTGGTCCTTGAGGTTTGCTGTCCTGCACATTTTAAAAGGCTTCTCTGCTCCAATACATCTAATTTGAACAAATAAGGGATTGACACACTTCTGCAGAACTTGAAAATGTAGTAAAGTCACCAACTTGAAGCAGGTAAACAAGTAAAACATGCAGGATAGCGGCCCTCGAGGACACCCCTGCCTTAAGACCATCACACAATGTACCCACGATAATATCATTGTTTTATACTTTGTTTTAAACGTCTTTATATTTGGACATTGGTTAGGTTCAACATTCAGCCTGTTCCAAAGCTTCACCCCACAGACAGACGTACAGAAACATTTTCTTGTTCTAATTATCTTTCATATGTTGACATATCTCTTAACTCAAAGTCTTTCTCATGAATAGTTTTTGATTTTGTTCTGGGTTTTATTTAATTTTAGCTTTATACATTATGAAAACTGTTGTTATTGAATAAAATAGTGTGTTATTTGTATGATTCAGGCACTGGGCCTTGTCTCTCTTAATGCTCTAAATGGTTAGTGTATTTCCCCAAACCTCTGTGCAAACTTAAATATGAAAAAACTAAGGAATAGTACAGAGTGTGAAGTGCTTTCCCGTATGATTTTGTTCATTGTAAAAAAATATTTTGGATATTTTACTTATTACTTACATATTTGATGTGAGAGGTTTCCGTTCATCTTTTTCTGTAAAATTTGCTTCTTTTTGCTCCTTTTTGTTTCTTTTTGGTAATTTATTTATATTCTATTCTGTTTTCTTTTTAACTAATTTCAGTTTAATATTCTGCTAATTTTATTCCTGCCCTGAACAGCTTTTTCTCTGCTAATATTCCAATTGGTTTCCTCCTTTTGTTTTTCTACTTTCAGCAAAATTCAGCTTTTTAATTTTAACTCATATTAACAATTTTGCTATTAAATATTTTCACCTAAACTTCAGCTTCCTAAATCTTTCAGCCTTAAGCATTCACACTGCATTTTCTCAGGAAATGCATATTTTCTAGTTTACCATTACAGACTGTGGAGTGGGGGGGTCAACGTCATGACTTGGCAGCAGCTGTGTGGCAGCTCTTTGTTTTGAACAACTCAGTTGCTTGTTTGTCTGTTGGATTTGTAGCAGTGGTGAAGTTACTGCAAGGCGCTGTCAGCATAAACCGAGTCAAAGGTAACAGCTCCTGTTCTTCATGTCTCGACAGAGTAAAGGTAAAGGCGAGTGGAAACCGCTGGAGGAGCACAGCTGCACGGATATCCCATGCCTCATCATATTTATACTGTTTTGTATTGGAATGGTAAGTCTTTAATCTAAATAATGTAATTATGTATGTCTGAACCACATGTCATCCAAACTTCTGCAAACCAACCTGGTATCAGATTATTTGTTGCATGACGTCGTAATGGCGTCATTCTTAAAATGAGCGTAAAGAATGTTAAATCATTTAAATCACATGGTGTATTAGGTGTTTGACTGCTAAAAACAAATCAAGCAGAAAATAAGCAAAATGCAGCAAAGGACGTCAGTGTATTCTTGGATGTTTGTTGATAAAATCTCTTTTTTTATTTTTTATTCATCTGCAGATGTGTATATGTGGGTTTGCCATCGCCACAGGAGGTGCTTCCCGGCTCGTCTCCGGGTACGACAGTTATGGCAACACCTGTGGTCGGAATAACACCGGGATCGACGGAATCCCTCTCAGTGGCAGGGACATGTCAGAGAAAAAGTTAGTGTTATTTGTTATAACTGACCTTCCATAGGGTATAGTAATATATATTTACAAATTTATGTATTCTGTTTCAACTCGTCAGTTTTGATCTGCTGCCCGAGCTCTTAATATTTGTGAATAAATGACAGATTTTACAACCTTATTCTTATATGTTCTTCACATGTAGAGTTTTATATTGGATAGCTTTCTTAGCCTTTGCAATGTTTTATTTTATTTTATTTATTTGGTTGGGGGGGTGCTGTTTCTTTTCATCAGCATCGAGCCTGAAGGCCTAGCTTCGCTGAGACAATGGGAAAGCTTTATTGATGGGCTGGTTGCCCATGGAGGCTTTGAATAAAAGGCGTTTTGGCAACAAAGAAAAGCTCTGTCCAATGAGGCAGAAATGTCAACATTTTGAAATATTCTACCCGTATTAAACAGACCCAAAAGATATCGCAACACCTTCAATTTAATATTAAATTGGGAAATGTATATTTTGCTTCATACGGAAACAATTAAGTTGAACAGATTATGTCTAAAACTTGTTTTTTGTTTTTCTTTTTTAGATTTGTTTTCTTTCTAGACCCTTGCAATCTTGACCTTATCAACAGGAAGATCAGGTCCATTGCCTTGTGTGTCTCCAAATGTCCAAACGCTGAACTGAAGGAATACAAAGATGTCAAGGATTTCTCCCTTAACAATGGTGAGAAAACTACAAATATTGTAAATGTGTCATGTTCCAGTTGATGGTGCCGCTGTACTCTGATCAAACACAACAATAAACCCAACAGGTTAAAACGCTGCTTTGTGTAACCAGATCAGCTCTAAACTAAAAAGGTTGTGTTGTAGTTTCTGTCAGCATGACAGTGGATGATGATAACTTGGATTTTATCAGTTGCTGGTTAGTAAAATGTCTTTTTCTGAGTACTTTTTCTAGTATGGTGGGTCCTGTTTAGTGAGGACACTTCTGTTAGAGTTCCGTCACAGTGTTTATGGGTGGAATTTGTCAAAGTACCATCCTTTGAACACCAGGATCCAGAGTTTTCTGGAAGAAAACTGTATAGTTATGAGACATAATGATGTCATTGACTTTAACCTTCTGTTGTTTAAATATTGTGACTAATCAGTGCATTACGGTGCACTATTTATTGTACACACTTAACTACAAACAAAATGACATTTTAAATTATTGTAGTGAAACTGAAGCATGTACAGTAATCAGGTGTGTTTTTCTTATTTCTAGGTTCTGACCTCTGCTCCTATGAAATTACTCCTACAAGATATGTAAACCATCCAGAGAGATTCACTAAATGCCCAAAGCTTCCTGTTCCACCAAGGTAACCATCCCTCCATTTATTCATTTTCTTTACCCACATCGAGCCCGTGTCCAGCAGTCTCGATGCGAGAGGCGTGGGGTACACCCTGGACAAGTCGCATGTCTGTCACAGGGACTTGTTCCTGGGCGTAAATAAAACCGTGTTTCTTTTGTTTTTGTTTTCCAGTAAACCCCTCCCAGTCTTCCACCGCTGTATTCCTATGGATATTGGCTGCTACGCTGAATTTGCCCAGGGTTTCATTACATTCGTCAGCGACAACACCGTGCTGCGGCGGGTCGTCGCTGGAGTGGTGACCAGCAAGGAGATCATCATAGGTCTCTGCTTTCTGGCTTTAGGTATTACAATCTGTTACATCACACATAACAACAAGCTAATGAGCCAGCTTTGATTTTTATATATACCAAAAGAAAACCCATCACTGTTTTTTTTTTTTTTTAATTATGAGTGCTGCAGCACAGCATTGTTTATGGAGATTCAACTGGAAGGAAACAGTTGAATCTATTTTTGTCTCTTGGGGCAAAAACAAAACACAGGAAATGTCTGAGTGCTTACAGTCACTGTATCCTCTGAAGTTTAGCCAGTGGGCAACCATTTTAAAGTCTGCTTCAAGTCGTCCCCTTGGTAGAGCAGAAACAGAACTATTCCCAGGTCACTTGGGCCGCCTTTTATCTCACTTTTTTGATCTGCCTGGTTCGGGTCTTGTTGTCAAGACGTGACTCATAACCAGACTGTTCTTTCTTTCATGGATATAGGAGCTGTGTGTTATTTGCTGTTTTTATCTTTTCATTGTTACTGTAAAAAAAGACACGAAGAACCCTACACTGGAAAAATTAGTCATCTAAAAATAAGTAGAAGTACGACAATTTCACTTGTTAAGATGTCTTGAAATAAGGAAAAAAATAACTTTTTGGATGGATATAAGTTTGTAAGACTTGGTTTAGATGGGCAGTTTTTGCAGGGTAGTACTAACCAGTATAAACCATGTTTTTATGACCCTGGAATAAAATGGTCCTCAGATACAGAGGTAAATATTTTTACACACTAATAATAACTGATATGTTTAAATGAAATGTCTTCTTTTCCCTCTGATCCAGTTCTGTCCTTGATCATGATGGTTGTTATTCGATACATCTCCAAACTGCTGGTATGGATTCTCACAGTTCTGGTGATCATTGGTTCTATAGGTAATTATTTTTAGTTTCATTATGACACTGATACAGAACTACAGAACATTTAAATTTGCTTTCATTTTATAGTTATTTTTTATGTTTATTTGATTATTTTCTCAGGTGGTACCGGTGTCCTCTGGTGGCTCTATGCTGACCACAAATTTGCCCTTAATAACAACGGCACATCGGTGTTTGGGAAGGAAGTGGCCTCCGATAATGTTAAGGCTTTGCTTGTGTATTCCATTGGTGCGACCATTTTCACGGTATGTCTGCATCACACGAGGATCTGTAGTTGTGCAAGCTTGAAGCATGAAAGCGTAGAACTGTGGAGAAGATATTATGCATAGATGGTTTTAAAATACGTAGCCAGATTTTACAGGGAAATGGTGGAATGAGAGCGTCTGAAAACGTGTCGTGTCACTTTGTTTCAGGTTGTGCTCCTGCTGGTGATGTTTTTCATGAGAAAGCGGGTGGCGCTCACCATCTCCCTGTTCCACGTGGCGGGTAAAGTGTTCATCCACCTCCCCCTGCTGGTCCTGCAGCCTTTCTGGACCTTCCTCAGCCTCATGTTCTTCTGGGTTTACTGGATAGCCGTGCTTCTCTTCCTCGGGACCTCAGGTTAGGAGGAACGCCTTTAGAAGTAGTGCGACGGTTTGACTATGCAAAGTCATTCATGGATCTATATGTTTTGTTTTGTTTTAAATGTGCGTTTGCCCCAAAATCAGAAGGATCTGTAAATGCAAAGTTTGTGACATTTCATCAGGCTTTTGTGGCATGACCGAGCTCCCACATGTGGAATGTTGTGGCGGTCTCGTGATGAATGCAGTCAAAGAACCACTTCTTCTTCCCTTTTCATTACTGGATTTTAAATTCAGGCATAAAACAAAGGGCCAGCACAAGAGAAACTTATATCTCACATTCCTGCTTTATCTTTCCTGTTTGGGGGTGTTTAGAGCTCTGTAATAATTTATAATGGTGACAAAGTTAAAGTTTTTTAAAATAGTTTAGAGGAAGTTGTTTTGATGTAATTATATTTGTTTTCAATAAGAAGGAAACTCTTGTGTTCTGCATACATACAGATTTAAGTTTGTTTTGAAACTATAGCAGATAAAGGTGGAATTAACAAAACAAAAACAATGTATTTTGAGGTTTTATGTTTTGTTTTCTAACAGGGACACCAGTAAAGAACAACTCCACATTACTGGTTGAGTATCACATGCAGGGCCCTCTCCAGTACATGGTGTGGTACCACGCCGTCGGTCTCATCTGGATCAGCGAGTTCATCCTCGCCTTCCAGCATATGACCATTTCAGGAGCCGTAGTCACCTATTATTTCACAAGGTAATGCAAAAGTAGAAGAACATCAGTTTTCATATTGATTCATTGTCATTTTTTTAAAAATTAAACTCAACCAACTCGCAGTTTAAACCACTTACAGTTTGGAGTGGTAGTGGCTGAGTATCATCTCCAACACATATTTGAGTGCAGCATGTTGTGCTATGTATTTACTTAAAACTTTAGCATGGGTGTCTGTTAGACCAAAATAGCTACAACTCCCTTTTAGCCCTTTGATTCCATATGATTTTAATGGCTCTGCTGTGACTTACCTGCAGGAACAAGTCTGAGTTACCAGCAACTCCAATCCTGAGCTCCATGTTACGCACTATTCGCTATCACCTGGGCACTCTGGCCAAGGGCTCTTTCATCATCACGCTTGTTAAGATCCCTCGTATCATCCTGACCTACATCCACAGCCAGCTCAAAGGAAAGGTCAGTCTTAAAATTTGTATCCTAAATATAAACCCAAAGCCGGTCAGTATTATGTAATGTTATGTTTGCATTATGTTAGTTTTATCTTTTTCATTTTCTTCATACTTCAGGAAAATGCCTGTGCTCGGTGCATGTTGAAGGCCTGTGTCTGCTGTCTGTGGTGTCTTGAGAAGTGTTTACAATACTTGAATCAAGTAAGCACTGGTAGTGTCAAAGACAGAATATATCAAATAATTTAAAACCAAAATGTGAACAGTTCAAATGTTCAATTGTTTTAGAACGCCTACACTGCGACGGCCATCAACAGCACTGATTTCTGCACCTCAGCCTGTGATGCTTTTGTTATCCTGGTGGAGAACGCTCTCCGAGTGGCAGCCATCAACACCGTGGGCGACTTTGTCCTCTTCCTAGGAAAGGTACCAGATTTAGGCACTGAAATGGCTGTGCTCTAAAATGTGCTAATTTATAGTCAAATAATCTGTCATAATGTACTGCAGAGCTGCATGTGCTGCCACCAAGTGGTCAAAGGCATGTTTGCTCTGCTGTTTGCTGCTATGTGAAGTTTAATAATCCCAGTCTTCGTCCTCAGATCATCATAGTGTCGTGCACAGCGTTTGCGGGCGTTCTGGCTCTGAATTATCAGAGGGACTACACCGTGTGGGTGCTGCCTCTCCTCATCGTTTGCCTGTTTGCGTTCCTCGTGGCCCACTGCTTCCTGTCTGTGTTTGAGAACGTGGTGGACGTCCTCTTCCTCTGCTTTGCTGTGGACACTAAGTTTAACAACGGCAGCGCTGGACAAGAGTACTACATGGACAAGGCCTTGATGGTGAGACGCTCGAGGCTCGGCGTTGGTTTAGCATAAACCCCTGGTAAATTTTAGTCAAGATTTTTGTTTCAATTCATTCTTTTTGTCTTTTTCTAGGAATACGTTGAGAATGCTAAGAAAACGGATAAGAACAAACCAAGTGCTGGAGATAGGCGAGAAATGAAGCCCATGGTAAATTAAAAAAAAAATAATTATATTCCTGATAGTGATGTTTATTTCTAACTCGCATACAAATACTCTTTTTTTCTTTTTTGTCTTTCAGACACAAGGAGGGACTTCAGCTTGACCTACAATCCAACAGACTGAATAAAAAGATTTCATGTTGTTCCTAAAGTTCACATGTTGCAGTAACTCAGCATAAACATAGGTCAAATATCAGTAAATGTAAAATGTATGAGTGACACCATACATGTGACACTGGGTTTCAGGTTTTAAGAGAAAGTTTTTAATTATGACTTTTAAAACACTGGTGGAGGGGAGTTCATTTGTTCTGATTTGTAATCAATAAGAATAGCTTCTATGTTTTTCTTTTTTCTCTCCTTTTGTTGCTTTTTAAATCTTTATGCATTTTTACCATGTTTGTTTATAACTTAGTGTACATATTGGGTTTGTTTGGAGACTATTTTTCAATGATTGCTAACCAATTATTCCAGTTGTTTGTTTTTCAAAAAACATGATGTGTTTGACTGATTAAAGTTTTTTTTTTTATAGAAAACAAACTGTGTTTCTTTGTTTGGTTCTCCACAGTCTGAACAGTAATATTGTGACTTGAAAGAAAATTGATTTTATGGATATTATGTTGCAACCAATCTCTTTTGAAATGTAGATATTTTTTAAAGTAGTTTTTTTTTTTAAACGTTCCCTAAAAAATAAAGTATTTTTTAACGAAAAAAGAAATATTTGAACTGTATAATATCAAGAAAACCTGCGAGGTGCAATAACAGAGCCTAATATTGTAATGACGACATGGCTTGCAGTGTTTATGTACTTGTGTTCTTAATTCAGAGCAAAAAAATCAACAACTAGTACATCATTTTCATTACAACATGACAGTTTTCTTTAAAATAAAAATGCAGCTACTAGTAGCAGTGAAACAGACTGCATGCAATACAGTTTCATAATGATTTCAATCATTGCTCCTATAAAACATTTTCTGATGCTCTACTCAAAAATTCCTCTTACTATATATATTTTTAAATAAACAATAAAAACATTTAAAAATAAGTTTAATAATTGTAAATGAAGGTTAGCAAACCTAAATCCAATCCACTGACCAAGTGGGTATGATTTGATTTGGTCCAAATTGTCCATTATGTTTATCAGACTGATGATGACAAACATTTGTTGCAGTTTTTATTTTTTTTTTTGGCCATATGCCTTTTGCACATATTGTTATTATCGTTATGATGATAAATTTGCAACATATTGTGCATCACTAATAAATATGAACTGAAGGTTTGAGAACAATTTGACCACTTGAGGGCAGCAAATTCCCATGAAACAAATGAGACTGTGTTTGCAAAGAATCTGGACATGTCCTTAAAATGCCCCATGCCAGAAACTTCATTTTCTTATCATTTAATTAAGAAAATAAAACATTAAAATAAGGTTATTTCCATATTCTCAGGATATTTGGTTTGTTACTGCTGAATAAAATATCACTGTGGCTGTAACTCTGGAGCCGTGTGTGCTTTTTTGCAACATTTAAGAGTACAGATTTAAGATGTTTGTACTTATTTAGGATTTGTTTTAATCACAACTGAATCGGGTTTGTTTCATACTCAAATATTTTAAGTTCAGTCAGGTTTTCCATCATTGTCTCCCTAATCTATCGATCTGTGGGTTTCTGTCTCATCCCTTTTAGTTTGTTGAACAGGCCAGAATCAAACAGACACAGTTAGTTCTTATTAATGGGATAGCTGTCTCTGCAATCTGCCGTCCCACATCCATAAAACACAGAAACCTGCAGGAAAGCAGCTCGATAGGAAGTCGGTGAGTCACACAGTGACTGGTGCTGTTTTTTTTTTTGTAAACCAGCAAACTGACCATTCCTGGAACCTTTTTGTTACAGAATAGGAAGGGGTGGAAGTACAGATTAGCCAAGCTGAACAATGATTTATTGTTTTTGAACTAGTTAATTATGATCCTGATGAAATTTATTGTTCATAAGTCAGATGGTGACTTAGTTATTGGAACTTGTTTTTTAAAAAGAGCAAAATTCACAACATTTTATATACGATTTTTGTTTAAAAGGAAAAATGTGTAAAACACTAATTTAGTCACAGTGCCACAACATCTGTTTTTTTATTTCTTCAGTAAATGCTTATTATGGCTGGTTTATGGTAATTTTATAGGTTTAACAATGATTTTTGTGTATTTCATTGATGTCAGTGTTTATATCATTGATTTTCTTTGTATCATTAGTTTATTAACATAAACTCTAAACATTTAAATTAGTTGGTAAATCGTTAACCATTTGACCTCTTTGGCCCACCTTTTATGCAAATGTTTGTTTATGCTCACCCAGCCAGTGTGTGTGTACAGTATATGTGTGTGAGGATCATCACTGATTAATTGACACTTTCTTGGTAGCTTGGTCTGAAATGCCAAATCATCTTCAACTGAACCTAAATTTACCCCAAATGATAAGAACCTGCAGAAGAGACCAGAATGATATGAGTGCAGTTCATCTTTATAAAAACTACCTGATACCACAGGTCAATACAATCAACATCTCATAACTACCTACTAGGTATGTCAAACCTCTCCAACTCCTTCACTGATCTAAGCTCACCCTTCCCCCAAACTCTTTTCTTTCCACGACCTTCCCCCTTTTGTCATTACATTGGGTTAAAAGGTCGAAGCCTCCTGAGATGCACTCTTTAGTTTCCTCTCACCAGAAGTCAATGCTGTACCTCTGCTATTTAAAAGCCTTAAAATGACCTCACACAACATGGAAACAATATTTCATACCACAGTAGGTGGTTACATTTCCTCCTTCACTTCTATAGAAGTGTTTAGTTCAGAATTCCAGATAATCAGATCCTCCATCCGTCTGGGCCTAATAACATGAAAATGAGTGAGTTACCAACTTCTATTTTGGTGTGTGGCTACATCTAGGTGCATCTTATTGAAAACTGGCAAAAACAAATTCACTATATATGAAATTAATATTTTACAGCCCATTAAATGCACCCTAAAAGCAAAACTTGTGCAATTTTTTTTTTTCCTAAGGTGCATTATCATTCGTCACACTTGTCAGGACGGCGATGATATGATACCTGGAACTGATAGAAAATAATAACTCCATGTAAAGTGAGATGTTTAAAATGCCCCACAGAGTATATCATGTATAGGTGGCTAAAGAAATAAGCCTCAGTATTTCACCGGAGAGTTGAGGGGATAAAAGAGCTTTCATCACAGACCATCGCTTATCCAAACCTGACTTCCGGACATCAAAAGTGCTTCCTGCAATTTGAGTCATTTCCCATCAGCTCTCAGTCAGTCAGTCAGTCAGTCAGTCAGTCCGTCTCACAGTCCACACAGGCAAATCACATTTTTATTGTTGTTGAGCTGTCTCCAGCAGCAGGCTGCGGTGTTTGGAAATGAGCCACAGAGATGGTATCTCTCAGCATTTCTATGGTCAGCACATAGAGGAGGAGGGAAAGTGTGTGAAAATGAACATTCGATTTTTTTTTTTCTGTCTGGAGCTACTGACAGGTCTCATTGCTAACACACACAGCCACACACATCCACACACACAAGTAGAACAAAGTGTATTTTTTCCTAAATATAAGCATACAGATGAGGAACAGAAACTGTCAACGTTGAACTGAAACAAGACCAGTTTGTTGTAGCTTTTCTCGTGTCTGTTTTCAGAGTAAAAACACGTGACGGTGGCCATTTTGGTCAATATAGCTTTTTATTTCAGCAAATCATACATACACTGTAAAAAAATGCATCTGTATCATCACCTATTATCAGAGCCGTGATGACAGCGTGTGATTGGTTGAGGAGTGGCTACAGTGTGCGAGGTCATGAAACATGATTTGCATGTCGTCACACTCAATGAGACACCTTTAAGACTGTAAGGTTTTCCTGTCAACAAAGTGAATTTCAATTCAAAGTTAGAAGGGATGAAGAGAAAATGAAAAGTACACAGCTCGATGGCACTTCTTGGGTCATAACATGTAGTTATTAAAAAAATTATTCATTTTTTCATTGAAATAAGCCAAATGGGAGAAAAAGTACTGCAAATTAACACAGGAGCAAAGCTCAGGTCTGCATGAACGTGACTTAATAGCACATGTCTGAGATCAGACATCTGGCAAATTCACACTATAAATAGTTACAGCAGAGGAGATTGAGCTACTGAAAGCAAACACTGTAAGATGATCGTCTTCTCAGAGAAAGCTGTCTAAAACAAAGCTTCCTGTTGCCAGTGTTTAATCTATATAAAACATTTCCTATCCAGCAGAGACTAAGTGTTAATATGCCTTAACTGCTAAGCATCTGTGTGCTTCTCTACATTCTAGCTATCTTATGTAACAAACCAAAAGATGTAAAGCATGTCCTGGGAGACACCCCAACACACGGGCTTAACATTAAACCAATAGTTTTAAATCTTTTGAGGTGGGCTTCTGTGGAAAAGTTCTGAAAAAATAAAAAGATCTTACTTGTAACGATCAGAAAGTCTGATTTCAGTTTGGAGAAAAAGAGTTCAACTTAAGTTTACTCACCCCAAGTTTATGTCGTCTTAAAGGGTTCAGGTGCAGAGACCTGTGCTGCAGCCTTAAACTACTTTCTTGGGCCAATAAAATCAAATTAAAATAATTAAAAGTTTTAAACCTTTACAATGATGTCTGTTTTGCATTACACAATTAATCCAGCAGAAATAGTTTGATACTCCTGCAGGACGTGCCCCAGGCTGCACTTGAGGTGCTACAGCAAGTTGCTGCTGCCACTGTTTGTGCTTGTAAAATTCAGTGTAAATATTTGTGTAATGTGAAACTGTGATGTAAAGGTTTAAAAAAACCCATTATTGGCATGAAACGTAATGAAACTGGAATTTTAAAAGGAATCCAATCCTCTTGATTCTATTCAAACTAGCCCTCAAAATCTAATTAATCCCTACGTCTCCAAACTGAGTCCGTTCAAAGAGAGTATTGTTCAAAACTTTTTCACAGAACTCCACCTGAAATGATCTGAGCTATTTCTTCAGCAGTAAAGCCACTCCTATTCAGTGTCAAAGCAAGTTAAAATCAGTCCAGTAAACATGCTTCTCCTTCGATCACCACCTGTCTTTACTAGTAAAAGGCACACCTTCCCCCTTAACCCCCACTCTCAACTCAAAACGTTCAACAAGTCTGCATGGCTGTTTGTTTTTGTTTTTCTGTATCTGTGCAAGAGTTGATTTTATTCTTTTAAGCTGTGAGCTAAAATCACATTATATCAGCAAATATAAAAAAACATTAACAATCTATTTCCTTCTGAACTCTGTTAAGGTTTACTTTGAGCTCACTGGCCTGTACAAGTGTAATCTCATCTGTACACATTTCATGTTTTTGTTTTTATTTAACAACCTCAAGCTGTTTTTTTTTCTCACTTGTTTGAGTTCCTCAAAGGTTTGGCCTCTGGTTCTACAGACTGAAACGACATCACGTAGTATAATACAGCTAGGACCGATCTGTTTCATCTTTCAGCATTCATCTTACACTGGATTAGAAAAATAGATAACAATAAACCCCCCCCTGGGCACCAAATTACCAAAAGACAAAACTGTATTTTTTTCCTCTTTCCTTACTTAGCCTCTGATAATTTGACTTGATCTGAGCCTCACTGAAAACTACTATTATGCTTTTTTTTTTCTCCATAAAAATGATTTTTTGTTTAATTCTAATCCTCTCATTGAAGCTTGTCTAAGCGTTATCTTGTTTTTCCACAAAGTTACAGTCACAGTTAAAAATCGAGATCAAAAGAAACTTAAAGAACGCAGTATTTTCTTATCTACATCATCAACATCCCACCTATACACGGGAACAGTTTGATAAGGGTATAAAGAGATGAAGTAGATGGAGGGAGATCTCTTTAACATTGCACCTCAGGCATCAACACACTCGGGTATCAGAGTGCTGCACAAGGACACGAGACATCGAGAGACATGGGAGTGTCCAAGGAAATGGGAAAACGTCTTCTGCACAAGTGGAACAAAACCCAAACGGATCGACTGGTCGCCAATAAAATTTCATCGTATTCTTGTTGATCGACACTCAAGTGAGGATATTTACTACTTAAGCAGAAGGGGGGTAAAAAATAAAACATGAAAGGTTTTCTTGAAATACCTTTTTTTTTAAAACTGATGATGAAAAAGTACACAGAGAATAGTCCAAAGGCTGTTAGTAAGTATGATGAATATTCTGCCCGGAGAGTCACCTAAAAACGTGCAATTTGACCAAATATACAGTTTTTTTGTTTGTTTTTTTTTAGTTAACTTAAGACAGATATTCATCATTGTCATCATCGTCATCCTCATCTTCATCATCCTCGTCGTCCATACCTGCCTGGTCATTAGGGATAAATGAATCTTCATCGTCGTCGGTGAACAGTGAGTCCCCACTGCCCAGATCACCAGAAGACTCCAAAATTACGCCTGGAAATTAAAGAATGAAACCAATGACACAGTGAAAATAATATAGCATTAAAATAATACAATAAAACAACTTAATGTAGAAAAACATCACTTTAAATACCCAAGGTGGCCAAAATTTACAACTTGGTTCAAGCCAATGGGCAATTTCTGTCAGTATTTATTGAAAAAATAACAAATTATTCTCATAAAAATACAAATTATCTTTACAACCTCTGTGAATTGGACAGTTAAGTGAAAAATTTTTTTTATAAAGACACAATTAGCATCTAAGAGTCTAACAACCAATTACCAACCGACTACCAAAACTCCATATTATCAGTCTTTTCTTCCATCTATAAGCACAGAAACGTGACACTGTACTCTTCAGGGTTTTGCTTTTGAGGTTTTTGCATACCGCAGTCTGCAGGGCCGTGCGTGCGCGAGCCTGCCACCTCGTTGCCATAGCGATCCACACACCAGCACTGCCCACTGCTGCTGTGACACTGGTGGGATCTGTAGTAACCCTCCTCATCACAGGATGGCAGATACTGGCCTACGGGTTTGAACCAAAACACAGAGGGACACACTGTGACTCAAAGAAGCACAAATGTTTGTGTTTTTTTTGTCAACCTGCGAAGCTTCTTACCAAGTAACTTCTTCCCAGAAAGCTTTTTGTTGATACTGGAGAGCTCTGCTTTACACGGTGAATCTGAAAGGGAGAAAAAAAAAAACAAGCTGTAGATGTCTACTTTCCCATGTTTGAATGCTCTTTTCTTGTGGAGCTTTTTTGTCCCTGTAATGATTTTTTTTTTGCATCCCGCTGTTTCAGCTCATCATAAATATTGTCCTTTTGTTGCAGCAAAAGAAACAATTTACAATTTTCTCATGATTCATGCAGTTTCCTTTCTCTGCATAGTGTTGCATTTTATTTTTGCCTGGCTTTTGCTATTCTGCCTGAAAAGAAGCCATCTTCATTGTTCGTTTCTGTACAAATCATCAAAAAAAAGTTTTTAAAATAATACAACTGAGATCTTGTTTACAGAGTTTGGTCACTTTGGTTAGTTATGAAAAACATTATCGATCAGGGAAACATATAGGATTGGAATATGGCTGCTAACATTACTAAAAATGTGATTGACATAAGCATTTAGTTGGAGAGTTGACTTAGTAGATGGAAGGTCAAAGTACAGTAAAAACTAGTTGTGGTAATCTTGAATTTTAGGCAATAATGGTAGTTCACCAACAAACATAAAAGACGGACGATTTTCTAATTGCTCGTGTATTTTTGTCTGTCTGTTCTTTGGCTGGTCAACTTTTACTTAAACGCAGAAAGCTGCAATCAATGAGTGCAACATCATTCAAGATGGCTGCCACAGCAGCTCGAACACAAATATAGCTATAATTTAGACGTTTTTTATAGGTTCGGAGCTAAAATTTGGTGTGCTAACAGAAGAGATCCCCCTTCAACCCATACTCCAAGTGCTGACAGATTGAATTGGATCTTTGTTTAAAACTAGTTGATTAAATTCTGAGAAAGTTCTCACTGGATTTCCACCTGGCTTTAAAGTCAACCCGAAACAAGATGGCTGCCAACAGGTCCTAACCCTAACCCTAACCTAACTGGTCCTCTGCTGGACTTTACTTTACTGGACTTTACAAATGAAGTTAGGTAAAACCAACTCTTTAAACCTAGGTTAACAAAACAATAAGATGAAACAGAGAGGGATTTGGCACATGGAAATTAAGAGAAAAAACAAACTGCATGAAAAATGTGAACTCTGTTTACAAGAAATTATTTTTTACAGAAAACAGTTGCTGAACAGATGAGTCTTGGTCAGAGGAATCATAAAGGGAGGGGATTCCTTTATAATTTATTATGTGACTGGTCAGAGGTTTGTGGGAGTGTTTGTTCATGCTGAAAGCGCTCGAAAGCTGCATTTGGCTTCAACCACTTGCTTAGAAAAAAAAACAAACTCGCTTCCAGACAGCAGAGACTGTAGTTTTTAAGGAAGCTGAATACTTTTAGTGTAAACAGAAGGATCGTGAGCCTTTAAACATGAAAATCCAGCTTCTTCCCTCTGGCCAGAGGTTTAGGCTTTCTATGATTAAAAGTAATAGATGGAAGAACTCCTTTGTGCCCACTGCAATCAGATCCCTAAATCTGAAGTTTAAATTTTTTTCTATATTCATATATTTATAAATTGCTGCACAAAAAAATCTTCAATTTGCAGTCTGCATGGCACGTACATTTTGCACATTTTTTCCAGCTCTGGATCTATTTTAGGAGTTGTTTTTTTGCAGCCGAGAAGCAAAATCCAAAGGCCCACCTGTGTATCTCTGGAAGCCCGTGCACCACTCAGAGCTGCTTATGACTTTGTCGGGATGCGTATCGCACGATTTAAAGAAGGCGTCGGAGCACGGCTCATTCCTGTCCAGATACAGGCTCTTAATCTCCGACTGGTCCAGCTGCAAGTCGAAGTTTGTGTCCAGCCGGGAGAACATCCAGCCCAGGGGGTCCTTACAAATGGGCGACGCTCCAACTTCGAACTCTGCGGGAACGTTTAAAACGGGAGAAGCAGATGAAGCAAGAAATGACCGCCTAATGATAAAAACGAGAGCGACGTCGAGCTCTGTGACTCACTGTTCTTTTCGGGTTTTTGGAGCTTGACTCTCTTGTGGTTGCCATTCTCATGTAGCACTCTGAACCAGTCTCTCAGGCGACTCACCACCTCCTTCAGATCTGACTCGCTGCATACTGAGGAGTGAGAAAGATAATTGATTGTACAGTCATGCTTTTACTTTCCTTCTGCTCCCGGAGATTAGGAGGCAGGGGTCAGCTGCCTCCAACTTCATTTAGATTCACTTGGACTGAAAATTTGCAATTTACTTCAAAAAAATAATATTCACATGGATTTGAACTGTTCCACATACTGCCTCAGTAGGTTTACAATTGTACTCTTTTTATTATAGATGAAGGGATGAACAGTGGTCTGTGAGAAGTCGCTGCAGTCAAATCACATGCAGGTTACCTCTATTTACAGATTAGGTGACTCCTGTAGGCGGTTGGTTGCACCAGATTATAGTTAGAGGTAACAAATGCATGCCCCACTTTTCACATGTTTTTAACACCATTTGAAAACTACATTGAATTTTCTTTCTACTTCACAATTTGTGTTTGTCTGTTGTAGTACATCCCACTTTTAAGTGACTGTATCACTGTAATGTGACAAACGTTCAAGGGGTACTTTTTCAAGGCAGTTTATGTAGTCTTAAATGCAATAATAACAATAATAAATATTTATTTGTTTCTTTAGTAGCTTGTGTGTGTGCAGAAGTGTGCACCTTTTTTCTCTGAAGAACTTTGTTCAGCAGGGTGGGAGGTACAAGGACACATGCCAGGACACTTGATGGTAATCTTCTTTCCTGTGATGCATGCCTGGTAGTCCAGCTTACACTGATCAAGAGTAAGAGACAGAAGCAGAAGAAGCATAATGTGTCAAGAGGAAATGAAAATAAGTGACTTGGGTGTAGGGCAAAGGGAGTGGTTGGACTGAAACTAAGCTGGAATTATTATATTTGTTTTCTATTAGTTTGTATTGCTTTATTAGTTTAAAGTACTCTCTTTAATTTTTAATGCAAACAATCATGTAAATCAGCAGTGAATAAGATAACTGGCTGTCATAAAACACCTTCAATCTCAAACGTTTCAGTGCAAATGCTACTTTATAAACTTTAGCTTATTTTGGCAGCATGATGGATTAGTGATTAGCACTGTGGCTTCACAGCAAGAAGGTACTGAGTTGGACCTGGGGGTGTTTCTGCGTGGAGTTTGCTAGTTCACCTCTTCTTAGCGTGGGTTTTCTCTGGGTACTCTGGTTTCTTCCCACAGTCCAAAAACATGCATGTTTAGGCTGCCTTCAGGCCCAGGTCTCCCTTGAAAGGGAGATCTGTGACCTCAGTGGGATTTGCTTTGTTAAATAAAGGGTAATATTAATAATACATCATTGTTAGTTTTGGTTTAATCATAATTTACAGAGAAATCTGTGGTTATTTTGGCAGCTGCGGCTAGCTGTAGGGCTTCCAGTGCAGTCTGGGGAACATCCTGTGGGAATATTGTCATATTTCCAATTTGTGATATTTGTTTAAACAAAACAATAATCTTAAAATGATTATTGTTTTGAAATCACATTTGCCTGAAGTGCTTTGCATTTTCATAGACTTGAGTTTGGCAGTAATCTACTTTGCTCTTGGCCCCTATCAGACTAGCTGTTAGCTCCTCACCCTGGTCAGACTATTTCTCCACATTGGGGTTTGTCTACAGTGCCACATGCATGCCTGACATAATTACTATACCACATTCTGTTCATTTTTGGGGAGTTTTCATGTAGAGAAAGACAGTTCTGGAATCATTGCCCTAGTTCTGAGGATATTTTTAGAAATAACAACCAGAAGATTGTTTTGGAAACAGTGTTTCCGTGTGGACAAGGTGCATTCAGTTCTTTTGATTGGTAATCACCTACAATGCATCTGTTAATGAAGTAAACCTTCAACAATCAGAACCACCATATAGATTTCAGCTGAAGTTCAAATCAATTGATGTCCTCTAAAAATTTGAGACTGCTTTAATCCAACGAGGTTTTTGTGTCCCTCTGATTACATCAGAGCAAGGTACAAGTACACTTTGTGCAGCGAATACCAATGATCCGCCAGGGCAGAGCTCATTTCAAACATGCTCTGAGAGGGTTGTGTGAGGGTACCTTAGTGGAGTAACTGTGGCCGTCACTTCCGCAAACAGGTGATGGATGAACCACAGGACACGGCTTGCACTTTGACCCTGGATTCTGGGACAAGCTGCCATCTTTGAAACTAGAATGAAGAATTCATAACACTTTTACTTCCACATACCAAACATGTGACTGGACAGTAGTACTAAACACTTCACATCAGTGGTAATCTGACAATGTCTTGTTGCAGCAGGCGCAATGAGCGTCATGTTTCTCAGATGTAACATTGTGTCCTTGCATCAATTTTCGAAACAAGACAAGGATTTAGGATTTGTGGGTGATTGGTTTTTTGATTTGCTTCCACCATGTAGTGGGAATTGTGTTGCTTCTAAGAATGGGAAATGAGGTCAGTTTGGTGTTACTGTCCTCTATCCAGTCAGAGGCTTCCCACGCTTAAACACACACACACATACACACATCTTTGTATTTCTATCAAACTCAGGACTTTGTATTGACATCAGTTCATTTTTGCAGCTGCATTTATGTCTAAACCTGATATTTCCCTGACCCTAACCATTACTAGTCAATTCCTAACCCTAACCTTGACCAAACCCAATTCACACCATACCTCTAAACCTAACTAGTACTTAGAACTGCAAAAAAATGAGGACCAGGAAAATGTCCTCACTTCCCAAACATGACCTCACTTTGTTGGTTAAAAGCACATGACCTCCCTCAGTAGCAGAAACAAGTACGTACACACACAAAAAGCCCATTCATAGCACTTGGCAGGACTTCATATTTATAGTAAGTTAGTGCCAAAGCCCAGGTAGCTGATTCAAAGTCCAATATCACACAACAATAACAAGAGCTGGGAAACCAGAAAACAAATCCTGATGTCTAATTTACATTGCTATATTAATTTAATGTGTAAGAAGAAAATTAAACAAATACATGAAGTAAACTGGCTCCTATTTTACTTTCATTCTTACTTCCTTTGTGGTTTTGTCAAAAGAAAAAAAAGAAAAGAAAATTCCCCTAAAAAACACCAGAATGCAAGTTTGAGGTTAAGCACGTAAACACAGGCCTGGTTCAGAGAGTGATGATGATGTGTGTGTGTGTGTGTGTGTGTGTGTGAACTCACCTGACTCTCCTCTGGCTGACACAAGCAGCAGTCTTGTAATCCTCAGCCACACACACCTTGTGCCGACTGCACTTGATCTTCAGACAGGGGTCTTTGGCTGGATCAAGGCCTAAAAGCACAAGACAAATATTTACTTTGCAGAGCATATTTACACTTTGTGTGTGTGTGTGTGTGTGTGTGTGTGTGTGTCTGTGGGAATGTGTCCACTACAATGTAAGAGGTTACACAACCAAAACAGAAAGACATTTCTCCAAGCATTCATCTCTTGTTTATTACTGCTTCTTACAGGAGCAATAATGCAAATGCCTGAGTGTTTGTCTTTCTGTTAGCAAAATATCTCATGCACCAGTAAATGATTCAGACAAAACTTTCTACTTCAAGGTGGCCCTCATATTAGTGATGTTCGATACTGCCATTTTGCTTTCCGATACTAATGCAGAGTAAACTCAGGCTGGTATCGGCCAGAAGCTAATACTGTCTGGGGGTTCATAGCATGGAAAAATTTTGGAAACCCCCCAGATCTAGCATGTAATTACAGACAGTCAGACAAAGCCAATTTTATGTTAAAATGACCTGCTATATGAGTAAGGTCTGCAGACTGAGTGGCTGATCTGAACAGGTGCCACGGCACTTATGCATCATCCAAGTGGAAGAAAAAGTAGTTCCTTCCAAGCACATATGATTTGGACAAGATTCCAATAGTTTAGTTATTTTCCACTGTTTTTCTTCAAATGATATACATTACCTGGAATGGCTAAAGTATCAAAGTATGGATATTTTAATTTTAGTATCGATTTTAAAGTTCTGGTATCGATATTTCAGTATCATCTCTATCTCTTATCTAACTTATTTAGCGAAACACAAAATGGCTTTTTATTTGTAATTTTGGCAAATTTTGAGCTAAAATTTGGTGTTGTAGTAGCCGAGTGTGTTCCGCATCACATATTGTATTTTTATAATTTTTGCAAAATAAATAGATAGCAGTGTGTTACTGTGTGTGCCTTTTACACCCCTCACTGTTTGTTCACAGACTCTCTCTAGCGCTGCACTCAGAGCCATAATACTGTTAATCGTTCTTAGAGCTAAAAACAGATGGAACCGGTTTTAGAGGCTACTTCTGATCTCTCATCAGCTGCGCTGAGCGTCAGGCTCATGCGTGCTCCTGCAGAAATCCTCCAACTGACCTTGAGTCAGCTGAGAGCAGATTTTTTATTTATTTATTTTTTAGCCCTAGATCTTGGACAGATGGTTGGAATCTTTGATGGTGCGGATAATCGAGGTGATTCTGATCCAAAGTCAGCCTTTAGCAGGACACCTGTGAGCAGGATCGAAAGCCCTCGGCTGCTCGTAGAACAGTCAGTAAACGACCTCTGCTGTAAAGAACCTTACTGTAATCTCTGAGCAGCTCTGGCAGATTATCCTGCCTCCATCCTCCAACGCACCATCTAATGCTATTGTTTCTTTGACGTGTATGTTTGCGCGTGGGAGTGTGTGTGTCTCTGTGTGTGTTGGAGGATCCACTGAGAAGTGAGAGGATGTCCTGGTGTGCCTGGATGAGTGCAAGAGATTATTACTGTCTGCAATACAAATAGAAATGAGATGATCAAAGAATAGCAAATCCTCCTGTTTTTTTGTTTTTTTTTTTAGCTGGTTGGAGTTAAAAAAAATATGAGAGGATAAAGGTATGAAATGCAGATTTGAACAATTCTAGAAATTGATCTGCTAACAGCTTATCAGCAGGAATCTTGGTTTAAGTAAGCTTATTTGAATCAAAATTAATCCTAATTTGACCACAATAATTATAAATAACGAGGGTGATGAGTGGTGGTATATAACATGCATTATGTAGATTTTCAGAAATGCCATATTTGGAGGGTCAACAGTTGCTTAAAGCAGTGATCCCTCAACCTTTTAACTTCCATCCCTCAGACTGACACTGTTAATCTGTGACCCCATTTTTTGCCTTTTTAAATATAAAATTGTTACAAATTTTTTAGACAAAAACATAATGACAATACAAATTGTCTTCATCACCACAGTACCAACTTTAATCAGAATACTAGTTTTATAATAATGTTAGTGAAACAATGATGGGAGACCCCCTACTTGGTGTTTTATGACCTACATTGGGTCCTATTTGGGAACGGTTTACAGATATAGTCAGAACAAAATATTTCTATAAATGTTCACCAAGAAACCAAAGAGGAGAACTTTATGAGATAATGCCTCTACTTTTCTTTCTGTTCCAGATTCTTCTCCGAGAACAGCTTTTGTTTTTTCTTGATTTGTTGGTGCAAGGGGGAGGTACCCTTGGATCTGTAGCTGATCTTCCAATGATCGACAGTTATCATCTCAGACCACTTAAATGGACCATGGAGTACCAGTTATGTAAACTTGGAAATAAACTTTCCATTTTGCAAGTCTATTGTTCATGCTCAAATCAGGATTTGTTGCTGCTCTAATAGATTGTTTGGATTTCTAATCCTAACCATGAAGTTTTCATTTTTTTTAATCTAACAAAAAACTAATTCTGTTGTCCCCAGGGTTTGCTAAGTTAACATAATAAAAAGAGAGTTTTATTGTTAAAAGTGATGCATGTGCAGAGAACACTAAGGCTACGCTGAAACACAGCAACTATGGCAATAAAAAATTTAATGCTTAAATATTTCCTCAATTTTTATCTCCAATCAATAATATAAAATCCAATTTTGCACATTTGATTTGAGTTTTAAATTGGCTGATGCTGGTGCAACATCAAAACTCAGTCTTTTCTCATCCATATACCCACCTTGATCGAAGGGTTTAGATGGAGTCCACGTTCCTGCCTCCTAAAACACATAAATAAAAAGATTTAAAAAATTATCTTTTTTTTACTGTACAACATATAAGAAGAGCACTAGTGTTTAATTACACTATAACAAAAGTTATCATACAAACCTCAACTTCCTTTGTGAGAGAGCATTACAAGGACAGAGAATCAAGGATTAATTTTATTTGGTTTGTCTTTTGAAACACAGACATATAAAAACACACAAAATGATATAAATGTGTAAAACATGCAGGTATTTAATAAATTGAATTCCTAGAGGTTTTTATTATTACAAATATGCAACCAAATGAAATGAAAATAACACATTTGGTTAATAAAAGTAAAGCATTGTTTGGAAAGTAAAATCTGCTTTAACAATAAAATCTTTGCAATTTGACAATAAATATGCTGTGGGAAAGTGGAACCTAAAACTATGAATGAAAAATCGAGTTTTCTGGTGCTTTATTGCCCTCTGCCTAAAGGTAAAGTGGGACAGTTATGGTTTTGCCGGTGTGTGTATGTGTGTGTTTGTGTGATACCAAAGCATCTCATAAACCATTGAGTGGAATTTAACCCTCCTGCTGCCCTTGGGTCAAAATGACTCATGAGGTCTCAGTTTTAGGCTTCATGAATCATTTTTGACTTAAGGGCACCAGGAGGGTTAATGAAGCTTGCAGAAGCTAATTGTTGATTGTACATCTACGTACAACTGGATCTGCAAAGTCAATCTGGTTCAAAATGGTCACCACAGCTAATCAACACAAAATGGTTGTAACTCTGTCAGCTTCACTGCTATCTGATGTGGTAGTACCTGACAGTCATTTACCACACATATTCTGAGGGGGATGTCTTGTATCAAACCATTTTAGTTTAAAACTCTAATTTAAGAACACATGACTAGTTCTGATTTGTATTACAAAATGCCCCAGTTCCTCTTTTAAACATTCTTAGTCATCATCATGTTTAAAAAGACACCCAAACCACTTCTGATTCATTGAAAACAAGCTCATGACTCTGTTTACTGGTATACTTTTAAACTGGGATCACCAATTAGGCTACTATCACAACAAATAAAATGTAACCGTCCTACAAACTTTCAAGGACCCCAGTGTTTCCATGGCTTTCTGGGAGAAAATGTTTAGTACTTTTGAGTGGATGACTGGAGGGAACTCCACATGGCATCCTGACAGGAACACAAGATTTATTCCCACTCCTTCTACTTTCCGTCTGGTTTTCTTGTCAGTTTCAGAGCTCCCGTAAGCTTGTTTTAATGGTGTTCTCCCTCTTGAAACACACACGTTGATCTGAGATAAAATCAGTGACTATGGCGAAATCATGTGACGTACGGGGCTAAATGTTGACTGGATATCTTTTTTTCCAGTAAAGACAAAAACAGACAAAGAAAAGAGAGAAAAAACATGTTGAATTTTAATTTCGTGACTGTCCAGTCCAAAAAGGCATCCTTCCAAGTTGCAATACAAAAAGCGAGGAGTCTGAAGTCATCAGCTGGAGGCAACCTTTAGGTCACCCATAGAAACCACATTCTTTGGCTAAAAAGCCTACAACAAAGAAAAGGGTACAAACAAAATCAACACAACTCTGGCTTTTATGACACTCACAGTGCTCCAAGCAACTAAAGCTCTCCAAGTTCACTCTAGTTTCTGTTTTTGCTGTTTGGTTTGCCTTAGGTTAGACATCCAGTGGTCAGGATATGTGTCAGGGATCTACTTCTACACCAAAGTGTAGCTCAATATCTGTAGAACTGACTGAATTATAGACATTTTTGTGTTATTAGGGATTTTTGACAAACATCAGAAATTAGTTAATCAGCTGTGAAGATCAATCCAATGATTACTTTCTAAGAGATTCATTAAAATTCTTCCAATACGCATGATCAAGCATCATCTTCAAATTGTGCACCACAGTTTGTTCAAACTCTTCAGAATAAAACAACAGCTTGTTGTGCTTTTCAGGTAAAATGTTTAACCATATAAGTATGCATGTACAGTATATTAGTTATGCATATGCTACATAATGACTGAAAGTGTTACGTCTTGTGTAACTGAATGCTTTACACAAATCTTCCCTGAGGAAGTGACTCAGTTCAGTGTGTGAATGTGATACAGTCTCTATAAGAGCCGCACAAAGATAAGCAATTGGCCGTTTTTTAATAGCGATGCAAATCCAAGAGACTCCCAGCAGGTGCAGAATCCTGATTCTTATGTAAACACTGAGTAACAGATTTAAACCCAGCTCTGCATTGTATTATTCTGTTGCAGTAATAAGCTTTTTTTTTTGTTTTAAGTGTTCACACTCGGTCACAATAACACATTCTCATAGCTTTGGATTTTTCCCTTCAGAAGAATTAAATTACATCAATTCCCCGACAGCATCCTCAAGCACATCATACTAGGCCTGTAGATGTAAACATCAGGTCTGATACCACCCTTTCTTATTCACAGATCAGTCAACCAAGCATCTGGTGTTCTTTGAGCAATTTGCATTGCAGCTGCTTTACAAACAGACAGAAAATTGCATTCAATGCTAATGTTTAAAGCCTTGTTTACACATGAACTATCTATGAAAATGTTAGCCTTTTTCTAGTGTTGATTGTGGCAAATCATCATGAAAATAATAATAATAATATTAATTACATAAGAAAAGTTGTGCTCTTTGAATCTACTGTTTCCATGTCAAACAGGGTTGCCAGATAAGGAATGATAAACCATTGTACTGTCTCTTTAAAATGAGAGTAAAAAGGCTCATCAGAAGCCACTTTTGAGACTGATTCTCACCAAATACAACTGGTCAAACGTTCAGGCTTTGACCAAAATGGCTACAACTCTATCATTTTTCAGCATGTGTTCATCTTGGTTTTCAACTCTGGCCTGAAAAGTGGGGAGTATGAATGTTGGTCATTTAATTAAGTGCACATTCTTGTAACTATTTGATTTTGGAGTGATAGATGTGCTGCATGAAAGTAATAAATATATGCTCACATTGTTTTCCTTGACATCCTTGTTACTTTCCTCAGAGTGTGACTTACTTGTCAGAGTGTCTGCCTATGTGTCACCTCCCTGCCTGCTATAAAATGTGTAGAGTCCTCTCTCTCTCTCTTCCTCTCTCGTCCTTTCTCAGCTCTAATTAATTTCTCCTTTCTGTCCTGCGTTGTTGATCTTTCTAACCCTCTGCCTTTTCGCCGCAGACTCGTCACATTCTCCCCCGTCTACCTTCCACCTATAAAAAGAAGGAGAGTTACAATAAAATGACAGTCTGTCTCCCGGTCCCTTCTGGCCCTGCAGACTGAATAATGAGAACATTGCATTATGGGTGGCCAGGCCCTCTAGACCGGTGAGGACAACAAAAGCGCTCGCGGTCTGATTCCTTAATAGAATCAACGGATGCATCCGAACACATTGACGCAAAACACAAGAGGCACATCTAGATAAACAAGAACTCCATACAAACTGTGCAAACACGAAGACAGAGCGGGAAACAAACAAACTGATCAGTCCAGTGCTGGAATCTGTCAGCTCTGAAAACATCAGCAGGAACTGGATGAGTGCACTTTGCTGCAAATGCAACTAGCTGTCTACTTTTACTAAAAATAAATAAAATAAAAAATACAGAAGATCCATAAATAACATTTGTTCAAAATATCTCCCAAATCACGTGTCCATCTCTAGGCCCGTGGACCAAATGTGGCCCGACACGGAATTTTATGTGGCCCACAAGAGCTTTAAAGATGTATTATTTACCATTATTTAACCAGGTAAATCCCATTGAGATCACAGATCTATTTTGCAACTGCATCCTGAGCCTGAAGGCAACTTATTGTACAAGTTTTTGGAGTGTGGGGGGGAAACCGGAGTGCCCAGAGAAAACCCACGTAAGCACGAGGAGAACATGCAAACTCCACACAGAAAGACCCCAGGGATCAAACCCAGGACCTTCTTGCCATGAGCCATCAGTGCTAATTACTGAGCCATCGTGCTGCCCTATTTATGTTTTAAAATAAACATATGCTGCTTTAGAACCAGCAGTGACCATAAACTACGTCTCCCATAATGGACATTGATTATTTTACCCATGAGATGATGGCATCACACCACTAGGTGGAGTTGCACAGGGTTCAAATGTAGCCGATAACCAGCAAAATCTGTTGTGTAAAATCACCATTTAACTGCATTTTTGCAGACCACTTATAATGCTTATAATGGCCTTTATTGTCATTGTAGAGCACAATGAAATTACATTGTTGAGCTCAGTAATATTTTATTAGTGGTGCTCTGCCAGATTATGAGATCGTGCAGAACAATACTCTCAAGGTTTGACCAAAATGGCTACAGTGCTCTCATTTCTCAACACAAGATGATCTTAGTTTTCAACTCAGGCATGAAAAGCAGCAGGAGACCTCCATTCCTTCAACGTTTACATGGCTACATGGGCTACAATGTTAATTTCTATTTGTGTTTTCCTCTTTATCTCAATATTATTTATGGTTTAGTTTGTTCTTATATTCAAACACAATAGTGGGTCCATTTGGCATCATCAATGTGCATCTTAATTAGTGTGTAAACAGTTTTCTATTAATAGGTAAATGAGTTAATTTAAATTTTTCACAAAACCTCTTTATCTGCCTTTCTAACCAACAACCAAGAGCAGAAATACGAGCTTTAGTGCACTGGCTTGTGCTCGTCTTACTCAAGCTTGTGGCCTGCATGCTCCCACAAATCCACACAAATTCACATTAAGGTGCTTTGAAGTGGAAAAAGCCTCAAGCTCTGTACCTTCTCTACATCATTCACACTCCACGACACAAACAACAGGAGACAGAGCCGGCACAATGAAAGCGCGTTGAAAAAGAAAAGGAGACGATGAAAACGTATAATCTCATCTAGAAAGACGGCTCTAAACAAGGCGTTATTTGCTTCCACGGTGGACCGTGCAATCAAGTGTCTGTCATCACAAATCATTCATCACCTTTTCCCGTCCATTGTTGCACCCGCTCGGCTTATCTCGCTCTGTGCCGGTGCTGTAGGGCAGCAGAGGTCCAGCAAGAGGGGAGTAATGTTTAAAATATGGCACCGGCACAGCAAATTCCGCCCCAGGCCTTGTTAGACGTCCAACAGGACTTCCAGTAAATCAGCAGGCCGGATTCTATCTGGTGCACTTAAGAGTGAGACCCACTGATGGCTTTTAGAGGAAGATGAAAGCAACGGAACAAGCAAACTGTATGGAATTTAAATTACATTTGGTTCGGCACAGAATGACAGCACAGGTGTAGTAACAGAAAGGATGGGGCAAAAAAATGATGATACAGGAAGGAATACATATCACCAGTGATATTTGCATGGTTTTGTGAGCACTCTGAGTATATGATGTGAATGACTCACAGCTACTACCACACCAGATTTCAGCTAAATAGCTGTAAAATTCAAATGGAGGTACATCCATTTTTGTTTATGCCTTGGTCGATAACCCAACCAGTGATTGGGTGGATTTCTACACAATTTGGTTTCTTTTGAACGTGCTGGGGGAAAAAAACAACATTGGGTGGGTTGTTTAAATTTGGGCTACCTTTCACCTCATTTAGCTGGTTTTTGGAAAGTATTCATGGGAAGATTTTATCAAAGTGACACTATGAAATGGTATGGGTCAATGCCAGTGTTGTATAAAGTACCACAGAGTTATACTTGAATAAAAGTACAAGTATCTTACCCAAAAATGGCTTTGGTAAAAGTTAAACTCTCCTTTAGGAATATTACTTGAGTAAAGTCTTAAAGTATCTGATATTTCTTTGTATTTAAGTATTAAACGTAAAAGTATTGATTTAAAATGAGAAGTTAGATTTTCTGTGATAACACTTATTAGGAGGTGACCTCCCAAAAAATACAGAAATGACTGTTGTATTAAAATAATAATTTATGTTAAATTTAGGATGCACTATAGCTGTTTCAGTTTATATACATATATCAAGGCTGCCCAAACATTTTCCCCAAAATAAAAATTTATCTGAGGGCTGCAGCCAAATGCAATAATATAATTCATGAAATACAAATACTTCTTAAGTACAGTCCTTTTATTTTAATGATTATATCATTAAAATAAAACAACAGTGTGACATGATTTGTTTGTGTACAAACTAATACGGTATCAGAATTTTATTTATACTTCTCATTCAACCACAATTAAATTCACTTTATCTAGGAGACACAATTTATATGGACAGTATTTCTTTTTTTACAATAACAAGCTGGAATGAAAACAAGCAAAAATAAAATAAAAGTAACGACTTCCTACTTCTTGCCAAGGAGTAGAAAGTGCAGTGTGAAAATGTAAGAAGTAGAAGTAAAAAGTAGGCTGAAAAATAATTACTCAGATATCCCAAAATTCTACTTAAGTGCAGTAACAAAGTATTTGTACTTAGGTACTTTACAACTCTGGTCAATAATGGTAAACGCCCCAAATGGAGAAGAGATCCTGAAGACCTACCCCCCCCCCCTCCTTCTGCCAACCAATCCGAGGGCTATTAGTTGACTTTTGTTATGCATATGCTTGCAGAAAACCTGACACCTCTACTCACCCAGTCTCACTCTGTTTAGAAGAGACCAGTGTGCTTTTATGTTTATTGGGGTTAATAAAGACAATATCTCATGTTTAGATGGAACCACTCCAGCAAAGTGGAGTGCCATGATAAACTGTTGTAATGTCCTTTTAAAATGTGTGTATATTTTAACCCAAACTGTCATATGCTGAGTAAGGGTGTTGTAAAATTAAAGTGTGTTGTGTTTGGTGAAAATGAGCACAGAAAAGTAGGGGCAAAATACAAACTTTTATTTTTATCTGGCAACCCCCGATGCATGCACTGATCATGAAGTTTGCATGATCACAGTTATGTCTGAGCCTAGTGAATAAACTAACGTTCCTTCAGATCTATAGATGTTTTTTGAAGTTGCTCCAACATGCTGCAAAGGGTGAGTAACACACAAAAAAAACGCTTTGCTGTCTTTAAGTTATTGTAAAGGTTGTTAGTTTGGAACAAACTTGGCCTGTGTGCCGGCTGTGTGCATGTGCACTTTCACACCTGTGGGGTTTTTCACACCTTCACAGGGGGGTGTTGCAGAAAAGTTCCACTCAGACCTGGTTTCAAAATATGCCGGTGTCAAAGATTCTGATCACCGATGACGTGTAAACAAGCACTGGATTGCAACGGTTTCACTGCAAACCAGCTCTGTGTAAACAAGACCTAAAAATGATAACTGTCTCTCTCTAACATTGTCTTTTCCAGAGCTAAATAAAAAATATTTAAATACTGATTTAGTGCAGTTGTGTGCTAATAGCATGTTAATCTTAATAAGCATCTTCATATATATATATACTGTATACTAACATAAGTTTCAGAAGAGGCTGAGATTTGGGCTGTTTATTTTTTTGTTGTTTTTTTTTTTTTGTAGTTGGTTTTATGTAGTGTTTCCAGCTGGAAACTGTCAGTCTGATCTGGCAACCCTGAGCCTGACTGGGATTAGACTGCCTCTAAAATTTAATCAGTTATAAATGTACATGCAGTAATTACTCTGAGAGTTTCATTAGAATATTACCAGTGATTCATGAAATATTTTGCTGAAGGTACAGACGAACACACACACAAACAAGGAAAAACATTATTGCTCCGCCTTTTGCCGCTGAGTCATAATAAATGCGGTGTGTCTTGGTTGTAGGATTAACAGAGTATTACCAGCTTTAAATGCTATTGACAGACAAGACGCCTACACTTCTATCTCGGCATGATAAGTAAAAAATATAATAATCTCATTATTGGATGGTACTGAAGTAATTTTAATCAGGGCAGCTGGGATTTACCTGAAATTTCTAATTTAGCTTTGCCTGCTAAATTGAAAATGTAGCTGAAAAGCTTACAGTACATGTGCAGTCCCTACAATCTAATGTATGACAGGGCTTTTAAAGATGTATTATTTAAATAGTTTTCTGCAGATTTATGTCAGACTTTGGTAAATAAGATTTAAATGATAATTAGTAAGGTTTGACAATACATGTACTGTATGGAAACATTAAACGTATAAAATACCGCAATAACTTATAGACTATAATGTTAAATTTGGTGGCTGAGATGCTAATGTAAATGGAGACTGATGCAAATAATTTAATTAATTATTAAACCCTAAGAGAGCTCATGTTGACTTTCATGTGAGAGTTTCCTCTCACAGCAGAAAGAGAAAGAAGTTGTTGTTTTTTCGGTCATACCTTCAAAATAATGTCTCGTGCAATATTGAGAGATTTTAAAACAAGGATAGAGCTCAGAATATGAGCTAAAGTTCACTCCCAGGTACAGCCACACAAAATTTGATCACAATATATGTGAAATGGACTGAATTATAATTGGACGTGGCAGCCATCTTAAATCAGGATGACTCAGTTGCTGCTCAAAATGTGTATGTGCTGTAGATACTGACTGAGTTATGGCCATTTATCTGTGTTTTTAAGCTCAGTTGGCTGTGGCAGCCATCTTGAATCAGGTTGAGGAATGTCCATCGATTACTTTCTTCAGGTTTTATACAAATTTTTGAAGTTCATGAGATGTTTTGCTAACAGACACACAAATGTTAAATAGACCCTATTGTTACAGCAGGATTTCATCTCAGCCACTAAACACAGTAATGGTGCCACAAGCCTAAAAACAAGAAAATACATGTGGTCATAAATTGTTTTGCATCTTCTGAAATGTGCTAAGAACACTGCTGCACGAAAGAGTACAAAAGAAAAAAAACTACAATAACCTCCAATACATAAAAACAGCCCTTAAACAGGAACTGAAACACCAAATAACACCCAGAACCCCACGTCTACCTCTGAGCCTCAACCCTCAAAGGGAAAACACGTAAGTCATCTATATCCACACAACAACCTCTGTCTTCATGTAGAAAAAAAAAACATGTGAAATAGAGAGAAAAAAAAGCACATGGCTGATAAAACTTCATCTCCAACCTTCTGTTCCTGACACCTTATTTGCATAATCCAATTCTGGACCTGAGGTGGATCACATGGGTTTACAACAGATTCACACAATTCTGTGTGATTGACAGAGAAAAAGTTTGTTATGAAATTAAAAAAAAAAAAAAAAAAAAAAAAACAGCTAACTAAAAAGAAGAAAAAAAAAGGAAAAAAACACTTGTGTTTTTCCTGTTTGTGATCTTACAAGAATAAAACATGTTTTAAGCACAGATGACCTCCCATCATTGCAATGTGTCATCTGGTAGTTTTTGTACCATGATCAGATCTTGTATCAAAAAAATGCTGGTTTTTGCACACACACACGATATGCAGACATGACAATTGTGTGTGTGTGTAAGAGAGAAAGAAAGAAGCAGAAGCATGCACTGCTCTGCTCTGATTGTGGAGCCATTAAATCTGTGGCTAGAGGCATGATGTTTTTTTTTTAGCAAGATAAACTGTAAAGCATTTAACTTCCACACTCTTTTGTCTGTAAACTGTTTGCTAAAAAAAAAACATCTGAAAGCAAACCAAAGCCTTGTTATTTACCACAAGGGTCACGACACAGGAAAACATAAATATAAAAAATGAAAAAATTGAAGCTGATTTGCTGAGAGTTTGCCTGATGGACAAATGGCACTGAGTAGCCTCCAGCAGGGTAATCATTCGCTGCAACCAGGACCACATGATCGGAGGCATTATCCACTAGAGTCAGCAGCAGCATTACGGCCCTAAGTGGCCTTAACATGCTAGGTTAATGGTGGCTGACAAATACTGAGGGCTTTCAGCAGCAGCATAATCAGCCAGATCATCTCACACTGGATCACCGTTACACTGATAGAAGACAGGAAATCACATATGTAGGCTGCAGGTAGAGCTAAGAAGTGAGGAGGCTTGTTATACTTTATTAATAAACCCCAATGGGATCTCATTTCTAAGAGGACCTGCTCTACTTTTGTAGTGTTCAAATCATTTGCTTTTCTTATGATACAGTTTGACATGACATAATACACTGTGGTTTATGGTACCATATATATGATATAAAACAATGCACAATACAGAACCATAAAATATACTATAATAGGGTGCAATAGATGTTGCACATATTGTTTAGCTTAGATTATGTGTTGGGAACTATGCTCAGGTACTACCACACCAATCTTTAGCTGAATAGCTGTAAAATTAGCAGAGTTTTAGCCATTGTTGAGTTTTTTAAAGTCATTTGGAGGAGGCAGTCATCTTCAAATGGGCTGTCTTATTTTGCTAGTGGTACACAAACAAACAAACAAGCTCCCTTAAAGGACCACATACTGACTTCTATTCACCTTGACCCTTACCCTAAACCTAATCATTATGAATCCATGTACACAGGAGTTACCAGAAAAGGTCCTATTTAATGGTAACACACAATTGGTCCACCTTTGCTTCCGTCAGGGTGTGATAAATATGAAACAACACAATACAACATGGGATGATACAATAAGGTATGCCAATGTAGTGAAATACAGATCTGATGTGATGCAATGATACGATGTAAAATGTCTTTTCTCCTGCTCCTTTAGGAGCTGTATTCTCCAAAACTATCTAAAAAATAAATAAATAAATAAAACAAAACACACGTGATCCAAATGTGAGACACAGCCTGGGATTTTTCTCTTATGACCATGAATGTAGTGCAGGTGGACTTCAATCTCCACTGGTTTGCCTCTACAGCTTGGCTCCTGGAAGGTGTACCTGATCATAAGTAGGCCTCCCCCCACCACCCCCACCACCCTCTCAGTGGGACTCATACAGACAGTCTATCTGTCACTGAGGCCTATCTCAGGCAGGGGCTGCTACCTCAGAAACATGAAGCAAGGATCCTCCCCAGCACAGACCAAAACCACAAAAAAAAAAAAAAAAAAAAAAACGGTGATGATCTCAAACCAAGGCTGCAAAGAGGGGGGATGTGTGTGTGCGCGCGCGGGGGTGGGGGGTAAATGAGATAATGTGGAGAGGAGGAGGAGGAGGAGGAGGAGATGGGGAGGAGGGGAGAACGGCGATGATGACCGAACAGAACCCCAGAAACGTGGCTACTTACGTCTCTGAATTTATCCCATGATCTCCCGGTGAGCCACTTATCGTCCAAAAAATTGCCGCTGTCTGCGCGAGCGGAGACGCGTCCGAAGGCGACGGCGCACACACACAGCAAGGCGACGCTCAGCATCTGCGGACACACACGAATACACACACACAACAACAACAACAACACAGAGAGAAGAAGGACACACTGGATCAGTCTGGAGAGGAGGAGAGCGCATTGATAAAACAGAGAAAGGCGCTTCAGACGGCAGCTAAACAAATAAAAAACAACAAAAAAAACAGCTGAATAGATGCTGGTTTTCACCCCCACCTTGTCGCAGCAGCAGCAGCGGCTCCCCCGGACTGTATGTGCTCGCTGCCGTTTTCTGTCACAAGTAATAGCTGCCTCTCCTCTCTCTTTCTCTCCCCCTCCCTCTCTCTCTCCGCACCGGTTTGTCTGTGCGCAGCAGATGACGCGAGCGCGCATGGCACCGACCGTGCGCGGGCCCGCGGAACCTGGCTGCATGCGCTTTATATCAGGCCACAGCTACAGGGATCTGCACTGATTACTTCCTCTTATACTGAAGAAATTCAGTCATTCACAAAATTATAACAATAGGCAATTAAAGGCCTAGCATTCTGCCTTTAACCAGAGTTTGAAACTGGAATCATTGTGGACAGAGTTGGAGCCGTTCTGGGCCAACTTTAGACATAAAACTATATATGCCAGATCTGACATCATTTAGAGAATGTGTTAGGAGTGGCTCGTCTACTACCACACCAAACCATAGCTCAATAGCTGTAAAACTGACAGAGTTTTAACCTTTTTTGTGTTGCTTAAACTTAGTAAGATGTGGCAGCCAACTAGGATTAAACTAACTTATATAAAGTTAGTTGCAGATTACATATAATGGTTAGTTTCTGAAAGTTTGATTAAAACCTTTCTAGACATTTTACTAAACAGACAAAGAGGGTTGACTCTTATAACAGTTGATGCAAACGTTTTAAGCAAAGACCTAGACCGACTCCACATGAAATTTTAACTGACTGAATGTAAAACTGACTGAGTTATAGCCATTTTGGTTTTTGCTGAGGTCATCCAGCGTGGACCCTAAGAGTTAGTTTTTGACATCCATCTTACTTTCTGAGTTTAATTGAAATCCATTCAGTGGTTTGTGAGATATGTTTCTAACACTCCAGACAAACATACAAAAACATCACTCACCTCCAGAGGCAGGCGGTAATAAGTTTGAGCTTTTCCTTATTTTCTGGCTGAGAGCTGAACACACGACTCCCAAAAGATTCACTCACATTTCTGAGTGATTAGTGTTGAAGAACTGATGGTCCACCTTGAAGATTTTCTCAGCTTACAGGTGCAGCCACACGTCAGGAAAATAATGATTTAAAAAGAGAGTGCATCTAAACCTAATGGGGGAAAATGTTTTTGGTCACTTTTTGACTTGTTGCAGGAGTAAAAAAAAATTACTTTGAGTGCCCTTCACATTTACTTTAGGCAGCCTTTTTTAGACTTCTGATTGGTCAGATCAGTCACGTGTCCTATGAAACCATATCAGGATACAGAAAAATTGCCAGTGCACTCGACTACCCAATGGGTTACATCTACAGTGGGTTGTACCATAACCTTTTCACGGTCCTTGGTGGGTATTGGTCCTATGTTATGGACATGCTGCCATTATGCTCCAACACATTCCAACCAGAACCCTTCGCTGCTACCATGATAAACCACCATCTTGCTATCCATGCTGTCTGTATGCTGCAAACTATCAAGGACCCATCGTGCTCTATACCCCTGAAGACCTCAACAATACCCTGCAAAGACCATCTATGTTCCGGCTGATTCTTTTTACACCTCAAATAAATGGACTGTACTTATATAACACCTTTTCTATCCAACCAAGATACTCAAAGTCTTTTACACTACAGTCCTCATTTCACACAGCACTCTCTCTACAAAGCTAATCTAGATAAGTCATTCTATAAAAACTAATCAGTGCTTTAAATCACACTAAGACACCGATGGGGCAAAGGTTCAGTGTCTTGCCCATAGAAACATCAATCTATGACTGAATATGGGTGCAATCAAACCAACAACTCTCACATTAGAGGATGGCACCCCTAACCACACCAGAATGCCTGCCTTCCTGCATGTAGGTGAGTGTGCCTGTATTTTATTATCATTTTAGGGCCTTTCCTGGCAAACACCTACCTTGTTAGGACCAGTAGTCCTTTTGGAAACCAAAGCCTGGTCCTAATATGGTGGAACACTATTGGGTGGTTAGGCTACAGAAATGAATGAAAGTTCACGGTCATAACAAAGATAGAAATACCAACTTTTGTGTGTGTGTGTGTCCAAGATGTTTTACCTCACACTAAAAGCACAAACCCAATTAATTCAATAGAAATTCTCTCAATCAGCTGCTTTAAAGTAGGTGATGGAAATCATAGCTCACCTGAATGTGCTGACATAAAAGCTGCTATAGTCCACCATTCAGCGAACAATTGTCTCCTGATTATTCCTTCACTACAAAGGAGGAAGGAGGAGAACAGAAAAGCAATGATTTGAAATGCAAAGAGATATTAAAAATATAAAAAAGAACCCTTGCGACTTTGAAGAAGGTTGCTAATTTGAACAGTCTTAATACACGCCTGCAGAGGATGGAGGCATGGTGGTCAGGTGGGTCAGGCCATTATTATGCACGGTTGCTGTAGAAACCAACCCTGACCTCAGTTGCACATCTTCATCTTCATAAGAGTCTTCAGGAAAGGCAAGTGTGTGTATGTGGGTATGTTGAAAAGATGACAGAGTGCAGGCATTTGAAAGTCAAATTGGAGCTTTAAAGCATGCATGGCTGCAGAGGAGTGACACACAAGAGTGTTTCTAGTGGCATACGCACAACCAGCAGGCAGAATGGTCAACTCTGTAAGTACTCAAACACTTACAGACATAAAAAATATTGTTTCATGTGTCTGAACTCATTTTGAGAGGAAGTTTGCAGCGTGTAAACAGGAAACTGGTAGTAGCTGTGGTTAAACGTGTACTGTTTGACTTTGATCCACGCTCCGTTCTCCACGTGAGGCGATTTAATCTTAGAGGTGGAAAAAGAGGTCTCATTTGAACTTTTCCGTGGCTCACTTTTTAGGAGGTTGGTGCGAGTGGAGGCGAGGTCTGTGCGTCTTCTAGCCCAGAGGGTTCATGCATTATTCACTCGGAGACATTAAAGATGTAGATGTGGTCAGAGACATATGCACAGACACACACACGCACACACAAACAAGGATTTTTATTCTTTGACACAACTGCAAAGATTTTCATTCTTTTGTAAAGCAAATGAATCAAAATTGCACATTATTGCCTCAATGTTTGAACATGCAGAGACAGGAATGTTTAAAAAAAGAACAAAATGGGACAAAAAGCGTGAGGCAGTGTGTATGTGTGTGTGTGAGAGGCAAGAAACGTGTCTGAAGGAGCAGAGATTTCACAGCTCAGTGCCTCTGTCACCGTGCACCTGCTCCCCAGGATGGAGGGAAGGAGAAAATGAGGTAAAAACGGGTGGTGAGGTGAGGAGTTTTCAGGAGAAGGGAATTTAAAATGCATTAAAAGAGTTGCAGCGAGCAGACTAAAGGAACAGATACGGGCTGTTTGGCACTAAGTTGTAAAATGAACATGTTACAGCACACACTAACATGTCCTAGACCTCAACCAATATTATGGAATGTCCAAACTTGATTTCCGTATGCTATTGTTGAAAAGAATGAATAAAATAATCTTCATGTATATAATGTGTGTTCACGTTTTCTATCAACCTGCAGCTCTGGAGTCACTTATGAGTCAATCCTATTTGTCTATTAGCAAAATATCCAATAAAACCATTGGATAGATTTTAGCAAAACTTTCAGGAATTAATCACTGTAAACAAAAAATTTACTTTTGGAATCAACCCAGTTCAAGCTACAGCCAGCTGATATAAAAAAACACACAAAAATAAAATAATTCAGTCGATTTTCCAGATTTTGAACTAAGGTTTAGCGTAGTAGCTGAGAGTCATTTGCAACACATAATCTAAGGGTTACTCATTGTGTGAGATCTTTGCTTTAGACTTTAGTTGGAGTTAATGATGTTTAAGTGTGCATGATTTAATTAGTTTTAAGAGATAAGAGACAGACAACAGTGGGGCGAGTGCTGTCCAGCGAAGCGGCCATCTTAGCGGTCACTATAAGGTCAGTGTTTCTGCCTCAGGATGGAAAGCTAATAGCAGTATAATGACAGAGAGGGGAAACTGGAAACTGGAGATAAAACAAAAAGGGCCGTCGCTGAGAACGCTGATTACAGAACGAGAGCCACAAGAGAGAAAACCTGAAGGATATTAAAGAGAGAAAAACAGGACTGTGGAGAAAAAGGGGGGAGGGAGGGGGCGAGAACAAGATAAGCAACATAAAAAATGTATAAACAATTCTACCTCAAACTCCTGTTTTATTTAAACAACTCCGTTTGATAAATTACAGAAGGCCCCACTTGATTTAGCGATTTAGAAAAAAAAGAAAAGATTTTGCACCTTTAATTATATTTAAATATCATTTTTTAAATTAAATCATTTTTAAATAAAAACAAAATGACTATAATTACATTCTGAACCATCACCTGATTCACTGACCTCAATTTTTACATCATTGTGTCCACTTCCTGTTGATAATAAATGTGTCAGCAGTTTGATCACAACATGATGTCTGTTAATATTAATATACAGACAGACTCAAGAACATGTTTGATTAAAATATGTCTTTATGACAGATTAGAGAAGAAATGCTCATTTATATGCAAACATGTTAACAGAAAAGACACTTCAATAGTTTCTTTCAATCACTGTTCAGGTGATAACCTCCAGTGTTTCAGTCATGGAGTTAGTGCTCCACCTTGTGGTCACAGGTATACATTACACTAAACCAGATCAGAAAGCAACAAGTGCAGCTTGCCATACTGCAGTGCTATACAAACCTGAACCAAATCAGGCCACTTAGAGTTAAATATTAGCTGTAAAATAAGGTATTGAAATGGGAAAAATAATCTGTAGTATTTTTTGTAATTCTTTGTTTTTGTTTTGTTTAGACTGAACACCAGTAGAAATATCTCCATCAACAGATCCAAACATCAGGATTCCTACATACTTAAAAAAAAAAAAGCTACAGACTCACATTTACAGATTTCTCTATCAATTTTTGGTCCAATTTTAAAAATATTAAAATAAATAATGTACTGTACTTATATAGCGCCTTCTTATCCAGGATATTTAAAGTGCTTTACACTACAATCTGTGTCCTCATTTACCCCTATCACACAGCACTCTACTAAGTCTCTACAAAGTTAACATGTACAAATCATCTATGGAGACTAATCAGTGCCAATCACATTCACACTCTGATGGGACACACATCAGAGGCATTGGTAGTGTCTTGCCCAGGGACACTACAACTTAGACAGCTGGAATGGCGGATCGAACCAGCAACCTACCGGTTCCAGGACAACTTCCCTAACCACTCTGGTTTAATTTGTCCTTAAATTAGAGATTTACTCAACAACTCAGTCAATCTGACAGCAGTAGAGCTAAAATGTGATGTGGTAATAGTTGAAAACATGCTGTGAGTGTGACATAACATTATTTTCAAGTTTGACTAAAGCAGACTCAACTCTTGTCATTTCCTAACATAAAAGGATCTTAGTTTAAAACTCTGGTGTTGATGGCAATTTAAAAGTAATGTTCTGCCTTTAATTTAATTATTTTGCTTTATTTTGTCTAATGTAAAATGTTCCTTACATTTAAAATTAATGTGTTTATAAATTCTTTTCTGCTCAAATTATTTTTCCACAAACAGGCAAATGCTGATTTTGATTGTAGTTCTATCATTTGTACCCTTGATGTCAGCACAGGACAAAAAGCCCAGACTGTATACATTTATTAGATATTAAAGGAACAAGTTTTGTTGAAACACTGAGTTATTTATTCCATTTATTATGTTATACAGAACAATCCAGAAAAAAAAAAGGTTTTGGTGTCAGTTTTAAGCACTCAGCTCTGTCCGATCCAAACGACACTGCTCTTTGTTCTGCCTCAGACATTTCTCCTTTTCCTTCAGACTGATACAGACGTGACCACAACAACTCTCCATGGGAGACTTAGGCTCTGCTCTGTAGATTGGATGCCCCAGGGTGATAAACTATTGATACAGGGCTCAGGTAGCACACCTGATATCTGTGGGTGTGTGTGTGAAGAGGAGGAGGAGGGAAGAAGAGGCACATAGAAAGACAATAGAACTGGAGGAGTGAAGAGCTAAAACCGAGAGAAGATAGTTTGAAACATGTAAAACACAGGCGGTTCGGTTGACTCATTCACACACATACACACACAACACATACACAAGCTCATTTCTTTCTGATTGGAGGACTAAGTGGATGCTCAGGGCCCGGCGGCCAATCGTGGCGCTCCGTGATGTGGTGATTCAGGACACTGCTGAGAAAATGGGCTGGGCAGGACGGTGTATGCATGGAAGGAGACGAGCAGCCTGTGTGTGGAGGGCAGATAACAAACAGATCACTGTTAGAGAAGAAACAAGGATTTGTGTTTTACCTAAAACTCCCCGCTCTCAAAACGCCCAAACACCAACACCCACCCCCACAAAAAAATAAATGACTTTGCATTTCAGTTGGTTTCACTGTGCTTGCATGGTGAGAGCAGAAAACTACTTATGTATATACTAATTTTGTTTTTATTTTCACATTAAAACATCTTGAATTTTAGTTTGTTTGTACAATTTTTCTCTCTTTTGTATACAGGTTTCTTTCACAGCCTTTTTAGGTGGAATTTGTTTTTTTTCCCTTGTACATTTGTGTTTTATTTTATTTTATTTTATTTTTTACGTTTTCTTCACACAGAAAAAAAAAAACATGCAGGTCAAGAAAAAGTTATGTGCAAAAAAATCTTTTTTAAATTGGATTTAGCAGCTAATGTTGACATTACAAACAAGGTTACCTCAAAAAAAGTTGCCTTTCCTCTTTCAATTTACAGAAATTTGCAACCCCAGTGGTAACAGATCAAAAACCTGACATCACGGTGACAATGCTCACTTTTTCGATTAAATTCAACAATGAAATTTCTTGTTTGTCTGACCCACTTTTATGACATGAAGATTTTGAGATTCTTAAAAAAATGCAACTGTAAATAAATTCAGGAATCTTCAATGTTTTATTTTTCATACTTTTTCACAGACAGGTGCCTTATAAATAAATAAGATAAGCTGGAATCCACACCTTATCCTGAGGCAAAGGACAAAATAATTTGTGTGGTTTTGGCTGAGAAAATCTAAGCAACATCATCTGTCTCCATAACACTGACATGAAATTGATTTACACATGTGTGTTACAGAAATAAAGCCTCCCTATCAGCTTAGAACCATTTACACTTTTGTGTTATACTGCACATAAGCACAGAGTACAGCTGCTGCTATATCACAGCCTTCTATTGATTAAAATTAATAAAAAGATAAAACAGATAAGAGATTAATTGTTCATAACCATACAAACAGTTTTAACTTTACAGATCTGAATGTTTGTTTTAAAATGTGTAGATAACTGCTGTTTTTATAAATTTGTTCATATCTTAAATACTGCTCAGTATGAATAAAATAACCAACAGCTTAAACTACAGATGTAATGAGCGGTCGTCTAAAATACAAGTCAATAATTTCAAAATATTCTAATTTTACACACAAAACAGCTTCTTTTGACCACATGAGAGGCAGATTATACAAAATAATCATTTAAAAACACAGTTCAAAAGGGTTGTTGCAGCAATTAAATAACAGCAGTAAATCCTGCTTTACCACTAATTTCTGAGTCACATATATTGACACACATTGACATCTCACTGTTTGATAAACAGGGCCAGTCCTATGGGCAATTTGGTGACCTATAGGCAAAACCTAGACAATATTTCAGGTGGCTTCCCTCATGCATTCTTTTTTATCTCACTGACAATCTGTACCAAATTAAATAGCTATGTATTTGATATTATTTTCATCTTTAGAATCCAGTTTGTCCAATTAAAATATCAACAATATAATTAAATTTGAAACAGAAAAACAGAAGTGTACCTGCCAACATTTGTTGACAGCACTTTCATGTTAACATGCAGCTGTGGAGTGAAATCAGTTTCAGGGGGGTCCAGGGAACCCAGAGAATTGAGTAAAATATTTACTCAAAATGCTGCATTTTCCAACTCTTCAAAGAGTATTTGACTAAATTCATAAAATCAGTAATTTGACGGTAAAACACTAAAAACCAGACTTAAACCTGAACTTTTTTTTTTTATTATTTACCCACTAAGTAGTTTGTCTTGAACTAAATCAACTATACTCTGATGATAAAAAATTGTATATTTTTTGTCCCTCATTTGTGGCACCCTCTATTTGCCTTCATTGCCTATATACCACAGGCCAGCCCTGACTAATCTGCTTCCTTGATAATTTTATCTTGCTCAGAACAAACAACATCATTACACAGAACGTTTTATGTGACAGTGTGAATCTAAACAAACAGAACTAAATTAAGTAGGCTGTCATTAGATAACTATTCATGTCAAAGTATCAGATCCAAAAAGTGTGACACAACTAATGACGTTTATCTAAACCAGTCATAAAGTCTCCCATATATCAGAGGCTAAAGTACCTGAGGGAGCTGATACTTTCGGTCCTCACTGAGGATCTCACTCTCACAGTAAGTTTTTTTTTTTTTCTTTTTCTTCTGCCACTCCCTGTCGTTTCCATCTTGCAACACCGCCTGGTCCCGCCTCTAAACCACCCCTGTGAAAGGGACTGGGACTTACATGTTCCCCCTACGCCGTATTCAGTTCCCGGGGACCTATTTAAAACTTCACTCTTATTTATTTTCTTCCTTATTTCCCCCCTTTTCTTTTTGTAAAAAATATTTTAATTTCTGTTCAGGTTACGTCTCGACGGCTCTTATTCCCCCCTCCGATCGTATCACCTGCCAGTCTGTAAAGGTAAGGCCATTGAACGACCCACACACACACACACACACACACACACACGCACAAGTGAAGAGGTGTTTTTACAACAGGTGTTTCGGCCGCTCTGCCTGATTTTTATACGGAGAAACTTCTTCTTCTCACGGACTCTGTTTTATTCACTAACGTTATGTACGTGTTAGGAATGAGTCACTTTACGAAGTTAATAGACGCGTTTCCCACCTTTTATATTCAGCTCGGAAACAACAGCTGAAACTCAGGTGGAGTCAGCCTGTGTTGCGTTCAATAGCTTCAGGAAATTTTCACACCGACTTTATCACTGGGAGAAATTACAAATTTATTTAGCCGCGAATTAATTCTGTGTTGACCGTGTTTAAATATACATTTACCACCCAACGTTTCCATTTCATATTTGAGCATATGGTGAGGGTATTTGCTTTAAATGATTCTACTTTTTATTAGCTGCACAGCATGAACAGGCTTTGACTTTTTCTCAGTGAATTGCTCATTTCTTTATTGTTTCCAATTAAAGAGGTTTGCACCTTTTTATTAGACGTAGCTCATCTACACAACATTTATTGGTTTATTTTAAGGTCATTAAGGCTGCAAACTGATAGTAAACTCAGCATGTTTGATGAAATGTAAAGTATTTCCTTAAGCTATAAAAATATCAGCCCTTGTCTGTGCTGCCTGCTTGCCATCACGTTGCATAAGATCACCTGATGTTAGGGGGAAAAAAGGTGTGTGGAGTTGATTTTTAATCCACAAGCATGACATGTCTTAAGACATTTACAGGCATGCATGTCATTGTGAAGCATCCAATCTACCGGTCAATTTTGAGATTAACTCAATACTTTATTTATATATTCTGGTATTGCTTCAACTCTGAAGTCTGTCTGTGTCACGAGACGAGTCTTCACCCAAATTCAACACCTATTATACATGAACAGATAAACCCACCTCAGTTGACATACATACCTCTACAGAGCACCTGTTCACTCAAATTGAAAAGACCGTCTTCATAGACAAAGTAAGAAGAGACATTATCACCATTCGCCTTACCGAATGGCTGCTTTCACTTGT
>JARVGW010000427.1:24447943-24461434 GCA_031762495.1 Anablepsoides rubrolineatus | reverse complement strand
AACAAAAAGACTTCATATGCATATAAACTTCCAAATACCTCTCGTCATATAGGCCACGCTAACACAAGGGCTTTTCTGAGCCACGGGGGCCTGAACAGCATCTACGAGGCCATGTATCATGGAGTACCAGTAGTGGGTGTGCCCCTTTTTGGAGACCATTACGATACGATGACTCGTGTTGCAGCCAAAGGGATGGGTATCATGCTGCACTGGAAGTACATGACGGAGGACGATCTCTTTAAGGCTCTGACCAGCGTCATCAAAGACACTAGGTAAGATTTGTTTAAATCTTCCTTGCAAATCACAGACTCACACTTTGTATATCTGTGAAACCTGTTGCTGTGCCTTTTTAGTTATCAGAATGTGCAAGACTTCCGTCACTGTTGAACATATTATTTATCTCTTTTTGTGTGCGTGTTTTTTTTATATCTAGGTATCGCCAGCAAGCACAACTTCTCTCCAGCATTCACAAAGATCAGCCAGGCCACCCTGTGACCAGGGCTGCCTACTGGATCAGCTACATCCTCCGTCACAACGGTGCCAATCACCTGCGCTCGGCGGTGTACAACGTGTCCGTCTATCAGTACTTTCTACTGGATGTGGTTTTCACTCTAGCAGCTGGCCTTGCTCTCGCAGGCTTTTTGTTCAGTAGGTTGGCACGATTGCTTAAAGGGAAGCATAGCAGAGGAGACGCTACCAGGGATGATGGTACCTTGACCAATGGACACTGCCATAGTGGGAGCCTTGCCAACGGAAAGCACAAACGCAACGGCTCCTTAAAAAGCGAGAAGAAGCTGAATTAACGGTTTAATGGCAAAGTGAAGACGAAGGTGCCCCGAGGACTCGTTCACTAGGTTTGTTTCATCGCTTTAACGAAAGCTTGGAGAGGGAGAGAAAGAGAGAGAGAGAAAAAAAAAGCTGTTTTTAGGTCTGCGTCAGGAGGCGACTGCTACTCAGATGGAGTGTGAGGCTGTGGGGAGGATACACTATGCATCGAGTGGAGACAGAGCAAGGCATCGGGTGCTCAAAATCTGTGTGTATGTGTGTGTGTTTAGGTGAATGTTTGTGTGAGCAACAAGGCAAATTTAACAACAAAACAAAAAAACTGTAACAGCAACTACAGCATGACACTGGAAAAAGACACGTTAGAGGACGCTGTTTCTGTACGAGCATCATCTTCCTTCAAGTTCTCTGCTGTCTTCCTGCCCTTCTCACCCGTAGAAGGATGATGATAAAAAAAAACAAAAACAGGGGTCGGGTGAGGAGGATCCTGAGCGCCAACCATTCCTCCTCAGAACAAAACAAACCATCCAGCAGCTTTGGAAACATTTAGAATTTAATGTTTTAAACTGCACAACTCCAAGTGTCTGGTAAACTGTAAATACAAGATAAATCTATTTATTGCTGCTCAGAAGCTTTTTAACGACAGACCTTTTTAACTTTATCTTGTTTTTAATTTATTTCACGCATCAGAGGTGTGACTGTGTGATAGTAGACGTACACTTCATACTCTAAACTCACATCCGCACTGTTGCTCTTTATAATTAAAACAAATACAGATGGCAGCAGTCATTCTAAGCATGTCCTGAAGCCCCCATGCTTTCTGCTCTAGGATAATCTGCGGTATTTACTGCGGTAATCAGACTCATCAGTGTGAAAACAAACCATTTTCTCTTTTCACATGGTAGTGCCAACTTGTGATAGCCTTTAGGAGTGTGGCACTGTCATTGTATCCTTATTGGCCTTTGTTCTGGTAGAGAATAACTACTGTCTGGTGTCTCTGTGTGAAAAGGTGATCCCGTTAATATGAGAAATACAGCAATAAAATGCACAAAAGGACAAAGAGGGGAAATGTGTTTAAGCCCAGCTAAAAAAAAAAAAGTGATGAAGAATGAGTCATAACATAACTTCTTGTTGATTAGTTTGCATTCCTAGTAAAATGTCATTGCTTGGATGCCATTTTAAATGCTGCACTTGACTTTGTTCAGCTTTCTTTCATTCCACATTTAGTTGTTTATTTTTTCTTAATAATTCTAAGTAGCGTTGAGAATGCTTGTTCTAAATTTTACTGTACGTGTTGCGTTTTTCCCACTCACTGTTTTCACTCCAATTCGTTTGATAAACTTTAGGTCCAAACCAGCCGACTTTATTTAATTTGTAATCATTTTGAGGATGGATGAATCACATTAACAATGTGGCCTTTTATAATGCAAATTGAAGTGTATGGTGTATGTGTGCTTGTTGTTTCAGTGTTTTAAAACATTAGATGGCGTTAGACTGAGGGTATGGGTAACGACATGTTTTAGCCCATTGAGATTCTTGTGAAAATATTTTCTGAAGTAAAAATATGTTCCAAAAACATGCATAAAAAAACATTTTTCTTCAAGTTAGTTGTCCTGAGTGACTTTTTTTTGCCCTTTCTTTTCTCCCTTGACCTTTTTATTAAAGGGACAGATTTTTTGAAGTGGGGTTTAGGGTTATGACCAGTTAATATCTTACCCATTGTAGATTTAAACAACTTCAGTTTGGAGAAATGGTTTAATTCTGACTGGAATGTTTGCTGCTTTTGGTGCTAATTGCACTTACAAATGATAAAATTTAATAAATGATGAGGCAAAAAAATGATGAGGCAAAAAAAAAGTTTTTTTTATGAAAATTGTCCAATTTGATGTTTTGATTGTCCAGAAAGCCCCATTTGTCTCTGCTCTGCTTGGATTAGCCATTTGCAAATCAGTTCTATCAGAATTAAGCTCTTATTCTTCAAAGTTTATTAGGAGCTATCTACAACAGGTAAGATATAGATTGTTCACAACCTATCTCACAAAGAACCACTTTAAAGCTCTAGCTGTTCATTTTAAATGCAAAGTTTAAATAAATTTAGGAAAAGAGAGAGGGAAAACATTAAACCTGTTTGCCGGCTTAAAGCACTCGGCAGTCAGGTGAACGCTTTGCTAATAGGATGTCACCAAAGCAGGAAAATTCTTGTGGACATACTAACCACTCCTGTGACACGTCCTGCAATTTTCTGTCTATATTTTTTCTGAACAAACCAAACGCCTACTTTGTAAAGCTAAAAATTACAGTAGCATTCTAACAAGGTAGCTGTTTACCAACTAAATACGGGCTCAGTTGCAGCCAGAAAATGGTATCAAATGGTAAAAAAACAGAAGTGTTCACTTAATTCAAGAAAACAACCATTTCACTAGTATATATTTAGTATATTTTCTTTCTCTGTGAGCTACAAAATACACTTGCACAGCACAACCGAGCCCTGCTTAAATAAATAAAAAAAGGGAGGGACTCTCATACTTGAATCAACAACATAATCATCAACATCAGCTGTTTGGGCTCCTATGTGCAGGTGCTAAGCTATGAACAGAGTCTGAAGCATTTAGAAAATGTTAGTGACAATTTTATCTTTTTGTTATTTTGCAGTATTAATGTTTTTGCCCAAAAAAATCATCTTTTACTCTAATTTAATGTGCAGATTGTGCAGTCTGACATTGTCTCCAGTTTTGTAATGTTTGCGTGTCCTCAACTTGAAATCTGAATTTATAAGTGCACTTGGTTGTTCCTTCCTTCGTTGTAGTCTACTTCCTGCTGTAATCTAGTTGTCTTTTTACCTCCATTCTCATGTATTAGCTCTCTTTTCTTGCTTTATTTTGAAATGACAAAGTTCTCACTTTCTTTTTATTTCTGTCATGCGTGTCTCTGTTGTAAATAGAATGTAAACAAAATACTAATGCTGAATAAAAATGGCACATTTTGTTTGCAGAGTTGATGGGATTTTATTTTTGGTTTGCTCTGGAATGGGTTTTTTTGTCTTTGTAAAGGCTGCTTCACTGTGGCCGCCATCTTGAATAGGATTGACTTCAACAGTTCGTTGAAGGTAAATCCAGAGGTGACTTCCTGAAAGTGTCGTTAAAATCTGTCTTCTAGTTCATTAGAAAGATTCAGCTTCAGCAGCAGGGGATGAAAATGATTTTCTGTTCAGCAAACTCAACTATCAGATGCTCAAACGTCTCATCCAATCAGAGATCTTTATGGATTTTCAAGCATGCCTGTTCACTAAAACTTCAAATTAAAACATGACAAACTTCATTTCAACACAACACAGCTTCACAAATAGTTAACAGAGGCAACTGAAGTGCATCGGTTTGCACAGGACTCTTGTTCAGTTACTAAGCTGGAAGTTAAACACGCCTTCCTATTGATTTTTCTGTCTTCTTCATGGATTTTCTCTCTGCCTTTATGCCAGCGAGTGTCTGTAATTTCAATCAGGACAAACGGAGACCCGACTGTTGTCTCTTCGTGCAGGCGGCTCATGACATCAAAACCTAAAGATTCACCCAGCATTTAGCTTTACTCAAAATAAAACACTGTTATTGAATACTTTTTAGTTTGGTAGATTTTTATGTTTGAATCACAAAAATTTCATTTAAAAAATGTCTTAAATGTCTGAAAATGCTTATTTTTTGTCAGTGCTGCTGCCGGTCTACCAGTTTGATTAGGGATGTATAGGCTTTCTGTCAGGAATAGTTACCAGGCGGCAGGAGGCTTTTGCAGGTATCAAATGGTCGAATCATCTAAAGTAGCCGACTACACACACATGCACACACACAAGTCAGGCGGATAGATTGGGCTATCTAATGCTGTTTGCTCGTGCTGAGTGAGGTTGGAGTAACAAAACACCCTGCCTGGTACCCTACTTCACTCACTGGCCCTGTTAATTATTCACTCTGCCTGCAGGGCCCGGCAGACATCACACACACACACACACACACACACACACTCAAAAGCATCTGCAGTATGTTTAATTTAGGTCTGTGAAGTTGTTTTCTTTTGTTCCTGCTGGTGGCCAAATCAGGCACTGTTCTGTTAACCAGGACCAAAAAAAACCAGGGTGGGTTGAGGTGGTGATGGGGGGTGTATATAAAGAGCCCGACTCCTGAAGAGAAATGTGATATCACAGAAAACACAGAGGGCATCATTCATGACATCCTTCACTCATTCTTAGCCACAACTCCCTCCTCACGTCTTGTAAGTGCCTGTTATCTACTTTCCCTTCCCTGCCCTGCAGGCGAAACCTGAAGCAATTAAACTCATTGTGTTGAACTAAGTGAGCTCATCACCACAGGGCACCTCACTCCTCGCACAAGATCTGAGTCATGGATTTGCCAATAGTTTGGGAACAGGGAGGATGCAGTTCCTTTAGGAGGATACTGGACCCGGTGGGGCTGTGTGTGTGTGTGTTAACATCTGAGGGTGTGTGCCGGCGTTAAAATTGTTGACTTAGCGTGTATGAACCTCTGTGAAAGATGGTTTACCTTCTGTGCTTATTCATCTCCACATATCCCAGCTCCACTCATAGATCTGCCCTGAAGCGCATCATATTTCTTCTAAATGGTTTGTCAGCACCAAAAGACTTGCGCAGCACTAAAGTGACCATAATGTGTCATCAGAAAACGGGACATTTTATTTCAACAAACAACCAACCTAAAGAAATTAAAACAACGAAGCTTGGGATATTTAAAAGAACAGCTTGCTTGTATTTAAAGTGATGGTCTGTCGATTAGTAGCCAATCATTTGTAAAAATGTTTCATCAGCCACGACTTTAAGTATACCATGCATCCTGACTCTCTTAGTTTTAGGCTTAGAAAAAAGTTGCTTTTTGTTTGCCCGAGCTATTTGCAAGGATGCTATCACAGACTGAGACTTTACCTCCATATTCTTGTGCTGTCTTTTCACTTTGAGCTTTGCAATGCCCCTTTAGCTGCTGTCCATCCTGCAACCTTACACATATGGTTCAATCAGACAATTGCCAAAAGGTGTGCATGTTTACCCCACTCCTCTCAGCTTCATTTGTGGTTAACTAAAGATCCAATGCTTTGTTGACTATTTGCAGACTTCTTTGTTAAATATGACACAAGGTATGGATGGAGCTCTGATATGCCTTGAATATTTTTAGAATCATATTCTGCATAAAGTTTGCATATGAGTGAGAGAGTGAATGAAAGTTTGTCTCGTTTATCTATGTGTGTGATGGACTTGTTTACTCCGCCCCTCACACAGTGACTGCTGGATATGTGCACCAGTGACCCTCAGAAGAAGGAAGAGGGTATAGATAATGGATGGATATTCAGACAAACAAGTCTGGCTTTGTGGGGATCAAATACATTTTAAAAGGGCCATATCTGGCCTGTAAGCCAATTGTTGAATAAGTCTGGTGTTGAGACACAATATTAGCAAATAACACTGGTATTTAGGAAATATTATAAAACTAACCATACTGTCCCTTTAATTATTCTGTCATTAATAAAGACATTTTTTGTCTGCAGTATTAATGTAAATATCTGAATCAGTTTACTCTCAATTTTAAAAAGTACAAACAATAGCTGTATTTTCTCACTAATTAAAAAAGTCATCTTCCTTTAAACAGAAATAAACTTGTATTTTCCTTTACTTTGCTTTCTGACTCATACAGATTGAGGTGCGACAGCTCATCCTTTGTGTACTTTGATCCGAATGCCATCAAATATTTGTTGTGCCACAGCGAGCTCAGACTTTGTGTACTCCTGCTGATATTCAAATACAAACACACAAGGGTCTGTTGTTGTGATTATTATCAGGAAGCCCCATTGTTTTGTTTGAATGCTTTGCTTGCCCAGATGAATGTGTGAGTTTTCTTTCCCAGGTAGCTCTGGTTTCCTCCTGCAGCTGAACGTTAGGTTGAAGTTCAGATTTTTCGAGGTGGGGTTACTTGGAAAAGGTGTCAAGTCAAGTCAGCTTTATTTATGCAGCACATTTCAAAACAACTGCCGTTGGCCAAAGTGCTTCACATGTCACAACTAGAAGAAAATAAAAACACAATACAAAGTATTAAGCTATTATCTCACCTGCTGTAGCTCTTTGAACAACCTTCACTTGGTGAAAAAATAAAAAATAAATAGTTGTGTTTCCGAGTTTTCATTTGATTTCATTTTAATATTAAAGTTTGTTTTATGTTGCCTTTTAGCTCGTTGCCAATTAGTCCAGCTGCTTATAAACTCGTGATAAACTTAATTATTAAGCACTAATAAGTCCTACAGAAAGGTGTCCTGATGATGAAGTTGGACCAATGCATGGCAGCTTTTAACAGTGAGAGGCAAAATAATATAATAATATATTTTTATTTATGGTATAAAAGGTTGGAACTAAGAAAATAAGCATTTTAACTGTCAATAAACAAATAAAATAAAAATACATGGGCATATGTAAGAACAGGAGAAAAAAAAAAGTTGCAGGTTGTTTCCATGTCCAGTAGAGGGTAGTAGCACTCCACATTATTCATGCCTGAGTCCTGATATTATTATTATTATTTATTTATTTATTTTTATGGCTTTTAGTTTAATCATTTTTTGTTCCTTTGCTTTGACCAACAACAGGTGAACTTGTTGACCAAATTTTCCATTCAGAGAAGCTTCTGATTTTCCAGTAACAGTCATCTCTCTCTCTCTCTCTCTCTCTGTGTGTGTGAATGTGTGTATCAGCTGGGCTCTTACAGCTGTATATCAACAGCTGTAACTCTTGTTAAAGCTCCCCTATCCCAACCCTCTGTCAGAACCTTTGAGTCCAAACTCTGCATGACAGATGTGACCATCAGTGGGTGCGAAGAAGAAAAAAAAAAGAAAGAAGGAGAAGCCTTCGACATCAAACGCCTTCGAGTGGCGTGCGGGGTGTACGTGTGATTTCAAATGAAAGTTAAATGATCCTTGTGGAGAAACATTGGTCCCTTCAGCAGCTTCAAAGATGAGATTAAGCCAGAAGGCAACGAATGGAAGTAATAAATAATTGCAGCCAGCAAATATTATTAGCGTGTGCTATATTTGTGCATGCAGGCCTTATAGATGCCAGTGTGTTAACGTTTTAATTAATTTATTTTTTTGTGTGTGTGTGTGTGCACATTTGCATATGAGCGTGTCTGTTTGTGCAAACAGGGTGCTTATGGGGGTGGGGGTGGGATGGAGCCCTGTCACTGTGTCGCCATGGAGATAAGAGAAGCCCGACAGCCTGGCAGAGAGAATGACAGTTTTTATATCAATCATGCTGACTTATAACTGCGCGTGTGTGGACAAGTGTGTCTGAGCGTTGAGGGGTTAGGGAAGGGTATTAGGCTGGAATCAAAAATAAATCAATGTCATGTGGATTGTAAGTCAGCAGCTGTTGTCAGTTTGGCCTCACCTCTTGCTATAATCTCTAAACTCCAGTGACCAACACTGACACACACACACACACACACACACCTACACACACACAAACAGATGCCAGCATGTGTCACCCATCTCTAAATGCCTGGACAACGCCCAGAAGGAGATGCTTGGCCAAATGTTGTTCTGGCACACGCAAAAAAAAAATCAACATCTTTCAGCCTCTCATGTGATTCTAACTCTCTCTGATTTACTTTCTCTTCCTCACTGAATATCTTCCCCCCCTCAACCATCCTCCTACGTTTTCCCGCTTTATTCCCCCCCTCCGCCATCTCCGAGCGGCGTCCAAACCCCGGGCCTCAGCGAGCCCGTAAGCTGATGCAGCGTATCTGTGAGGAATTGGGAATTCAATGGGAGAAAATCAAGCTTTTGAGTCTTCAGCCAGATATTTAATTACGAGAGTGAATTAGAGCGGTGTCGCTGCAGGGACACAACGGAGAGGTAATGTGACCAAGTAAACAATAAATGGGCTCCAAATGAGCGCCGAGTCGATGCAGCGCGTGAAGAAAATCTTAAGTAGGCCTACCACTGCTCTTTGCTAAACCTCCTCACTTAAGCAAAAAAGAAAAGAAACCAAAAAAAACAACATTCTTTTTTCTTTTTCTTCAACACGTCAGGCGTTAGCATGTGTAAGCATGGAACTGCTTTTCTAAAAGTTATCTGAATTCTCAGAGGCCGGCAGTGAGACGGAAAGATAAAGACAGAGAGGGGACTTGGGAGATAAGACAGAGATGAGATAGAAATCTAACCTCCACAGTGATTAGGTACTGCCCTCGTAGGCAGATCTGCACTGACACACACACACACACACACACGCTCCTCCATCACCTCACAAAACCTCCACTCAGTTTCCTGTTTGAGTCTTATCTGTTTGTTTCATTTCATTCTATTTTTGTTTCTCTTCCACTTTTATGGCTTTTTTTTTGTATTTCGATTTATTCCTGACAAACCTGAGCAACACATATCAGAAGTTTAAATATGCACATCGTGTTGATGAAAACCATTTTAATTTTGGGGTTTTAATGATATAATTAAACCATTGTTTTTCCAGGGGTCAAAATGACACGGAGGTCTAGTATCATCCCACTAATATCTGGTTAAATGAGAACCTACCAGCTGCAGTCAATCATGATCACAAGAAGTGAATAGGCCTTGGTCTTGTCAAGTTAAAATCTTTTTTTAGCACCACTTAAAAAATTATTTAGGTGAAAGTATATAGTTTAGCAGGTGTGCTTTTGTGACGCAGAGAAACCTCACAATAAAAATAAACTGATATTTTGTTTTTGAAACCCTGAAAAAGCTCAAAAATGACTGAAATGTGTGACACAATTCAAGTACATGTAATCTTCACACACTCTATTATCATTCTGTGTCATTTCTCTTCGTTCTTCATTCCTCTGGAAATGTTTTTTTTAGAGAAAATCCTAAACTTGCAGAGCCACGCTAAAACAATCCATTGATTCATTTTTGGGAGCCACTTCATCATGTTCAGGGTTGCAGTGGGAATGGGTCTTTAACAATTTGACGTCTAAATCACCCGTTAAGGCGCAGACTGAGAAAAGCAGGAATGGTAGAGAATTTATAAGCTGAAGGTGCATCTTTGAAGAGATATCAGGGGACGCCTATGTGCTCGAAGAGATGGCTCCTTGTTATGTCACGCTGTCATGTTCAAGGAGGCCTCCCTATCTGATGTGAAATATCTGTGTGACTGAAGCTGTCCGACGGCAGCTTTTCAAACATAACTCATTTTACAGTCTGGGGCGAAGAATAGGAGAACGCGGTTATCTGCTCTTATATCATAATCTCTCGCACCTACATGGTGATGCATGTTGGCGCATGTGCAGACGGACGTCCACAAGCGCACGCCTCCATCGAATCAGTCAGCGGGCTCTCCATCATTGCCAGCGGTCGCCCGGTGCTCTTTGGTTGGTTGCAGGTTGATGGATGAGTCTCCCTTGAGCAGCTCTGTTAAAGCGCCTCTCTATCAGGCTGCAGCCCGCATGGACCCTCACATTTGATTAGATCCCAATGGAAGCCAGTTGCTCCCTGTCATCACTCATACAGCACAGGCACAAGACGCAGCAGCGACAGCCGCTGGAGCACAAAGCTCGACACGCCGAGGAAGCGTTTTTGGTACAAAAAGAGGATATTATGGGACTCGTGTACAACTCTGTTTCACATGGGTGGTACGGCGCTTAACTGGGGAGGTAGTTTGGCTGAGAGGGATCCTCAGAAGGGTCTAATTTCTATTGTTAATTAAAGATTTGATCTACTGAAGTGGGATTCTGTGGAAAGATTCGGAACAATTAACATTATACCTGTTGTACATCTTTGAACAAGCTCAGGTTGAAAAAACAAAAAAAACTTTTTTTAGATTTAAAGCTAATTGCTAGTTCAAAGTGGGACTACCATCAGTTCCACATCACATCATAAGTGAAATTGTATTGTTATTAAGAACCTGGGGCACTTTAGGAATATCATATTTTTGACAGTATGTTAAAGTTTATAAAACAATATTTGCATGAACTAATATGAGACAAAATAAAAGTTGTTGGAATGGAAATAATTCACTTTAGTCTTAATCCTGTCATACAAGCTTATAGTTTAAAATGGAATTAGCATTCCTCAAAAAAAAAAACAAAAAAAAAAACTTCTGTTTCATTGTTTTTGACTGAGTTATAGCCATTTTTGCATTTGCCAAAGTTAATTAATGGTGGCCATTGCCACCACCCTGAGCCTCCTCCCTTCTAGTTACCAATCCCTACTGAGATTTATCTCAGTATTTGCAAAATAAACTGGATTAAAGTATTTTTTGTGTGTGGGTGCGTTAGCTAAAGGTGGTTTGATGTGGCAGTCATCTTGGATCAGCTTGACTCCAAAAGTGAATCAAGTGTAAATGTGAACCCAATAATTAAACTGTTTGTCTCCAAGCTGAGGCATCTATTGCCATCTGCTGCAGGTAAGACCCTTTCTACAACGTCAAAGGATCTGAACTGATTCTTTAAGGGGATCATTTAAATAGAAAAAATATTCAGACCCGAAAGCTGCATCCATGACTTTATTTATCAAAGTTCCTACCAATACATTTAAATTAGACTCGACTAAGAGTGAATGCGTTTACGGCCCCCACCACCCCACCCAACCCAAAAAAAAAAAAAAAAAACTTCTGGTGCTTTGACTCCATCTCCTTTCTGTCACTCGTATTTTTTCTTTCTCGCTTTCATCTTTCATCTCCCTCTGTTGGTATTTACATGTCAATGACTTCTGTGTAAGTGCTTTTCTCTTTTTTTTTTTTTTTTTTTTGGTCTGCTATTTACATGTCATTGCCTTTTTGCTGCTCGGTGGCGCTGCGTCGAAATGAAAGTAATTTGCTCTCTGACAGTGGGGCCATTTTACCAGCTATTACTCTCATCCATTCTGGTCAGTGAATATTAATGACAATATAACCAGGGAGCTGTGAAGAAATCACACAAGCTCTCATGTTAGCAACACTGCTCTGGATCTTTCTGCAGTGACAACAATCCTCGCCACTCTCACCTGAAATGAGCTTTTATTTATTTATTTATTTTTTAAATGAAGAATCTTTGTTATTATCACCCACCACCGAAGCTGAGAGGCAATATTGTTTCTGTACATGTCGATGTGAGTTCATTTGCCTGCTTGTTAGTGAAATATTGAATGAGCCAGTGGCCACATTTTAATGAATCTCCCCAAAAATATATAAAATGACACTAAAATTTGGCATTTTAACAGCTGAGAGACATTCCAAACAGAACCCTTACTGAATGTGTGGGATCTGTTTTTAAAACTTTAATGCTAACAGTATTTGTCTGTTAGCAAAATATCTCATGAACCACTGGACAGATAGAAAGTAATCATTTCATGTACATCTACAACTGATTAACGTTTGGAGTCAAAACAATTCAAGATGATTTATGGTTTTATAGAGAGTGAGCTAAAATTTTGTGTGGTAGAAGCTGAGCATTATCTTTAACACATACTCCCAAGTACGTAACCCTGTTCCTTTAAGAATGAGATAATTTTCTTCTTTCAAAGAATGCTTGGCCTTAAATGGTTTTGTTGTTGTTTTCTGCAACCTAATTGCTCGAGCGAGCGTGTTGGAAACCAGTTCTTTATCATGACATCTAAACTCAGAAGCAAGTAGAACAGCAGCATTATGTTTTCCCTCCACGTGTTCCTTATCACCTAAAGTCAGATCTGACATTATTTATGAACCAAAACAATGTGAAAAACATTGCACTTCAAGTAAATTGCTTTGGGAGGGAAAATAAATATATTTTTTCTGTGTGTGAACTTATAGTACTTCCTTGCAAGCGCCTGAAGACAAGTCTGAACTGATAATGCAGTTTAGAAAAAAAAACAAGGAAACAAAACAAGAACTAATTTCCTTTTAATCAGCAGAATGGACCGTGCTGCTCAGAGTATTAGTTCACTGTTGCAGAAGTGATTTGAGGATATCGTCTCACAAATCATGTGGGGTGGAAATGAGATGTAGTGATGAGAGGGGCACCGATGGGCCCAGAGTCAGCAGATCACATGTCTGAACAGCGAAACGGATACACGCTTAGAAACGCACACGTGCACACACACACACACTCTGTGCTGCGTTGTTTTTAGGAGTTCCATAGGCCATTAATGATTTAGTCTTACAGGCAGGACAGAAATAAGTCTGCTTATGAGTGAAATATTGATGGAGTTGGATAAATTATTAATGGGGCTGATTTCTGAAATAAAGATGTAGTTGACCTACTGTTGTCAGAGGTGAGGCAGAGTCGTCCGTATGTTTGCTTCTATGGGTGTGTTGGTGCTTCAGCTCTATGTGGTTCATATATTTTTGACTTCCTTTGTGGGTCGCTGAATGTGAGAGAGAGAAAAAGAAATGTGTTTCTGTGCGTAAGAATGTGTTTTGTCCTCTGACTTGGTGAGACAATGACAAGAATATATATTTTTGAGAAGTCCCCCTTTTTTATGAATGAACGCTTACACAAAGTCTTTATGATTTTTTATTTTGTTTAAGCTTTTATATCACTGACTCAATGTTAGGCAAGACACAGAGTGGTGGAGATAATTCTTTTGACAAAATATCTTGAATTATTTCATGTCTGTTTGTGTTGGTTGTGTTGATTTTTATTTACATACATGTATAAATTAATTTTATTGGTATTTTACGTTATTACAGAGCAGAGCTGAAACACTGGTAAAGGAGACATTTCATGCTTTTTT
>JARVGW010000427.1:24424776-24439656 GCA_031762495.1 Anablepsoides rubrolineatus | reverse complement strand
TAGATAGATAGATAGATAGATAGATAGATAGATAGATAGATAGATAGATAGATAGATAGATGGATAGATGGATAGATAGATAGATAGGTAGATAGACTGAACCCTTTCCAACCATTCACAAATGTGAAAGTTGGTGAAATCAATCTATTGCTAAAAAAGTACATTTTTTCACACATTAATTGTAAAATGACAGATTAATAAACTGTCCTGTTGGTTTATAGTTGGTTTATATTTTTTCTAGGTGTATTATAATGTGTTTGACTTAAATATTAATTTCAAGGTTAAATGTCTAAAAGTTATGAGCTGATTTAATGAAAGTCAAAGTTTTTCCACAATAAAAGACTCCCACTGTTGATTCATTTTCCTCCTTGAAGCACATAATTACCTAAGTTCTGTATTATTTGTACAAACTGTACTTTCGTTGGTGACCTACCCAGCAATGATACATCATAATGACTGCTGATAGTGGTGGCGAGCTAATGGAAGTTTATGTCAATATTTTTAGTTTGTTGGTGTATTTGAGAGTGTTTATTGCCTGTGGCCCTATTAATCAGAACCCATCACTTATGGCTAATGGAGATAGATTATCAACTAAAGAGACGTGACTGTCCCTGAGAAAGCTTACTTTGTGTCTGCGTGTTGGTGTGTGTGGTGCGGGGTGGTATGTGTGTGCGCATTAACACAATAACAGTAATTTCCTGCTTGATGACTGGAGCCACCACTGTTTATATCACCTATGCCCAACAAGGAGTGTGAGGGTGTGTTTGTAGAAATGCGGAGGTTAAGCATGGTTATTTATTGCTTTCTTTGTGAGTGCGAATATAATTAGCCAAGACGCATTGTGCTCTCGCAAGCTCTGTCTCCACATTTATTCCCCAAACATACAAGGCTTTGGGAGCACCTGTTCAGGCTTCTTTTACATGCCCCGAGGTAGAAAATTCTTTGCCAGGCTTCAATCCCTCAGAGATACCTATACCCATTCGCTGCTGAGGGTGAAATATCAGCAACATGCTAATATTATTTCTCCACTGCTTACTTGAAACGTGTCCTTGCAAGGCTTCCTGGAATGCTTTTCGGCCTTTTGTTTTCAAATATGTATCTTGGAAACATTACCGTCCTGCAAAATTACCACATCAAAACCCTGCAAACTCTAGACTTCATTAATTCAACTAAATGTTTTTGGTTCGGCGACGGTAACAGACCTGATCAACAAACTCAAAGTCATTCTTGTGTGCACATAATCCCATCCTAATACGTGCATCCAAGGATACACACACTTGTGCAAGCTCATTTTACTTTCATTAAGAATCACTCCAATATGAATGAGAACTCTCATTTCATGGGGTGCTGCCAGACTTGATATAAGTGCCTCTTTAGCATAAAGACGGAAACAGACACACACGGAGGTACAGACACTTGAATATTCCTAATTGTGACAGCAGTGTGCGAAAAGAGCTATTCTTCTGGCTTTCTACAGAAAATAGATGAAAACACTTCTACTAGATGTTCTTTAGATGTAAAGATCTGCATGAGTCAGGATAAAACATTTGATTAAACAACTGGAAAAGAGAGCAATGATGTCAAACAATAATTCTAGATGATTTAGTTAAGAGAGATTGAAACTGTAAACTACTTTTGCATCAACAACAAGCCACAGAAATATTACTAAGTTGTACTTCTCAAAAAGATATCATCAACAAGTGATGAACTCACAACAACCCTATTCTATCCTAGCTACTGCAAAAATGGCTACATGGCTAACATATTGTATCAAGAAATATTACTCTCAATAAAAAAATTAATTAATTTATTCCTACTGCATGAAAACCTTGAAGCGCTTTGTTTTTTTAAAGTTTGACTTGAGAAAGCTCCTTGGAAGAGAGGTGAAACATCTCAAATACACGTCTAAAAAAATATATTTTTTAACTGAACCTACAAGGATTAAAATGCCCCGGGTGATTGAGAAACTTCACCAGCACATTCTCCTTTATTAGGCAGAAAGTAGAAATTATTAAACCCTGAAAAAGTGAAAATCAAATTTCTGACTATTCCGTTCATGGCTAAACAGAAAGTACAAAAACTGTAATGAAATGTCCGCCAAAGTTTATTAGACATTTGACACCATTTGAAGGTCAGTGGAAAGTTTTTACATCTCAGAAAACAAAATAATCATGACAATAATAATAAAATAACAGCCTTCTTGCTTATTTTTCTACCGTCTTCTTTCTGCTATTGATTGCCAGCTGTCGACTGGGTAGGCGGACTTGCTGATGACCTTTAAAATCTGTGTGTGTGTGTGTGTGTGTGTGTACCATTACCTCCATGTCCAGCCTCAGCCTGTACTCTCTTTGTGTTTTGTCATGTTATCATATTTTCTCCTGTTCTCTTCATCGATTACCTGTCATCAGGATGAAAAGTGGACTTTTGTTTCTCTGGGTTAACAAACAGCGCTCGCCTTCTCCCTCCCTGTCTCACTCTTTGTGTTTCGTTTTGTCTCCATTTGGCTTGTCTGACTTCTATCCAAATTACAAGATATCAAATGCCAATCCTCATTGTCTGATCTTTATTGAGTTAGACTTTTACACTTTTCTATTATGAAATATTTATTTATTGTGGTTCTTCTTTAGCACTTTTAGCTTTAATATTGTTAGACAAGGCTGTGTAACTTATTAAATACACTTACATGTTTTTTTTTCTTCCTCTTTGTCGGTGCATACTTGAGAGTGAGAGCAAAATCAGACCTGCCATTGGACATTTGCTATGCATGGCTTCTCCTGTTTGTGTTGTGTTTCTGCTTGTGTGGGTGCAAATGTTGTTTTGTTTTTCCCTTTCCACGCATGTTATTATTATTGGACGAATGCATGGCTAAGCATGGGTCAGTTCTCTTCCTGGGATGCTGAACAGAAGCAGAAAAGAAGGTTAAGCGGGAAGGTCAACAGAGCACACCGAGGGAGAAATCCATCACATAAACCAATACATTTCTGTGGACATGACTATTTATTTCTATTTCTATGGAGAAAGAAGACAGTTTCTGCAGGTAAGCTGGCAGCCCGCCTGAGGCCAACCTGACACATCCACTGCAGACATTTGAAGGCGAACATAGAGTCCTGGAGTAAACAAACTGACTGGGCAAATCAGCTTGAAAAGTTGTTTGCTTGCTTGCAGAAACAAGTTTATTTATTCTTTTGAAAAAGAGGGGACCTAAAGGGGGTAAATCCATGACTTTGTTACATAAATAAAAATCAATTTTATTCTCTATTTTCTTGCTCCTATACTTTAACTGTTTTATTGTTGCCTTAAAATGATAACTTTATGGCGATAACACAATGCAAATAATTATTTTCTGCTTTGTACTTTAAAGTGCAGAAACCAATTATATCAAACATTATGCTGCTAGACAACAGCATAGGTCTGATGTTTGTTTCTATAAAAAAAAGAAGTGCTATTGTTCTTATTTTTATATCTTATTCAGATGTGCATTAATGTGGTTGTTTTCCATCATACATGATTTGTGGGCAAAAAGCTGTTCACATGTACAGAACACCTTGAACTAGATGTAGCCACGTTGTTCTCAGTTCTACCATCATCAAAATAACAGATGTTGAGGCAACTAGGTGGAGAATTACCTGCCAGAAAGCAAGCTAGTTTGATTTCAGCAGCCAACATGTTTGGTTCAACGATTTAGATGAAGGGTCAATGATTCTGAATGTGAGATAAGCTGCTTCCACATCGCAGCTTCCATTACATAGAGGAAACCACAGCGGTAGCACTAAAAATATCCTCCTTTTTTCGTTGTTGCATTTTTTTTTCCTGGGATATAATTAAATTGATTTTTGTTCTTAAAACAGTCGACTTTTCTGATTACCACAAAAAAAAAAAAAAAAAACAGGAAAACTGCAGCCAAAATTTAACAAAACCTTTAGAATTGTAAAAGCTAAAATCATCATGACGGTAGCTAAAAAACAAAACCATTGGAACAACAAGGATCAGAGCAACTTTTTTTAAACTCATCTCTCTTATTGCGTATTTCCCAGCTGCAAAACGTAGCACGACCCTGTTGCGCAAAACCTGTTCCCCCATGGTTTGTCATGTGTGTTTTTCTTGAACGGGTGATCTTAACTGCATTTTGTTCTTCATTGCATCGCTGATGTTATGTTTGAATGACAATAAAGCAAATCTGAATCTGAACATAAAAAAGCTAAAATGAGCAAAATAATAACTACAAAATGTAACTGAAGGAAGAATGCTAAAGATTTCAAAAAGCAAAACGTTTTTCCAAAAATAGGAACAAATCTCAAAGTATTTAATGAAAAAAATGTCAGTAAAGTTAAATAATTAAAAAGTATAAAAGTAGCAACAACCAAAGGCCATCACTGTAATGTCCTGAATAAGCTTTAATGTGACGTCCCAACAATGGGATGTTGACCCCAAGTTTTAAAATGACTACTGCAGAAGATCTGTTACCCCAGGTTGCTGATTGGACTATATGTATATGTTTGTGTTGCTAATTATCTCTGGACTGTCAGCAGTTGTCTGCAGTGGACTTTTTTCAGCCTGACGCCAGACTGCCTGTGGAAAAAGCAGTTAGAGCACAAAGAGCTTTCCTTTGTCAGATCCAATCGGGCACCATCTTTCACCCAGATGAGTAGGGTTTAAACCTCCTCAGTGGTGATATGTTTTCCCAGAAAAGCACATGCCCTTGCCTGTGTTTGTCAGGTGGAAGGGGTTTAGGGAGGATGACGGCAGAAGAGAGAGCGACAGGAGGACAATTATATTTTCAAGGTCTGCCTTTTTGTTTTTCCCTAGCATCAAACTGATCAACTTTAGTGTTTTAAACGTGTTAAAATGTATATTTTTTTAGTCTTAACACTTTAAATTCTTTGTTTTTGGCCCAAAAGCCACTTTTCTTAAGCATGCTGTAATTTTTATCAGCAAATAAATAGAATTTATTCATTCAACTCTGTCCCGTTAGCGGCTGTTTTTCACCATCCCAAACTTCCTGACTATATCTGTAGCTCTCCCACGTTCTCTGTCACCGCCTGTCATCTGCTTTTGTCAAACCTCTCTTCTGTGTGCCGTCTTCCCTACCTCTAACAGCGTTATTCATCAGAGCCCACCCCTGCTATGACAAACCGCAGTTTGATTTCTACCTCTTTTCACATATGCATTAAATATATTTCGTCTGTGTGTACTTATATCCCTGCTACACAATCAGAGAGAAGGTGGCATATGTGATCTTGTGCAGCACCAAACTGTGCATGGTGATTTAAAAATAAGATTCTTTTGCTAAATTCGGACGTTTGTCAAAGCGTCTTTCAAATGCTCTGAATGAAATTGTGAAGCATGTCTTAAAGTGAATATATAAAAAAAGCAGAGCTGTAACAAAAGGCAGCCCTCATACAGAGAAGGAAGGTAAGACAGTTATATCTGTTAGACCGCTCCCTTCACACTACGCCCTCCATGACCTGGAAATCTATTAGAACAAGACTGGATTGAGGCAAATTGAGAAAAACTCCTTCAGTTAAAGCTTGAGCTGCAACTGGTAGAGACTATTGATGACTCAAAATTGCAGGAAATTTGTGGAATAAATAGGCAAATTTTCTGTTGCAGTCTGTCCAGCACTTTTTTTGTTTGTTTGTTTTAGGGTCAGCTAACATAACTCAAGTCTGAAAGTCACTTCTTCTAACATTTTATGGTTTTGCAGGAATTAATAATAATATTGCTAATAATAAAATAATACAGTGAACTTATAGCTTTTATTAAGGACACTCAGAAATGCTTGGTGGGGGTAAGCTACAAAGTGTGTAGCTACAAAGCTACACACTGACAGAGGCGGGGCTGCCATGCACCGGGGCCACGGACCCTCTGACCACCACCAGTAGGCAAGTTGAGTGAAGTGTCTTGCCCAAGGACAAAATGACTGAGACAGATGGAACAGGGGATTGAACAGGCAATCCACCAGTTACAGGATGACTCCCCTTAACCACTCTGCCACAGCTGCCCCACAAAGTAAGGGATTTGTGTGTTTTGATGAGCCAATAAAGCCCCTCAGAGAGCTGTGATTAATCACCTTTTCGTCTGCTTGTGCGTCGTTAAAGAAAGATTAAAAAGCAAAAAATTAAAACACTTCAATATTTAAGAAGCACTAAGTAAATCACAGATATTGGAACAAAGCTTTTGCCCTGCCTTATCTTCCTCCAGTGTCACCAACACACAACAAACTGCTGACTGAAGTTGAGAAATCGGGGGGAGTTACCCCCCCCCCCCCACACACACACACCCTTCAGATCACAACATTCATCTGTCTTTGCTGTGCTCTCTGTGGGGCCATCATACTTCACCATGGTCTTTGTGGAGATTTGATGTGTTTACTGTCTGAACGATTGTTTGTGTGTTAAGGCAGACCCCCCCTGTGTGGCCATAGCCAAAAGACAGCATGATTTTCTTTTTGACCTCCCTTGTACCCTTCCCTCAGGGTCTAACGATCCAATCAGAGGATAAGCCTATTTCCAGAACCTGCCCTTGGGAGCAAGGGAGATCCAATCGGATAAAGGTTCATCTTAGATCAGAATTAGCAGGGGAGGTGGATAAGGGGACTACACGGACAACCATCAAAAGACACAAGGAGAAGAAAATGGACAAAAATACAGACACATCTGCACAGACATCCCTATGCAAAAAAGAAATGCTACTTGTCATGTTACAAGTAAATATTCCATAATATTTTTCTAAAACACACTTAACTTCAGGGGGGCTTACTCGACATGAATTTTCACAAGTAGCTTCCTGCGTCGACGCTTTTGATGAATGCAAAACCCCTCTGTGATAATTCTCTGAAAGCTGGAGACCAAACCCTTTAAAATTACAGGAATGAGAGTTTTTTTTTTTTAATCTAAATTCAAACAAACAAAAAAAAAAAAAGAAAAGAAAAAAAAAGAAATGAAGCAGTATTTTGTGAAACCGGCTAACAGTGACAGAACATTAAACACTGACAGCTCCCACAGTTTCCATCTCAATATTTTACTTCTCTTTAATGACATTTAGCATTTATAATATCTACACTTTCTTTAAATCTTTAATGTCTCCCGCATTTCTTTCAAATGGAGCATTATTCCCTTCTCTATCAACATAACTTTTATTTTTTTATTTTTTTATTCCAAATGCAGCAGCCTGTCTGAACAGTATTAGGGTGTGCTATGGGGCTGGTGTGAGTGGCTTGTTGTAAATTAGTCACCAATGTCATTTACATTAGGGGAAGCTGCTGCTGATGCTGCTGTCTAATGCTCACAGGGACATCCACATCTCTACACAACACACATTGATCCAAACACACACTGGGTGCTGAAGAAAAAAAAGGTTCATTCATTTGTATCCACTTTGAGTCCTAATAGAAGAAGTGAGATCTGTGAGGCATCATCTTCTGTTTAATTGTTTTTCTGGCCCGAGGAGCTAATAATTTTGTTTGCCAAGATAATTGTCTTTGTGCGTGTCAGTATTTTCATTGGACAAAATAAGTGTTCACCGAGGAAAAGACACTGTTGTGGTTAACAAAACCTTGTCTGAATGTGGTTTTAAAGTCATAGTATAGATCATATGTGTCAAACTCAAGGTCTACTGTCCAAATGTGGCCCGCGAGAGCTTTAAAGATGTATTAATATCTTAAAATAAATATTTGCTGCTTTAAAGCCAACATTGGCTATATACTACATGTAAATTATTTTACCCACAAAATGACATTCCACTACTACGTGGAGGTGCACAGGATTCAAAATTACTCTTGACAAATTTGCAGTGTCAAATTTCTGTTTTACTGCATTTTTGCCGACTACATTTGCTGTTCCCCAGTTCTAATGGGAAGTAGGAATTTCCTACTTAACTTTAAGGTGGAACCATTGGGAATTCCCTGTCGAAAAGTGGGAGAATTCAGAATTCAAGATGGCAGCTACTCACCACAACTCAACAGTGAGTAAAACTGTCTTGCTTCTACTCAAAAGTATGTCTGTATTATTTAGTTCACATTAGTCACTCATTCATGTAGTACTTTTCAGTGCTTCCTTAAAATGATCTTTCTATGCTTCAAACACCACATAGAGCTCAGTTAGTGTTTGTTAGTGTGATCAGACTGCTTCAGAGCTACATGGCTGATCTAAATCAAGGACTGCCTTATCGCCTGCTCCAGTTAGAAGAAAAGAAAAAGTGGGAGAAGAAAAAAAAATTCTTACATAATACAGGTGTTTTTTTTTTTTACAGATATATTTATCTTATAAAGCTTGACCAAAATAATGACGTCTGAATGTTTATTTGTGTTTGTCTTTATCACTAAGGGCAACTAATGTCCTTTATCACTGCCAAAATGCCAAACAAGTTATCAACACTTCAACCTTCATTGCTGATATCCATGCCCACACACACACACACACACACACACGACGGCAGGCTGTATTACTTAGGTACAAAAAAACACTAAAAACAACTGATGTAACACAGTGTACATCCTTGTTTCACTGAAGGATTTAGCATTTGACTTAAGTGCATTATCTTTATAAAATGGGTTTTAATGAGCATTGAAAATTCTGTTTTTAGATGTGCGCTGTCCACATTAATGCTTTTGGCATTTCAGCACCATCAGCTGCAACTATTCTGTGGTATAAATGTAGATTTTCACCTCTGTGACACACAAACACTCACTCAGCTGTATTGACTGGTGTCTTGGAAAGCCTGAGGCAGATGAGTGGGTTGGATTTCAGAAAATTCTCTCTGGCAATTTATTATGTCTACTTTCGACAGTGATACAATGAATTAATTAGCGGTGGCAAATGAAAAGGAACTATCATGAGATTAGATGGATAAAAAGACACGCACAAAAAAATATCTTTTCACAGTCATGGAGACTCACTCACAGGCAGGGAAAATGATGAGAAAACAATGATGTAATGGAACACAAAATTTATAATACAGGAGGGTTATGTTTCCTGGTATTGCATTCATGATGCAATGTGTTTTAAGCGCTGGAGTCTAAAAATACAGGACATTTCAGAGACACATACACACATTTCCATACCAGTATTATCCAATTCTGCACTCTGGAGGTGCCCAGCTGGCATTTGAACGACATTAAACGTTTAAACGCTGTTGATATAATGTCAGTTTAAGGAAAAACATTCATTCAATGTAAAAAAAAATTAAAAATTGAACACCAAATAGTTGAAATGGTATTGTTGAGTCAATATGGATTCATCCATCCATTTATCCATTATCTATACCAGCTTCTTCCTTATCAACAAGTTTTGAGTTGGATGTCTAATTTTTCTCAAAGATGACTAAAACATTTCGCTGAAAAATGTCAGTTGAAAACATTCAATCAATGCTGATTAATTAAGTGTTGAAAAAGTGTTGAAACATGAACAATGATGCAATGTTAAAAGCTCATGTTTGAGTTCATGTCCTATCTTCATCTATTGGCATACTTGTTTTTTCTCCTGCTGTACTTTAGGAAGCAAGATCTGTACCATCAGCTCATTAGTGCATGCACTAAGAGAAATACTGTCAGGAGAGCTGTTTCTTTTTAGCATGTAGCATCGCTAGACCGCTTGATGACACTTTCAGTCTTTTGTCACCTGCGATGTTTCATAGAAAAAGGAATACTGTTCTGTATACAAAGTTTACTCTATATAAATGTTCTCAGTCAGCAGGTTTACAGTTTCAGGAGCTGCTTGAATAAAACTGCCTCCTTCTCATCTTTGAAATAGAGACCAAAAATCAACATCCATAAACTTTCTGCTTACAGGTCAAACATTTTCACTTAAATAGGAGTCAAAGTTACAGTTTAGTGTTTTTAGGACTGAAGACTTTTTTAGGAAAGACATTTTTAAACATCTCTTCTATCATTTTAGTGTTTTCAACTGAGGCGCTTGATATATTTATTTTTAAAATATATAGCACAGGAAAATATTTATTTTTACTGTTTTTTTTAACCAAACCGACAAGTTTCTCCCCTAAAATTATTGTGTATTTTAAAGGCATTGAAACACCTGGTTAAATTTAGCAGATATTTATGATTGATATTTATGACAAGCACCTGAAGCTGACTCAGAGAACTCTGTGGTTTTAGAAAAAATAAAAGTCAAACATAGACACGTCTTTAAAAGAAGCCCCCCTCCTCCCCACCCCGCAAAGCTGCAGTTCGCTTGCACCTCCACCCCACCTGCGTGTGATTTATACTAATTTTTTTGCACAAATTACAGATTTTTGACGCTCATTATCGGGTAAACGTCTGAAGCTGTTGACATGTATGGACTCTGAAGTTTCAAAATGTTTCTGTTTTATGTGTTCATCACCTCCTTTTGTCTGTAGTCATTTTTTTTGTGTTAAAATCTGTAGCAAACTGTAACAAAGGCACATCCCAGGTGTTTTGGTGTAATTAGAGTTTTCTTTTACTTTCTTGAGTTCTCATGTCTTGTTGTGAGATATTTTTCTATAGTTTGGTTAATCTTGGTGGTATTATGTTTGCTGCTTTTGTTTGACTTTTTTTAAGTGGTATGCTGTGGAGTTTTTCAGGTTTAGTTTTACTTCTTGTTAAATTCTGTAAAGCTTTCCTGCTTCTGTGTTTAAAGGAGTTTTGCTCCTATTGTTGTTTTTACACCATAATCTTGAGCAAAAAAAACCACCATGGTTCGTTGTATTAATAAAAATGCATTTCATCATTTTACTGATTTTGTTTAAAAACAAAAATACCAATATATCACTGCTAAAAAAAATCAACATATTTCCACAATATTATCACTAAAACTCAAGTTTGCCATTTTATCTTTATTATTCTTTTAATTTAAAGGTTCAGTATTACGTGTTTATCAGGTGTATAGTTCAATTCTATACCAAAATAAAGTGACACTTTCAGTTGTTATGTAAATATGTGTATAAATCAAAAATAATTTAGACTTTGCAACACAGCTGTTTCTAAACACTTTGAAATTGGCCTCTGTCTCTTTAAGAATCTCCTACCTGTTTACTCATTTCTTCACGTCATCCCAACAATACTTAATGCTGTTTACAACCAGTTCAGTGGTGTACAGTAATGGAGTACATTTACTTGAGTACATTACTTGTTACTTTAGGTTCAGCATAGTTTTGTAAACCACTGTTGCTGTTTTTCTTTCTAGATGTTCTTGATTTCTTGATGTGAATGTAATTGTTGCTGCCGATAGCCTGCAGGAGTCACGGGGTGGGCCGGGTGTGTGTGTGTGTGTGTGTGTGCTCTGTGATTGTAGAGACACAACCCAGAGGAGGAGCTGATGCCAAAAGGTGGTTTTAGTCCCAACCAGACATTTTTTGCTCCCCTGCCTGGCTGCCTCAGGGCTCTACAGGATTTCTCAAACATGCATAAAAGAGTCAAAGCAAAACTCTGGGTGTGTTTGTGATGAGAGGATAACATTATAACATGATATAAAGCTCAAAAAAGTTGCCCCTTTAATTATTTCAGGTTTCTATTCCATCAGTTAAGCAACAAACATGTAGATATATTTAGGGTCTGCCATGTTGTTCAATTAAATTCTGGTGTTGTTGACATTTTGCTGTTTTTCTCACTAATAATCCAAACAACTGTCCCAAACTCTTCATAAAAGTGTATTAAGAAATGCCTAAAATCTGTAACCAAGAGTAACAACAGTAGAAACTTATTTCAAAATGAAAACTTTGACTTTGCACTTAGGCAAGATGTTGGGGACAATTTTGGTGTTCTTAGTCACTTCTTGCCACTCTATTGATAGAGAGTTTCGACAGAGTTTTAACAACACTACAGGTACGAGCAGAGAAAATTGGAAAGTGACTGAAGTTTGAATGCAAGGAGAATGACTCAAGCAGAAGAACAGAAGATAAGAATACAAGCGGCAATAAATCTGAAAGCAGACAGAATTGTAAGGAGAAGGCAAAGTAAAATTGAATGCAAGCAGATTTTTTTTTATGTTTAAGGTATGAAATTCTGAGAGAGCAGGACAATATCTGTGAGTGACAAGAAATAAAATCTTGCTTTTTCAACAAAATAATGCACACTCTAGATTAATGGCAGTAAATAACCGTAAAGGCGAAACAGAAACTTAAAATCAAACCAAAAACCACCATAATCAAAGGAACAATGTAAAAGTATCCTAACAATACTAACATCTAAAAATCCTGTCAGCAAAGGGCTTTTATTGTCTGTTTGTGTGTGTATGTAATTTATTTTATATTATTTTAGGTACCACCTTTTCAACATTAGTTGTTCTTTTAGTATCCATGTTTTAATTCCAACATTTCTATCTATCTATCTATCTATCTATCTATCTATCTATCTATCTATCTATCTATCTATCTATCTATCTATTTTATTTTTTAACATCAGTCTGCTGTCATCATCCTGGCTCCATATATTCTGTCATAAGTATATAAAAAAAATATGTTAGATATGTGTCTTGTATAATGATGTGTATTTATGTAAATATTTTTGGTACCAGTTATTGTTTTGGTGTTAGGTTTGTGTAAAACATGTTTATTTCCTCTTTTCATCATTACCCGTTTTCATGGTTTCTTCCTGTAATCAGTCAGAGTATATATATATATATAAAGCCAGCTTGTTGTCTTCACTGTGTAATAGTATTGGTGAACATGTAACCTGTTGAACCCAAATAAATCCACCTCAAAATCAAATACAACAAATTAGTGTTTATTTATTTGAGATCTGAAATGAACACATGGCTGCTTATTGATTAATAAATTAAGCTCATTTGACATTACTTAAAAGAACCCCTCTGTCTTTAAAATAATATTGCTTTATTTCACTATTATACTGTATTTTTGAAAGCTTTCCATCATGTTTATAAGATGTTCTTTCATCATAAATGTATGATTTGATGTGAGAATCTTAATAAAATGAAGTGTGCTTCTCTATTCAAATGATGCAAAAGCAATATAATTTAATCCAGCATTTCTTTAGCAGGCAAGTGCCATGTGATGTTATGGAAATTGCACACTTTAACACAAACACGTGTAATTTTTGGTTTTATTAGGACATTGTTCCATTCCATTTATTTCAGTAGCCTATATCATAAACCTCATCCAACAACGACATTTCATCATATTAGAACTGATCTTCAGTCTCCATAAAGAAGAGTATTCCTGACAAAATAACAATTACCACTACACAAGCACACACATTTAAATGTTCCAACAGCTACCAGATCTTTACTTTTCTTTCATGTACGGGGTAATTATGGAGCACAGTTAAAGGCTTATCTCTGTGAATTCTTGATGCATTTATTTGCGCAAACTGTTGAATGTGAGCTAAAACTAAGTTTGCACACTACGGGTTTATTTCTGTTATTAAATGGAAGTTGTTCTATTTAGTTGTTTGATTAAGAACCCCATGTGTTCCATGTTGTGGTTTGTCAAACCAAACCAGGCACATTCATTATGGTGGTACTAACAACAGATAACACAAGCACATCTATAATTAAGAAATATAGGTCAGATTGGGGCTCATTAGTGGTTCAGATCAAGTGCGTTAACTCTGCAGGGAATAGTTATAATCTAATGCATATTTATGGAAAAGATTTGCTACATGTATAATCTGTGTGGCTGAAGCAACTTGGTGTCCGACTGCTCGGGCAAATATGGTAAACTAATGATGAAGTGATTCAGCCGGGGTGGCACTGGTAAATAATTTAGTCCTCAGAGCGAGCTTCCTCAGAGATTTCTGACTTCAGAGAGGAAGAAGAAAGGGACAGAGGCAGGGAGGAGTGAAAGTGGCCAAGGAAGACTGGAATATGCTCGGTGATGAGAACTAATTGTGAGAGTCTCCGATTCTTTCTTCCTCTCTGTGTGTTCTCTCTGGCGTCATTTCCTTTTGAGTTATATCGCTTCCAGTTTTTCTCTCATTCTTTCAACTTTTTGCTCCCAGTCACTCGCCTTTTATCTAAACGCTTTACTGTCGGCCCCAGCTTGCACTCTGAGTGTCAGTTCCTTTTTCTTTTCTTTTTTTTTTTCTTCTTTTTTTTGAGAGAGTTCACGAGGTGAAAGGGGCGGGCAACAAGAAGGGGAACAGAAGACAAAACAGTACGCAGCAACTCCGAATGTAAATAGAATTTCAATATTTGGAAGAGATGTGCTTTTGGTAATGAAGTTAGAGGTCGGATTTCTTTGTCTTTCTCTCACTCACTCTCTCTGAGGAATCCTTGCTGTCAGGTTGTGTCTTTGCTAGAATGGGTCAAACTAGTGGCTAATCCATCATCCATTGTCACACACACACACACATACAAAAAAAAAAAAAAAAGCTCACTGTACAACTGGGAAATTCAAATGAAGAGGCCCACTGCCTCAAAAGTCTTGGCTCTCCTCTGTGAGACTGTCCGCCAGAAGCATGAACAGTATTGTTGGGTTCTGAGCACAGTCGAGCTCTCTTAGGCTGGCTTCAAACCGGCAGGGTGGCATGTATGTTGATTGTGTGGAACTTTAGAATTCCCCTTTTCTGTCTTTCAGGTTAACAAGAGTGTGTCTGAGACTCGTCTTTAATTGTGATGCTGGGATGTGAAAATCAACAAATATACAACTTAAATATATGGTGGTCATATAAACCTCTTATCAACATTATTTAGTTTTTCAAGTAAATTTAGCGTATTTCTCAATAATTTGTATTTATTTCTTTATATTCTGCATTTGGGTTCATACTCCATATTACATTTAATAACATGTTTGTGTTAAACCTTTATTAATATTTACTGTATATTAATCACATTCAAAGATAAGTTAGCTTCTTCTTATATTACACCTAACTCAGGGCTATTCAACTAAATTGCTCCGGGGGCCACAGTTACTGCAGGGCAACAGCTGAGGGGCCGAACATCCAGTAAT
>JARVGW010000427.1:24384137-24410738 GCA_031762495.1 Anablepsoides rubrolineatus | reverse complement strand
TAATAAAGTGGCCAGTGAGTGTATATATATATATATATATATATATATATATATATATATATATATGAATGTGGATGTGTATATATATATATATATATATATATATGTAGGATACACGTCAAGAGGAAAAACAGGAATTTCTGTCTCTACAGCAGGGCTCGGACGGGCCTTCAAAGAAGACAACAACTCTATTTTACTCTGAACTTAATTTAGGCCACCACAGGTCGCCTTAACTTGTCTAATGGACATTCACGTTTTCTTAATCAGATAAAAACAGAATAATCTTCTTTTTATTTGATTTAATTTTCTCTTAACAAAGAGTATGACGCATTTTGATAATCATGAAGCAATGTTTATCAGGTTACAGGAGGAAAGAGGACAATCTTTTCTCCCTCAGTATGATTTCAGCTATATTGTGAATTTTCTCTGTGAAAACATATATTATTTAACTAAACTAATCTTTATGGTTTAAGTTGATGAAAGATCAATGTTTTATTTGTCTGAATCATACTGCAAATGTTTTGAGTGAAGTAATTCATTCTTTCAGTCATTGTAAAGAGTTCTATTTAGAATATTTTAGATAATGTTTAAATGGGTCAACATGTTTTGTTTTCTGAACTACACAGACGCAATAATCTTTTGTTTAGCTTCCAGAGGACGGCAAGTCTTTTAACTAACACTTTCCCATATCTCTTTTTCCTAATCTAACCTCTGAGGGCGAAACTAGAAACTAAGCTTTATAGTAACCAACAGCTCACAGGAGTGTAAAGTTGACAGTAGAGTTGATAGCCTGAGTCGGAAGAAGACACACTTCTGACAACAATAGCTGTTCTCTCTCCGGAGACAGGAGACCGCAACGGTTCCTTGCCACTGTCAGACCTCCCAACTACCTGAGTTGTGACTCGACGGTCATCATCAAGGTAAAGCTGGCTGTTTTACTAAGTGTTGCTGATCTGGCTGATGTCGAGCGGGAGACTTGCTCTTCTGGTTCTCACATTACATTTATTTAAGTTAAAAGTTAGGAAACCTAACATCTTACTTCCTCCTTTTCTCTTAAACCCCTTGCCTTGCCAACTCTAAGTAATTTGCCTTCAAATGTCTGGTATTAAACATCTAAGTGTGATATTTGCTGTCTATTTAAGTGCTGAATTGATAAACAATTAAGTTCGGACGCGATCTGGATTGTTATTGATTTTTAAAACTTTTATAGGAAATTGATTGCTCACATTTAAGTGTACTGTAGTGATTTTATTTGATTGTAAATAAAAGGTCGCATTTTTATTGATGGATCAAATTTAATTCACTAGCTAAAGTCACTCATTTTGTGTTTGTCATTCACTTTGCATGGGAATAATATTTACCGAAAATAAAAAGATCCTTGCTAAATTACTTTCCTTATAACCTAGTTATAAGAAGTGTAGGGTGCTTCCTTACATATATATTTATGTATGTAAATATATGTGTACAAGTCTCTATATATGTATGTATGTATATATTTCAGCAAAATTATTATTATTATTATTATTATTATTATTATATACACATTATTTGTTGATTTTTACAGGTGTGCTGACAGATTTTGGGTGTGTTGTCTTGTGTTTTTTGGGTTTATATTTAACATATCTTCTCTAATCTCTCTTTGAATCTTCCCCATTCTATTTCTCCTTTTTCTTCTCTTTAATTTTTTTCCTCTCTTTAAAAAAAAGAAAGAAGTTCAAGCCATTTACTATATACCATATTGTTTTAGCTCATAGTACAAATCATTTGAAAGAGAAAACAAGTGACATTTTGCATTGTCACTTATTTAAATATATAAAGAGTCTTTGGCCCTCAAGTTGTGTAACTTTGCTACAAAACTAAGCACCCCTTTAGCTCTTTGGACAAGCTAAAAAAGACCAGTACCCCAAATCAAAAATGAATTTTTAATGAAACATTTTTAGTATTTCTCTAGTAAGCTGAAAACAAAATATGTATGTATGAATTAATGGACAGATGGATGGATTGATGGACAGATGGATTTTTTCTTACATCTGTATTAGTCTAGCTGGATGAATAAGCTGAACAGAGAGGTAAAATGAAACATACCTGAGCTGCAGGAGTGAAGGCTGCTGTTATTACGGAAAGCTCTTAAATGTATGAATTATAAAATTAAACGCTTGTTACATGTAATGATTGTTTTACATTCAATACAAAAGAAGAAACTGGTGAAATGAAGTTTGTATTACAGCATTTACTTTGATGCTGTCCAAAATCAATGTCAAACACTTGTTAAACATTATAAGTTTGTCACTTTTAAAAGAGTCATTTGAACAGCTCAGAGCTGCAGCAGATTAATTGTACCATTGAATCTTTTGAAATAACATGTTTCACTCAGAATTTTTAAGTTTGACACGTGTGCTGGTTTACCTACAAATGTGCAACAGTCCCTCAGTGCTTTCTTTTTCCACACAGAGAGAACCCATTCAAATCCAATTAAAGCTACACAGAGTGCTTCTCAGCATTATTCATTCATTCATTGTCCGACCAAACAACTGTTTCCAAAAAGCTCAGAAAAAATGTGTATAAACATGCAGTCATATTTGCATCACTTATATTGCCTTAAAGCACAAAGTTTAGTTAAAAAGAAGCTAAAAACAACTTTGAAGCACAGCAAATATAATTAAATATAATGAACTTTACCTGATTTAGTTGGGCTGTGGTAAATGGTGATCAGTGCTGCAGACATGTTATCCCAAAATTGCAGGTTTGAGCCCAGGTTGCATCAGGAACAGCATTCTTTGCAAAACAAAAGACAAATCTTTCATGTGAGTTTGCTCACTGTGCTGACCGCTGCTGAAGGTACAACAAACGTTTGCTGATTTAGCTACAGATTCAATGTAAACAAGAAAATGTTAATAAAATGAACAAGACTTTCTGCTGAGTGTCCTGGAAGGGGTAAAAAAAAGGATTTTTTTGGCGACACAGCAGTGCGTCACAGGTGGGCTGGCTCCAACCCCCCCTCACTCCCTCAGTCCATTTAGAAAGTGCCTCTATCAAAACTGCTAAAAATAATTCTTAAAAAACATATTACAGTCAATATCTCTCAACATGCACATTGCTTTAGAACTATTTGATGTTTCCTGTTAGCAAATTTCCAGAAATTATATTCTATTTTGGAAATGTATACCATTCAAAATGAAGGATACGAATGACATCATATGTCTGAACTGAGTGGGATGTTTTTTTACAACTTTATTTATATTTTCCTAAAATAGACAGAGAAGCTGTAAAGAAGCTAATCTTTACAGTGGTTTATTTGATTGCATGTTTTACTTAAAATGAAGTGTGAATTAGATTTTAACATATTTATCTATTTTCCTGCACATGACATGTATAAACAGAACATTAATCAAGCACATGGAAATAGGAAATAAAAGCCAGCTATAGAGGTCAAGACCCTGGATAAGATAAATAGGGTTTAGAAAATGTGTGAAGGAAGGACCGTAGATATGAATACATGTTTTGTTTATGCAATACAACTGTGAGCCCAAAGTTTGGTCGTACATTAGTCTGCAATCCATATATAGACTAATAACAAGATCTGTGATATTTAAACAAAAAAATAAATGAATGATGAAAGTTGTTTCTTTTTTACTTGGAAGTCTGAATGTCTGAGTTCCAATTAAGAAAAATCAAATGGAAAATTTCTGACTTTCAACTTGGAAATACTGGAAATAGTCCACACTGTCATGATCATTAGTAGAGAGCAGGGGTGTATAGTTTTGGAAAGTAGCCAAATTTATCAATGTGAAAATATAATTTCATATTTTTGATCAAGGTGAGGTGAAAGGTCTTTTTATCTGCGGGGGGAAAATAAAATGTTTTGGATTGTGTCAAATTGTGGATGCTTTCAAAATACTAAAATTGGGACCATTTTGTGAAGATCTGTACTTTTTTTTTACAGTAAATCATTGAAAATTTTGAAAATAAAATTTGCCTGTGAGCAAAACTTCTCTGCTTACGAAAGACCTGAAAGCCTTTTCTGAATTATTAACTAAACATCTAAACAAAAGGGGGACGTCACTTATCAAATGCAAAATATGCAGATACAAAAAATAAATAAATAAATAATTAAATATGTAAATTTCAGAGTTTTATTATTAATTTTATTTATTTATTTTTAGACTGAAAATATTCCTTCGTGTTTTCTTTTAAGAACATCCTGTCTTGTCTTGTCCTCGTTTGTAGTTTGGGTGGCTCTTTGTGTCGAGTACCAGATGTGTTTGATTCAAAGCATCTGTGTAGCTCTGGAGCAGAGGCCCAGCTGTAAATGTAGAACCTGCTTACTAAGCAAAAAAAAAAAAGAAAAAAAATGCTACAATAGCAGTGAAAGGGTGCCCCTTTCTGTAGAGCAGGAAATGCTCCTTTCCAGGACAGTTACACTATCACAACCAAACAGAAGAGCCTGTGGCTGCCAAATTTCATCCCTCAGCCCACAATTCACGATGTAAGAAAAAAAAAACAAATCCTTTGTGTACAAAAACCACACTATGATCCACATGGTCGGCGTTATTACTATACTTTTGCCAGCACTGGTCAAATGGGACAATTAATCAGGGAGCAACAGGAACAATGAAAGGAAGAACAACAACAACAATCTAGCGTTGCCAGCCGCTCTTATCGAACAATTCAGGCGTAAATATTTGTGTAGGTTTTTTCCGTGATTCCTTTAGACACGAAATATTTTGTTGCGCCAAACAAATCAACTTCACACTTCTTCTTAGAAACTGTGGCAGCGGCCAAAGAAATGTTAATAAGAAATGGGTCAACATTAGCTTTGTTCATGCTGTAGAAGCACATAAAATACATGTTGGACTCTGTGCCAAATGTAAACATTAAACACAGGGTCAAGTTTCCAGGTGGTGCTCCTTGTGCAGTTTTCTAAATTTCACTGCCAGTTTACAAATGAAAAAGTTTTGTCTTTGAAATTAATTTAATTGTCCAGGTAACAATAACAATATAACTAATTTGGAACAGAATACGAGAAGTACCAACATTTGTTGACAGCAATGAGGAACACCTGTTCATGTTAATGAGCAGATGTGGAGTGAAGCAGTTCTGGGGGGTAAATTATGTAAAAGATTTGATCAAAACTATGCATATTCCATCCATTTGAAGAGCATACTTGGGATAAACCAAACAACATAAAATCAATATTTTATGAAGATAAAACACTGAAAACCATACTTAAACCTGAATGCTGAGATCATCATCATTTTTCTTCTATTTAATTTTTTTTTAATCATAAAAGTTCCTCTGCACTTTATAACACCTCTTGTAGTAACAAAGCAGTAATAAGTTATAACATTTTATTTTTCATTGCCCATTTGTGGTGCTGCCTAGATGGACAGCACCCTTAGCCTTTCCCTATACCCTAGTAAAGGGTTTTAGGTGTGGACAATAGACAAGGCCTAGCCTTCCTTCACTGCAAATCTCCCACCATTTTTCATGTTTTAAAAGATCGTCTCATGATGAGAAGAGATGGAGTTTGAGCTGATTGGGTTAAATCTTAAAAAATAACATTCTGCATATTTTGAGGCAAGATATTTAAGGTATTTTTGAAGTGCTGAGGATATATGTTTGGAATGACTCTCAGTTACTACCACATCCTAATTCATCTCCATGTCTGGAAAAGTAAGTGAGCTATAGTCATTTTTGTGTTTGCTAAGGTTGATTATCTTGACTTGCGTTGCCCCTCACAAGTTTAGACGTTGCAGATGTACAGAAAATCTATTCTTTTAGAGAGTTTAATTAAAATCCACCCAGTTGTTCATAAGATATTTTGCTAACAGATGGACAAAAACCCCACAAAAATGAACATGAGCAAAAAACATTATCATCAGCCTTTTTGGTTTTTGCCTTTAGGTGGTGGGTGATAATAAGAATTAGGTATAGCGAGTTGATTCCCCAAAGTCCCACACTCTGGTACTTAAATCTAAATTTGGTTTTGTGCTGAATAATTTTACACTCTTATTTAGGATACCTGACACCAGTCAGTGTGACAATGAAGTAAACTCTTGAAGTCTGACTCACCATTTGGGTAACAAGTACTCAGAGGGCAAATTTACAACCAACAGTTAAAATACAAGCTTTTTTATTCATGCCAATGAATTATTTATTACATGCTCTAAGTAAACTGGAAATCACTTTGTAAACAGTTTTTTTTCTTTTAGCCTAAAAGGAAATTAGGTTGGTATCTAGATGATTTTTTTAAGCTATTGACTTTAGGCATTTTTACATTCTTTTCTACAACAACATTAAAGTGAAGAGGAGCTTGAATAAAATGAGGCTTGAAGAAGAGGAATAAAAAGCTGTTTTGTTATTGCAAGGTTTTTCTCAGATTAGCTGATACTCAAATATTTTTTAAAAACCCATAAAGCAATTGGCGTGTTAGCATATGACTGCTTAGCAAGCCTTTATTTTATGGAGTGCATTGCAACGGTTAGGGTAATATATAAATGTGTGTGTGTGTGTGTGTCCGTTATGACCCGCTGCAGGTTGTACTGTTTCCAGTAATGTCTGCTCTAAGATGCAACTCAGCTTTCTGAATTATGTAAATGAGGTGCTGTAAATTCATGACAGAATCAATGGCTTTCATTTTTATCAAATCAATCAGGCCTCCATCAGTCTGCAAACTCCACACTACTGCAGGACACGCACAAACACACACATTACACACAAACTCATACACACTGCAAGGCCCTATATTAATCCTGCCAAGCCCAGTCTTAGAGTAATGAGTTTTGGAATGATGTGTATACAGTCATAAATATAATTTTGCTTTTAACCATCAGCTGATTCATGATAATGTGTGCATTTGTGTGTGTGTGTGAGTTGGTGTGTGTGTGTGAGGGGAAAAACAAGAAAAAGAGAGAGAACATTTTAAGTTGAATGATCTAAATTACAATAACTTCAAAGAAACATCATTAAAAAGAAGTTAAGGTCAAAAGAGTATTTTTATAGTCCCACAGTTATTAAAAAACAGTTCACAGAAAATCACATTTGCTTTAGTCTTGATGGTTTGCAAGAATCCATCTTTAACTTTATATCAGTCTTTTTTTAACAGTTTTCTTTTTTGCCAAGATATAAAATTGTCACTCACCAAATGTTTTTCACTATCATTATAAATAAAAACATAAATCTTTCTTGTAAAACGTTCATCCAAATAATACTAAATCATAGGTTTATTAAAAAAATGTTGCTGATTTTAAATCCAATTGCATCTTGAAATAGGCTTTTTAAGTTGTGTATTTTCTGTTTATTTCATGTGCTGTCTATATCTTACAGTTCAGCACCAGCAGAAAGCACAGACACTCAGAAACTGTGAAGTCAGGTCTGAAACATGAAGGTGAAGAAAGGGTCACAATGATAGTCATTCCAGCAGCTCAGATCTCTGGTGTTCTTAGACCAAACATTTGACTTTTATGTCATCTTCAGCTTGTTCTACAACATGTTAGACAATATAACCAAAATAATGTCAAAAATTTCTGTCTGACAAAATAAGAAAAATCTAAATGTATTAAAAACCATGCTGTTGTAATGGATACAGTGGGAAGTTTAGCTGAAATATGACCATCTCTGGGGAAAAAAATAACTGTGCAGGTGGAAAATTATGTTGTTTTTAGGTTTGTATATTATTTACTGCATTAATGTGTTTCCCATGTCATAGGCACTTATGCACCCCCATATCATCAGAGAGGCAGATTTTTGAATTGTGTGCTGATAAAGTGATATTTCTTCTCTTTAGATGTGTTATCTATAACTTCATAACCAAAAATAAAGACCAATTTCAGTTTATCTGATCACAAATACTTATCTACTTTGCCTCAGAGCTTTGGTCCAGAAAAGATGCTTTCTAGAAGGTGTTCCTTGGCTTCTTATTTGCACGAGGAGCATTATTCTGAAATTGTTCTGTTTTTATTTATTCTTTTAGATGTAGTTTTATGCAGACTGGTGAACCTCAGCCCATCCTTACTTCTAAGATTCAACCTCTCCAAAATCAAAGACAATTGATTGGTATTGGTTTTACATATATCTGTCTTTTTTTATTTTTATTTTTGGCTTTTTTAAATTTTATTTCACCACCTCCTTCCAGTTTGTTATAAATGTTATATTATTTCTTCTTTAAATCTATTCTTTATACACCTTATCTCCTTAAAATCCTTAGTTTCTTGTTCAGTTAAGTTTTGATGGGAAGATTTTCCAGCACTTTCTGAGTTGCACTTGTTTAGTAAATTTGGTTTTCTATCTATAAAACCACAGACAAATATAAAGGGCAACTTATTGTGTTGATTTATGCAAAATCATAAAAAGGATGAAATATTGAGATGCAAGGTTTTTGCCCCACAGCGATGTTGTGCATAAAAGAAAGGTTTGTCATGTAACATTTTTCTGAGGAAGACATATGTTATTTTTTCCCCTTAAAATCTTAATGAAAGGCTGATCATGAGCTCTGTGAAAATAAACCCACCATTATTTATTCTAATTGCAATATTTTGATAATTAATTTGAGTATTTTGGGATATTCTTACATGTACAATTATAGAATATTTATCGGATACACATAAACACATAGTAATATTTGTAAGTTGGTGGAATTTCCTACTAAAACATGAAACATTTGAAAATGAAGACAACATACCACAAACTTTACTCTTTATTTTCTATTTGCAATTCAAACAAGGTTTCTTCCATGACTGTTTTGGACTTTTTGTTTTATTAAAGCTGTTTTTTTCTGTATTATGTTGCATCTCTCTAACTTTCAATAAACATTAAAATTTAAGACAGAAAAAAATAACACATTAAGAGATTAAAAATGGTAAGATACACTTACTGCTTTAAATCCTCGTGTTACTTTGAATTGTTTGCTTAAAGGGTTTTTTTTTTGTTTACTTATCACATTTCAACTTCCTTCCTTTTTCAGATAAAGCTTTTTTTTCAGCACAAACTTGATATGCTATTGAAGAAAATCTAAACTTGTTTCTGTCATCGCGTTACAGCAGCTTTGTATTTCACTAAAGCTCATCTAACATCCTTACTCTGGTGTATCAGCAAGATAACCCAACTTCATGTCAATCAATTGCTGCTGTATTCAACATTTAATCGTTTCTTGTGATTCTGATCTTCACCGCTACTTCCTTTGGTTGTACTGTTTAACAACGAGGTCTATTGATTGCTTTGATTTGCTTTAAAATAGGATTTATTAACAAGTGTTCACAGAAAGGATGAGAGATTAGAGAATAAATCTAAAAGATTCAGGTAAATGTTGTATTATACATTTAAAAAGGCCTTTCTTAAAGGAATGCATATCACTCGCCAGCCTTTCATGCAGAGGTTTAGATGAAGATAATTTTATGATAATTATATGATTTGTCCATTTCTCATAAGCATATTTTGTGTATTTGTTGGCCCTATGCTGAAGAAAACAAGAACATTGTGTTTGTTGTTGTGTACAACATGGTTTGCCAACATTTAAGCATTTTCAAGCATTTATTGAGTATCTAGTGAAGAGTCATCTCTCTGCATGTATGTGCGAATGTTAAATGGGTGAATTAAATGGGTTTGAGTGTTTCCTTTCTGTTGCACCGTGGGGCACACGTGTATGCTTGTTCGTATCCCGGAGTGCGGGTGCAAAAGTGCTGTTGGGTGCAATCATTTCCTCTCTCCTGGTTTAGAGACGATGTTGGCATGACAACATGACACTCGGGAAGGGTTGGAGTGTTGACGAAGAGAGAAAGGAGGAAAAGCGGCGCGCTTCCGAAACTTCCATAAATAGACAAAAAGATGTTTCACGGCAGCTTTTGGAGAGAATGCGATGTTTGTAGGTTTACGTAAACTTACCTCAGGTTTCACTTCGCAACTAAACCCACAAATATTTATTCAATATTGGAAAAAAAATGAAAAGAATGTGATGTTATATTTGTTTTAAGTTTACAACGTTACACAACTAGAAAATGTCTGAAGAAATTCTGAGCTCATAAAATGTGCAATAGAAGTCAATGAGAGCTCGGTTGTGCACTTGAAGAGGCCATGAGAGAAAACCATAAGCTTTACAACTTTGTAAGACAAACTGGGTGAAATAAAAGAAGAAAATCTGTCTTTTGTTGTTTAAACTCTATACGAAGTGACAAAGATATGAGGGAGAAAGAGTTTGAAAAGCATTTAGAAAGTTTAGACAGCTAAAACATCACCAAACCGCAAGCAAGATGCCAGCCGTTTAACATCTAACTTTCTTTGACCCATTTAAAAAAACAAAGAGTGACATATTTACTGGGAAAAAATCATTTTGTGCTGTTAAAATGGGCCTTTTATCCTTTATTTACTTTATACAATGTACCGCTACCAACAGACACTCTATTCCTGTAATAAATGTGCTTTAATGATTATTGGCTTCCTTAATAAAAATCCAACTGATCCGATCTGTTCCAATTTCAGAAATACTGCAAAACAACCGACTCTTTCTCTCTAGGGCTATGAATGAGTGCAAAGAGTTGTGTTAATACATTATCTCTCAGAAAATAACCATTGGATAAACATTTACAACTGACTGTCTTTTGGAATTAACCAGAATTAACATTTCAACAGGAAAATGATGTTAAACACAAAAAAGGCTACAGCTCAAGCATTTAAAACATCTGCAGCATCGATTCTGTCCATCAGACATTCACTCTTCAAACCTTCATGAGGTGGCAGAGATTATCACTTTACCACGACCACTCCAACCAGCATTGAAAAGATTAAACACTGTAATTATCGTTTTAGTTCCTTTTCTGTTCAAACTTTGCCAAAACACCACTTTATCTCCTTTTTTCCAGCTGTAACAAAGTTTTCCCACAATTCCTTTTTTTTCTGTTTTACTCTATATTCACTTGGGAAAATCTGTAGAATTTTGTAGTCACTATTTATCAGTAATTATTCAGTAAAAAAAAAAAACAACTTAGCAAATTAAAGCATGAATGCTTCTGATAAAACGAATAAAAAAGGAACATGGACTTCAAAATAAGAGGAGGGGGAGAAAGAAGCTGGAGATTTTATCACCTGAATTATTAATCAAGATAATTCAGCTTCTACTGATAATAATAACACACACACACACACACACACACACATACACTTATATGTCCATAAATATGCAACACACTCAGAGAAACACATTTTTCTTACACATGCAAAAACAGAGGGGGGAAAAAAACTTTAATGTTGCCTACTCAACAGTTATTGCTTAAAATGGGTCAAGACAAAATGAGAACTGAGATTCGTCTCACTGCACGAAGACAAGAAAGAGACAGATACACGAGGGAGGGACGAGGGACAGATGTGCGCTGGAGGGAGCGAGAAGAGCAGAAAAACTTCTTCAGACACAACACTGCAAAGTGAAATCCTTTTATAGCTGCAGAATCAGAAACTTTTCTTTTTCCACTCTGACTTTTAATGATCTTTTTCCAAAACCACTTGATTAAATAAAAAAAAAAAAAACAATCTCAAGTGAAACAGTTGATTTCTGCTTTTCCTTTCTTTTACTTCTCTGTTACCAAGACAACAGACGTATAAAATTAATGTTTTGTTCAGTTTAAATTTGCCCCTGGCTTTTTTTTCTCTTCCTCCTAACCCAGGTCAGAAGGTTTGAGAAAAGCCAGCTGAGTGTTATAATATATGTAATGATGGTTAATGGTTCAGCTGTTATAAACCTTAAACAGAGTTTGCTGCTCAGAGCAAAGCGAAGCCGTTTAATTTAAGGCGGTGAGACAAACATAAATGTGTACGGAAGAACAAAGTGAGATGCTGTTAGAGGGAGTGGAGGACGAGGAGGGAACAACACCCACAGTGACAGATGTGGGAGAGATGAAGATGCTGCACGATCTAATAAAAGCCTCTGATGCTTATTTGCAGTCACTTTTTTTTCACATGGATGTGTTTACTTCTACAGACTGGTAGCATTCAAAGATGGTAAAAGAAAAAAAAAAACTATTCACCTGTTTTATGCTCACAGCACTGTTTAACGTCTCTACAGTCACCCACTGATGTGCCCTGAAGCTTTCCACTAAAGTACCGAGCGCTGCTTTTCTGCTGTGTATGCTTCTTCTCACTGCTTTTTTTTTTCCTCTATTACTCCTTTTTTGTCACAATAATTATATTTAGTCTTTGTAAGATCTAAATGGAATCTAGCTGAAATAGGCAACTCACAATGTGATCTGACAAACCATGACATAATCAAAATTTAACTAAATTGAACGTTAAAAGGCAAACAACCCATGCACGTTTAGTTTAATATTAATAATCAAATTGTGAGGCTTTTACTGGCTTCAGTTATATCAGATGAAGGTCATGCAGGGCCAGCAGCGCTTTAATAACGTCTGCAGTTGTTGTCTTTACCATCATCTTTCTGTGACTGTTAAGCCTCCCTATAGAAGGCTATTTTTACTGCAGCCTGAAACATACGTCTGAAGTGTCATATGATGGGGCAGAAATCCTATAAAGGACCTCTGCAGGATGAGAGGAGCAGGGAAAACGGTTGGGTTTTCAGCTATAAGGTTTCAAAGGATTCAGTAACTTTATTACAGTATATGTAGTTTGCCTGTTACTGAATACACAACTTTATAAATGAGCTGCACTGGTTTCATTGGAACTTGATCATTCAGACTCTAGCATCGCCATTTAGTTTTTGTGTTTCTGCTTCTGTGTTGTGTTGAACGTTTGCTGCCTTTACTGAAATATTGGTGATATTAAGGTCAAACACAATCTGAGGTTACTGCTTTTGTTGGTTTTCAGTGAAGTGGATGACATTGGGAATGCATTTCAAGAGATGCTGCCTGAATCAACTTTTGCATTTCTTTTTAGATTATACTTTGTTTCTTTGCTCACTATATATAAAAAATATATATATAAATGCATGGATTTTAATAGCCTGGCCTTTGTCTTCCTATGCAATTCTGCTTCAGTCTGATGAAGAAACAGACCCCCTACATATAAATAAAAAACAAAACTGAGCCACATTTTTCTGTCTCCATTTATCAATTTGCTACATGCGTGTTTGAAAACATACCTTTAAAAAACAAAGTATTAAACAAAATTAGGTCAACACTTTTTTCTACTAAAAATCTAACTAAACAAATAAATCAAAGTCACATTTATTAAAGACATGTATGTTGTTCACCGCCTTAAACAACTGATTTAAACAAAAAAAAAATTGAGTGACATGTTAGTGCTTAATGTCTTGAAGATGTCAATGACACAGATTCTTCCACAGCAAATGTGGCTCAATATCTGGAAAACTGACTGAATTATGGCCAGATTTTGAAGTTTCGTAATTTTGATCATCCATGGTGAACATTAAAGTTGATTGGCTGTAGATCTAAATCCACTGATTACTTTTTTTATTCTTTATCAAATCCGTTCAAAAATAATTTTGAAAATTAGAAGTCAACTAATAGACAAGAAAACATGTTTACTTTTAAAATATAAGAAGCAAAGATTCTTCATGCTCATTTGTGTCTTCAGTCTTTTATTTTATGTCATCCTTGACTTGCTACTGAGGTATTTTGCTAAAGAAAAAGAAAAAGGAAAAGCACACTCTCGCTCACAGACACTGATATTATTGTCCAGCTTTCATGAAGACAAGCAATAAAAAATAATAATTTAGTCTTTTACAAGATCTTAAACCAAAATAAAAGAAACCTTCAGGTACATAACATAATGTTTTTTACTGTGCCAGTGTTTTTATTTGACAAAACCTGAGTCAACATGCAAAACCAGTGTAAAACACTTTATACATTACTAATTTAACAGCCCGCAGAGCTGGCTTTCTCTGCAAAATAAAAGAACTGTTTTCTGTATGACCTTATCATTGTGTGCAAGAATTCTGGTGCACTTTTTTTCTATTTTGTTTTTCTTACAACTTTGTCTCAGTTCATTGAGATTTGATGAGATTTGTTGATATACACTCAGTTCTAATAACGTCCCACCACAGCATTTCAGTCAGATTGAGGTCTCGACTTTGATTCTTTCTGTTTCAGGAACGCTGCTGTAAATTTGCTGCTGTGCTTGAGATTATTCGGACTCCTAGAGTGACTCAGATGTTAGCATAAATCCACCGTTACTTCATAATTCATTTTTTTCACATTCATTGCACCACTTTCCTATTAATCCAGCTTCCTGTGGGTGCCACCCAAGTATTTAAATTCTATGCAAAATTGCACAAAGTTGTTGAATTTTCACTTTAGGTGTGTTTTTCTTATCTTGCCGGCAGTTCTCCTTCTGCATCTTTTAATTTGTTCCTGGTTGTGAAAACTGCTGACTGCAGATGCTCCAGTCTTAGATCATAAAAAATAAATTTAGTACATTTCTTCTTTTCTTTATAAGGATTGAAGGACATTGAAAAAAAAAGCTATTTGTCAGTTCTGAGACTAAAACAGCTTAAATCTGAATTTCTAACTTTGTTGGAACATTAACATGTTGGAACATTAACAAATATACATTTTTCTGTTGTAGGGAAGCAACTCTTGTGGTGAAATCTTAGAATTAACTTTTGCAAGAAACCTTTAATTGTTTAATAGCAGGGTAAAAGTTTGAATTAGTTTTTAAATAGTGAAAAGATAGCAAGTTAATGTTTCATTTCTGTATATTTACAATGATATAAATGCCTAAAGGGTGCAATATATATGATAATGTAATATAATAATGACAAATACTGCACCAAATATAGTTGAATATGTTGTGGCAAAAACAATAAGTGACACAAGAAGAACCTAGCTTGGTAATTTTGTGAATCTAATATTGACTCATGAGGTGAGATCCTGACAGCAGAAAGTGTCTGTCAGATATTTAATGAGTAAAAGTTTTACATTGTTACAATCACTATCGATGCAGTTCTCAGCAAGGTGACACTAGTTTACTCAAGACATTTAGTCTAAAGTTTTAGTGTCGTGATAACATTTTACAGTTTAATCACAGAGATGCTGTTTTTAAAACAAACCTTTGATTGAAATGTATTCCAAATACAAATTTGAATGATTCTACAATAAAACATTTTTTCAAAAAATCCAAATATATTTATGGAATCATTTCAAAATGACAAGAGACGTGAGTTTAATGGCAAAAGACATTGTGTTTGACTAATGATTTAGTTGAAATTTACACATATGAAGCCTATAGGCGTAAATTCAATCTGGAAGACTCTCTCCAGCCTCATCTGCATCACGTGCTCCTGCCTCAACCTATCAGCATCAGACAAGTCTCCAGATTTAAGGCCCTCAATCCACGGCTCCTCCTGCTCACCAGCTGAGCTTCAACTCACCTCCTCTGCTTCTCCCTCATTCTCTTGACTCATACATCTGGACCAGCCCTTCTGCTTTTTTATGTTTCTCTTTCCCTGTCCCCAAACGCAGTCGGTCAAAGATGACTGCTTGTCCTGAGCCTGGTTCTGCTGGAGGTTTCTTCCTGATAAAGGGAATTTTTCCTCTCCACTGTCACCATGTGCTGCTCAGGATGGGAGACTGTAATCCCTTCGACACAATCTGCTGGCTTCCTTGAACAGCTTTACTTCGTGTGCGGTGTTGTGGGACGATGCTTGTTGTGACCTGACGCTACATAAAGTAAATGTATTCTATGTAACTAAACAAATTATTTGGCCTCCACCACCAGTGTCCAAGCCCCTGGAGGGGAAGACATTCCTCATCTGAAGCTGCTCATTTAAGATTATTACAATTCTCAGCACACACGTCTCCTGTCGGAGTCTGAGCGCCAAAACTTTAAATGGATTTATGTCAAATAAATTCTCTAATCTCCGCTTTTCTCTGTGTGAGTCTCTCCACATTGAAATTATTATACATACATTAGATACATTAGATCTACAAGAAAAAAAAAAATTGATTTAATGAGTCCTAAGGATACCATATCACTTTTGTTAGCATTATCAATAAATTGTATTTGTTAGGTTTAACCAAACTGCTGTATTTATTTATTTATTTATTATTGTTGGCTTTTCCTTAAAATTTCCTTTTAATAGTTGCAAGCTCATTATTTTTATCCCCTGAGCCATGGTAATCCTCCTGCGTTTTTTGCTTTTTTTCTCTCTAAACTAAATGTACCATGTGACAATATTCAATAAGAACTTCAACAGGATTTTAACACAGCATGTAAATGAATAACAATCACCTGTCATTCATCATAAGCTGTGCTGTTAAATTCTTGGATGACATTTTTAAACAAATATTTGGAGATTATGAATACTGCAGTATTTTTAAGATAAAAACACGCGCACACACACACTTCTTGTGGATTTTCTCAGACCTAAAGCTTTTTTAAAACAAGCTAGAAGCTGGAAATTCCTTTTCCACGTTCTATGCATTATTCAGCTGCAGTGTAGCATCAACACAACTTTTAGAATTTATTGTAAGCTAAACATTTTTGAGTAGGTAACACTATGCATTTTAGTATTAGCAGTAGTTTGCCAAGGCTTTTCTGCATATCTTAGCTTCAGTTACGCTGCAGAATACATTTAATGTGGTATTCCCTAATCAAATGGAATACTGGGGGGGATTTAAAGATGAGTGAACTAAACCTCTGGCCAAGAGTTTTTTTTAACCAACTTATTTTAGTAAAAAGATTTTGTGAAGCTCAGAAATGCTAAATAAATACTGCAAATGTTGTTATAGCAAATGAGTTGGTTAAAACAGTGTTCCACAGACCAGCTCTTTACCCTCACTAGGGTTCTTGTATGGGAGTTTTTCCATCCATGCATTTCATCACCATATACACAAACAGAAAAATGCATTGTGGGCACAGGCTGATATAGTAAATTTTTACATCAAAATAAACTGAACCAAACATGCTGATATAAAAACTACCATCTGTTGCAAATCTCCATAAAACATTTAAAGAATAGATTTCACAGCAACAGCTTTAAAATGTCTGTCAGATGTCTGTAAGATTTTAGATTTTTCTCTGTTTTGTCTGGATAGACATAAACTGCAGCGCAAAATTGAAACTTTGGAATAAAGTTCATGGCCTCTTAAAATCCATTAGCATGAGAGGCTAATTAGTTTTTTATTGTTAACAATCAAGACAATAAAGAAGAAAACAACTCCCTGTTGTGTAATTTTTGAAACATGAGGTTTATTTCAGAGATTTGTCAAAGCTTTGAAATAAAAAGCATCATGCAGATCTCAGATGGCAGTGCATTTGGTGTTTAAAGCTTTAGACTTCTGTAAAAATTAGTTTCTTTAAAAATAAAAAAGCTGTATCTATAGAGAGAATTGTTTGAGCTGCAGGGAGTTCTTTGTAAATCAATCCACAGTTTACAGCTGAAGGACTTTAAACCAAAGATCAATCCCTATGTTTGTGAATGTGATGATGCAAGAGGAGTTGGTTATTTGAGTAAACCAGGCACAATATAACAAGGTTTTACTCATATGTGTTTAAATGTATAAGCTCAAATCAGTTTAAACAGCTTCACTTAAAGGTAGCAGCTCATGCTGGAGAAGGTTTTCCACTCTTTTTTGATTTAATCCCTTGAATACCTAGAACAAAACTTGCATTTATTACATTAAATAATGGGCGGTTTACTGTGACAGCTACTTCGAATCAATCTAGTGTTTTGCTGTATATTTGTGTTCCTGTTTCTTTCTAACAAAAAAGAAAATGTTTGTGTGAGTTTAGGTTTGAGTGTCTCCTCTGTTGTAGAGCCAGTCTAAGAAGGGGGGTAGCTGGCAGGTGTCCTTTCTTCTTAGTCATGCAATTTATCACCCAGCTGGTGGCAAAGACCTGTTTCAAAGTGCAAAATCCCAACAACCTGTGCTCTCAGTCGGCTCCGTCATAGTTAAGGCAATAATAAAATAATTTTAACTCCAAAAAAAAAAACAATTAAAATATTGCTAACTACAAATTTTGTTTCTGTCATCCTTTTTTACCTTCCTCTCTCTTAACGTGTCTAATTATTCAGAAAGTGACAACAGCAGCAAATATAATTCTAACAAAAAAAAAAAAAGAAAAAGAAAAGAGAGAGGAAAAAGTGAAGACATGCTGAGCAGCCATGGAGATTTTAAATCTTTTGTTCTTTCTGGCTTAATAATAAAAGGGGTTTCAGGGCTCAGTGTGAGCCAGCTGTCAGAAATAAACCATGTCTATCAGTATCACTCCCTAGATATCATTATTTTAGTTCTTTTCAATTAATTATGAAAGCATGGTGAGACGGTACTTTAGATCTCATTTCAGGGCCTAAATTGGTTTGTGAGCATAAAAACCTTTATTGAGTGTGCCTTGCAGCTCGCACACAAACACACACAAACACACACAAACACACACAAACACAAAATTGGCATGGCGAGTGAGTTTAGATATGGAAGCCAAATGTATAAATTTGAAGCTCATAACAATTTACAGGATATCAGTCAGTTTATCTTCTAGCTTTTATTTAATATATCTCTCTTCTTAGTTGGTTACTTAAATAGCTTTTTTTTGTTTTCTTTTGAAATGCACATTGCTCTGTTCTCTCCTTGGAAAAGTGGCTTTCCCTGTGGGGAGTCTTTTACCTCCACCTCACCCACACTACCTCTACCACCCCCATTTTTATTTATCCATTGCTGCTGTACCAAATCAGCTTTAAGGGGGTGGTTGGGGGTTGTAATGCAGGCAGAGTAAACCATGGAGGAAAGCATCAGCATTAAGACAAGCCTTAAAGTTTGGAAAAGGTTCCTGTTTTCGCCTTTCACTTCAGATTCTTTTGCTCACACCTTGCTGTCTTCATCTGCTCCATCTTTCTCCCTTCGGTGGTGGACGGGGGGAGTCGAGGTGATAAATAGGTGGTGTCCGATGTGCTTCTCCTCTCCAGTTGTTCGTTCTCTCCTTCCCTTCCTTCTCCTCCTCCTTCTCTCCCTTTCTCTCTGGTCTCGACTCAGTGCACTTCCAGCACAACAGTGTGTTCATTCTTGTCAGCAAAAAAAAAAAGACAGTGGAACGACCAGATCTCCTGTACACATAGGTATCATGCACAGGGGGGCTGCATGTGAGCGCATAGACAAAAACTCACAAAGACGTGGAACACAGTAGGCTTACAAAATTAGGTCAGAAAAGGTTGGTTAATGTGCAAAATGTATTTTCATATACAAGAAGGAAGGCCTAAATTTTAGAAAATATTCATCTTGTATGAGAACTGACAGAGATGAACCTTAGTTTCAGTTTAACCCCATTAAAGGAGACATATCCTGCTTTTAAATCCACATTTAAATCATTCACTTGGGGTCTATATGAAATGGAACTGAAATGCTTTATTTTAACTCCACAAGTCCCTCCTTTACCCCTTTTCTGAGGTGTGTCTCATAACTCGCTTTGATGCTGTCTCTTTAAATCCAAAGAGGCACTCCGCCCTCCGCCAGTTCCTATCTATTTTGATAGAAGGGTTTACGACTATACATAGTGGAGCAGAAACATTTTATTTACAAATTAATGACATGTTCTCAACAATGAAAGACTTGTCCATCCATTGATACATAATTTGGCAGTTCTGTCGCAAAATGTTGATATGATGGTTCAGAAAACATGATAGAAACTAGAGAAGATGAACCGGTTGAAAAATATGACCCAAATAGAATATAAAGATATTCATGTGGCACCGGAAGAAACTAAATTCAAGTTCCCTCCTACTCTAAGTACACAACAAAATGCATTTAACGGCTAAAAATGTGGAATTTGCATATGTTTAATATAATATAATTCTAAAAAAAACAATTATAATTATATAATATTATAATTATTATAAAGGCATCATCAATAATTTTATGTGAAACAGTAAAACATGATTTAAAGTTTTTATAAAAACTGTACCTTTTCAGCCTCTGAATTCTTTTCAGCTCAAGACAACAAGCAAGAAAGACAGAAACTGCAGTTTTAGTAAAAGTGTTCAATACCTACCTGCTTTGATTGATGATAGCCCTAGAGCTCTGCTGAGATTATCCCTTCATCCTGCTAACATGACATGTGTCTTTCCAGAACACTATTATCAAAGGAAATGCCTGTATACTTCGCACTGCCATTTTTAGAGCCCCCTAAAGAACTCTGAATAGCGCAGGTTTCTTTGGGTCGGTCTTAAATCTGCCACTGTTTTATATGGCCAGTTTATTTGAGCTGGACCTGACATTTTATCAACTGTTTTTAGGCTTATAATAACCCCATTCTTCAGCTTTGGTTTTACCTCTGAAAGTACCCTTCTGAGTGATGCCCCTCCCTCAACCCCTTGTTAGGTGAATGAGTTTGTCGCTAGAGTCTTTTGAGAGGAACAGCTGGTGTAAGCAGCCCTTCAACGTTTCCATGCATCACCTGTTGTATATAATTGCAGAGGATGACGGCCCGCTAATGATCCCCCGCTTGACCCTGGGCCTGTATTTGCATTGTTTTTAGCTTAGCACATGGCTAATAGCAAGCCTGAAGGCACGTCGACTCTGCTAAAGGATCGAACACCAATTTCCTCAATGCCAAAGGCAAGTTTACCACATCATTAGGAGCACAAGAGAAAAGGTGCAGGCCACCCAATCTCTATATATCGTGCTGCTGCACCTCGGATTGCTGCACTGTATAACTGAACCTGTGTTGCCTGGAGGTGCACTGAGAGCTGCTATTTATTTGTCTGATGAGATTGAACCTGTTAGCACAGGGGCAGTGAGGGAGAGATGCTAACACCCCAGAGGAACGAGCGCACGCTCCCTAACCCAGGAAGGATTTTCTCTTAAAATAGGTCACACACAGAGAAGTGCAAAGACAGTATAATGCAAAATAAAACCGAGCCTAAGTTAAAAAACACACTAACGCACAGAGAGGGATCTTACAATCCCCGCCCCACCACCGCTGCAGTTTTTCTGGAAAAAAGTCTTAAATTTGGGTTGTAAACGTGTACCTTTCTGGCTTCTACAAAAATCCAATCTGCTACAGGGTGGGAGTGAGAAACAGAGCAATAAAAAGTAGTGATAAAAACAAATAAATCAATTTAGCTGCCCGATTTATTTTCCAATCTCAGAGATGGTGAGTTGTAAAAACTGCATAACACCAGCGCACCAGCAATGAATGTCACTTGCAGTTCCCATCCATGCACATAGCATGTGTATAATTGTAGGGCAGGTTTAAAAACAAACAATAGGCACTTTATGCATGTAGTCATGGAAGAAATTAAGCTTTCTTAACAGATGCACACTCATTTCACATGCAAAGTAAAAGCCTACTTGTCCCATTTAATGTGAACAATGTTGTTCATTGTTGGCCCACTGCTGGCCTTATGCTCTGTCTGCACTTCACTGTCTGTATGGCTCTTATTATTGGAAAGTCAACAGGGATATAAGGGCACAGAAGCCCAGCCAGTGTTTTGGAGTGTCATTTGGCAGGTGTAGTGAGGAGGATATTGGACGAGGGGCAGCAAAATTGCTTCAAATCACAAAACTATACAGGAAATATTTCACTTGGACTGTACATCTCTAGGCACTCCACATTTAGAATGGGCTCTGCGACTTTAATTGAAACGGAAAGAGAGATGGAAAGGGAGAGAAAAGCTGTTACAAACAAGAACATGATTTATGAAATCCATCCCTCTGTTCGTCCAAGCGAGCTCATTATGTATGCGCAACAGAGGAGAGTGTGAGAAGTCAGATGAGTCGTCTCTGTGGCGGAGGAAGAGGAATGGCAGCGCTAAACTCCGCCGGTAATCAACTGGTGAAATTAAACATCAAAAAAACAGGAATGATTGTGTGCGGCAAAGCGATTTGTCTGCAATTAGCGGCCAGGCACATAACTCACACACAAGCGCACATAAACTCATTCGCGCCTAATGGAACAAGACATGTCAGGGGTGTGTGTGTTTGTGTGTGGATGCAAAAATACAGCATGGGATAACCATAAAAACGGTTAGTTAATAAACCTGAGAGACATTAACAGCATCAAGGGCAATTGGTGAACTGCTATTTCATTCGTCAGCAGGTCCTATTGAAGGCTTTCTGAAAGGCCCCTGCTTGTATTTATGACCTTTTCGGTGTCATTTGTTTACACTTGTTTAGCTGAACTGAGACAGGGAGTGCAAAATACCCTGGAGGGGATTTTACTTTTTCACATAATCAAACATAATGAAACCCCCTCACATTAAAAGGACTAATAGTTTGTATGAATTTTCACATGTAGCTGAGAAAAAGGGCTGTTTTTACCTCGCTGTAATTCTTGATGTTTTCTAATATGTGTGAAATATGGTTTATTTTACTGCACAAAAACAGACCTGCCCAACTCAATGCATGACATAATTGTAAGTTCAGTCATACAATACAGTTTTAACAGGGTCAGTCCCATCATGTTTGAAAAAACAGAATTGCATTTTTGTTTCTGAGCATGAAAACGCTCATTAAACTGTTTTTATGTTTGTTGACATGTGCAACATATGTGCATTAGGAAAGCAAATGGTGACTTAATGCCTTCTTGTGTATCTTTGATGGACTACACTTTCTAACGATAAATAATAAATTTGAGGAAGATGAAAAGTCATTTTGCACTGCCTCAAAGCATGAATTTGCACTTAGTAGCATTTAGGAGAACTCCCAGTTGTAAAATCAGGCATTTTCCGGGCAACACCCATGCAGTTCTCGAGCAATATTTTGTTTGTGAACAATTTCCTAATGGATATAAATCAAAGTGTGTCAAAAAACTAATTATTTACTAACATTTATATGTAGAAAAACATAGTATCGCCGGCCATTTTATTTTTATGAAGTGCACATTGGGTGGCTGAGTAGTTAGGGGAGTTGTCCTGTAAACAATGGTTTGCTGGTTTGATCCCTGTTCAATATGTCTCATTTGTTATGTCCTTGGGTAAGACCTGCTACGCCTGCTGGTGGTGGTCAGAGGGTCCAGTGCTTTGTGAGTCTCCTATTCCACCACATCCCAATGATGATCCTGTTCTTTGCTGAGAGAAGTGGCTCCTGGTGGGATTTTCTGCTGCTGTAGCTCAACTGAGATGGCATTCTGTTGACCTTGAGTGTAACAAGTACTTATTTGACCTATTGTTGTTTTTTGATTATCTCAAACCAGTATAGAAAATCCCAGTAGATCAACAGATTCTGAAATATTCAGAACCAACGTCATGTTCAAAGCTTCTTAAATTCATTTTCTTCCCCAATCTGATTCTCGGTTTGAACTTCAGCAAGTCATCTTCATCAACTCTTTTTACCTAAAAGTACAGAGTTACTGACATGATTGTCTGATTAGCTATTTGTGTTAACATGCAATTGAACAAGTGTACCTTTTTAGATTACCATACTCATTTGTCCATGTGTGGTCACTTAAATTAGAGAATAAATAGGGTAGCTTATGTTATACTGATCAAAGTATATACATGTGTCTCTAAATCTGGCACGGTTTATTTAAGCTCTTACCAGCTGTGGCTCGTATGCTAACAATTATTGTTCGTTCTGGGGAATTTGTGGCTTTGGATTCATGTTTGTGATTGATTATTTGCTGTCAAACAGCTCTATCTTACATTAATGTCCACATGTTCAGATTTCCCAAAACCTGGTCTTACTTAGACTTGATGACCAGCTTTGTGACATCCCTGAACTTGATTAAGGTCTTGAGTTTGATATGGGTCAATTAGGTAATCAATTAATAATTGGACTTGCTCCGTGGTAAAAGACCAAAATCGTTCACAAATTAAAATAGTTTGTAGTTGATCTCTCCCTATATAGGACAAAACAAAACCTTTACAAAAGCACATGAATATGTGACCCTGTGAGAAAAAACAAACAAACATTTAACCTAATGTGAACTCAAACATGCTAAAAATGTTCCAAAATTACACAGTTGCATCACTTTTTACCATATTATGCCTGTGAAATCATATATTTTCCATGTGTTGTTGTAGGTCTTTTAAGGAAGTCATTGGGTGAGCACCATGCATGGCAGCTGGAACAATGTGTGTGTTTATGTATAAAAAGGGCTAGAGGCAAAAAAAAAAATGTAGTTATTTCCAAACTGCTAATGTAGATGCTGCTAAACAAGCACAATCTATTTACCCTTTAATGAAGTTCCCCACACGCAGTGAAGTGCTTCTTCCATGTGTGCTTACCTTCAAGTTTTCCCTCCTCGCCTCTTTGTCGAACTCCTCCGATTCCTCCTCCTTCTCTGACAGAAAGATTTTGTTTCTTAGATCTTCTCTTTTCATCTTTTAGTCATTATAGAACAAAGTATTGCTTTTATCACACCAAAGTGTGACATAAAAATTGTTTTTAGAAGAGTGCTGATATAGTGAAGGCTTGTAGGTCTTGTTTTTTTCTTGCAGTTTGGTAACTTAAGGCCTACACTACTGAGAATAGTTTTAAGAAAATATTTTTGTTCTTTTCATTTCCTCTCTGTTAACATAGTTTTAAGAGAAACACTAAACTATCTGTCGTACCAGCAGGTGGTGAGACGTTTTACAGTAACAGCACATGTAGCAGAAAGTCTCAGTATTTAAAAAAATATCCAGAAAAGAGGTCTATCAACTGACTATGTTCATTCTGCTAGTTGATTTGAAGTTGAAGTTCATTTTTACTTTTATCCATAATAAATTTGCACTGAGAGATGAAGTCAAGCCTCGCCTCCCAACCTAATGTGACAAAAAAAAAAAAAAAACTAAGCTTGTTCTTTCCCCATCTTTTCCTGAACACACAGCTGGTTCAGTGTAACTCACAGGGGGTTGCTTCATATGAATCGTGTGAATTGCTTACACAGCCTACGTTGGCCTTTGACCTCCCACCATGAAGCAGGCAAAATAGAACTGACCCGAGTTCTGCTTTTCCACAGCACTCCACGGAGATGGAATCTGAAAGGGTTCACCAGATCATCACACAAACTTTAGGGCTGAATATAACATATGTGTCTACCAGAGTTTGGACATCCTGATGGCTCAATCTGAACTTCCTCCTGCTGACTTCAATCTGTCATCCTCTTTACCTCTGACCTTTTCACTTTTTGAGTTTCTTTATACCAATCTTGTCTTTTATGTTGTTGTCTGTTCTGTTTCTTTCCTGCCACACCACTGACCTTTTACTTTCATTCTTCTGTTATTTTCTACCTCTCCACTCTTCCTGGTTTGGGCTGTAATTCAGCTTGTTTCAGGGCCAGTTAGGCAGCCAGTGGAGTTAATCTGTCTTTTCAGGTCATAAATCACTGCTTGGCATCTCTCTTTCCTTCTGTTTCCTTTATTTTTTTTTTATTTATTTCTCTCTTTCTTTCTTACTCTTGCATGCTGCATGGATGTAGAGCGATCACTTTGAGGTAATTGTGACTGACACTCAGTGCCGGAGTTCTTAGCATGCACGTTCGAGTGCACCCGCGTACAAGTTTGCGTGCGGTTATCAGTGCCTTAACAACCAACAGACAGGAAGGGAAACTGCGTACTCTTAAAGTGCCACGGCCAATAAGAAAAGATTGTTGAAATGTCAGGACCAATAAGGAGGAATGCTTCTCTTTTGTGGTGCAGTTTTGATCTATTTTTTATCTTTTTGTGCGTGCATGTGTGTGTCGGCATTTTTGTTTCTTCTTTTCAAAAACAACAACACATCGCTTCTAACTGATGGAATCTCTCCTGCCAGAGCAGAAACCTAAACAATAATTAGAGCTGACTTTGTGCATGTGTGTGTGTGTGTGTGTGTGTCTTTGCACATTCTGACATATCTACAACAAAGCAGGTGCATGAGAAACTGTCGGCCCCTCCAACAAACAAAGCCACGTCAGGAACCGGAGCGGGTGAATTGATGGGGGAAGTAAAAGCTAAGAAAAAGACGGGGAAGCAGAGGGAGGGGAAAAAAACAGCTCAGCATAGCAGCAGGGAAGGGAAAGAAAGAAAGAAATTGGGGGGGAACGCAGGAGGAGAGCAAAGTTGAATAGCAGGAAGGCGGGAGCAGGAGAGTGGATGAATGAATGTGTTGTGGATCTATTGTGCCCAGCTCTTGAATGGAGTGTTAGGAAGCTAAGTAGTGACTGGTGATTTACAGCTCCAAGGCCATATCAGCTGAAGTGGGCAAACAATACGCTTTCAACAGGCAACATTCAGCCTTAAGAAGAACCATTTAGGATTGTGATCTGAAACTCAAGTAGGGCTGCTTGTTTAGAAAAGCAGTGCTTCTGTAAAAGAAGACATCTTGGCAGACAATAAAGAGATATCAAAATGAAATAATAAAAGAGACTAAACACTAGAAATAAACAACCAGGACTGCTCATTTGGTTTTATCTTTCAAAGCTTCAAAAATCAATTTAGTTGTATTTAAAGAAAAAGGTGTAGTTCAAATATTTTCAAGTGAGCTTCTGTGGAACTATCGGGAATAAACAATATCTTACCTGTTGTAGATAGCTTATTGAACAACCTCAAATTGAGAGAAAATAGTTAAAGCATAAAACAGGAAGAATTGCATAATGATATGAAACAATGTTTGAGTTCTGAAAGATGACCGGAACAAGAAGAAGGTTTAAAATGTTTATTGCAAGCAGAGGAGTTGTTCTGGACCAGTCTGGGTTTGAAGCCCGTCAGATCTAAACACAGGAGATTAGTTTTAGTGGCAGAATGGA
>JARVGW010000427.1:24350706-24374071 GCA_031762495.1 Anablepsoides rubrolineatus | reverse complement strand
GTGGGAGATGGCAGGCTTAAAAGCAGGAGGGAACAGGTGAGTGGCATGAGCTTGATTGTGAGAGGTGCAGGTGAAGTAAATGAGCAATTACTGAGGACTGTGATGGGAGGGGAGGTGAACAGGAACAGGCTGAGAACAGAGCTGAGAATCTTGACTAAAATGAAACTGATAAGACTGTGACAATAATCATAACACATAACAAAAACTAAACTTAATATACGACAAAACTAAACCAACAAAAACATGTTTGGCAAACTTTTTTGAGCGAAGCCCGAACCAAACTAAATTGCTGCAGTGTTAAAACTACTCATACAAACACATTTAAAAAAAATATTTCCACTGTCGTAAATTTGCATACAGCAGTTATTTATTTTATGTATTTTTATTGTTTTCCTTTTTCTTTTTTTTGTTTTTAAACAGCAGCAACTTGTAGCCATTCTGTTATAGTCTGGGCCACTTTAATCTGAAATATTATAATATTTCTGTATTATTTGTATAACACTGCAGGGGTGCAGGGTAAAGTTTTACCATATAGTTTTAGCATGAATGGCTGTAAAACGTTTGAGATTAAAATTGTTTTAAGATGGCAGCAGTCCACTTTGGTCTTGACCTGACTTGAACCAGTTGTTATCTTGTCAGTGCAGTCAGAATAAAACCCTGGTTCTTTAAGGTTCAAGGAGGTATCTACACCAGGTAAGGTACTCATTGTTCGTAACCTTTCCAGTGAACCCTACTTCAAAAGATATAAACTATCGTTTTAAGATTTTTTTGGAACGATAAGAATGCTGCTTGGCTTTATTACCTTTAAAACTAAGCTGGGTTTGGCATTTCTGTGTCTGCGTGTGTTTTTGTGCTGATATGGCAGGACCCTCGATATGATTTTGCTCCTGTTTGCGCATCGAGTAACAGCTCTAAGTTCTTTCCAGCTGCCCACACACACATCCACTCACACACACACAAACTTGTTTTTATATCCTTGTCGGATCCATCCATTGACTTTCATTCATATTTTGGTAATTTTATATCCTAACCCTGACCCCCCCCAACCCTAAAGTTAACCTCACAGATATCCAACCCTAAAACTAACCTGTGTCTTTAGCTAAACTGAGGCAGTACAAGCATGCACATTAGATCTGCACAGGGATCCTGCTCCTTCCTCTCTGTTGACCAATAGGAGAGGAGCTGACCCAAGAAGGACCGCCCACCTTATTTGCATAATGAGGCAGCAATGCATGAGGAAATGTAAACACAGGAGACAGAGAAACACAAAAGCAACACATAGAAAAACTTGAGAGAAAATGTATACAAAAATATATATTTGTAAAATAATTGTGCATTTTAAGTGAATTTGTTTATTTATGTGCTTTTATTCCTCATTACGTCAGATTTGGTCCTCCATACTCCCCATATTTTTCCACATATCTAATTGTCTTTTCAGCTTTTTTTTTTATTTATTCTGTTTACAAAGAGAAAAAAAAAACATCTTGAGATGCCAGTCATCATGAGGGGATCCGACCAGCATGGAGACCCTGAACTCAGACCTATCTGTGGTATTAAAACAACAAGCTGTGTGACGAATAGGAGAAAATAGAGGAGCAGCATGTGTGTGTGTGAGTGTGTGAGTGTGTGGTGTGTGCGTGTGTGTGTGTGTGTTTTGAGCTGAACGTCTGCCATTCTGATTTGTTCAGAGAGAGGAAGATTCAGTTGACCATCCTGTCTCTATTGCCGTGTAGAATTGTGATAAGGTGCAGGAATACACACACACACACACCTACACACACACACACACACACCTACTCTGTCTCTCTATCCTTGTGGAGACTTTCTATTGACTTCCATTCATTTTTTGGAAATTTTATAGCCTAACCCTGACCATTTACCATAAAATTAACCTCACAGGACCCTAAAACTAACCTAAACTCAATTCACACCTTGGTCCTAAACCTAACCCACCCACCCAAAATCAGCCTCCGAAGTCGAGGGGACCGGGCTTTGATCCCCACAAGGAGCATCCGGTCCCCACGAGGCTGCATTTTCCTGAAAAATTGTCCCCACCAAGTAGCAAGAACAAGGCCCCCCACACACACACACACACTCCATCATTCACCTAATCTGCAACTTCATTCCATGCTGCATTGGCTATTCTGTTCTGCTTTTAGATTGCAGAGAAGATAATCTGCAAGAGGAATTCTGCTAAAATAACCCAAGCAAGGACACCCCCCCCCCTCCACACACACACACACCTCCCCCCTCAAAAAAGGCATGCTGAGAAGCACATGCACATAAGAACTGAAGGAACAACAGTTGGATACGACTTGCTTTCCAGTCCCATGAGATCTATTTACAGTCCCAAGAGACTTCAGACGTCATCATAGTATTCTGCCATCTCCTTCCAACTCATCCTCTGAGTTCAGTCCCTCCTCGTCTGTCCACCTCCTTTAGTTAATCATGCACACTTTGCAGATCTCATCCTCTGTGTTTCTGAAAGAGCCAAGCTCTCTACGCTCCCCTCTAGTTTGAAAACAGTGAATTTTCTACTTGATTTTATTGATTCAGACTACAAGAGCTTTTAACTAATGTATAAAAAATACAGGAATCAATATTTATGTAAAAATAGGGCAGTAAATTTTATTTCCCATCAATAAGGCCTGTAGAGTGAGGATCTTTGGATGGCTTTTTTTGAAATGAAAGAAAGCCACAAGTTAAAAAAGAAAGCTGAAACCTTTAAAATATTATTTGAATCCACATGTGTGTGTCAAGACAGAGGAGTGTTTCAGTGATGAGAATCAATAATGTAAAATCTAAATCTAAAACTAGTAAAGCAGAAAAAAAAGGATGTAACTCAGAAAATGAGCCACTGGCTGAGACAACCATGCAGGGTCTAAAATTACTTCACCAGGAGATCTTCTTAGACTGATGAACTGGGCCTATCAGGAAGCTGCAGGGAGACATAAAAGTCAAAAAGGGAAAATTTTATAAAATCTTTGAAGGTGTAAAGACACATTTCATTTTCCTTTGTCTAGTTTTTAAACACTCTTCAGCGTGACGTCAGTCATGACGTTGTCCTCACCACGCTCCATACGCCCATCTGCCCTGGCACGACTCTTTCAGACTGAATCTGGACGGGTATCGTGTCTGCACTGGGATGCTTCCATCACCTTGTCACAACCCTGATTGTAGCCCAGGCATGAGGCCATCATGGCTAGTCTGGCTTCAAGTTCTTTAGAACAGAGCCATGAGGCAAGTGAGCCCCCCGTCATGGATTCACTGCCACCACGTTCTGCCAAGCACCAGCCTGAACCTCAGCATACTGTGACCACAATGATAAACCATTACTACCTTACAATGGTTTAGTACATGCTCCAAACCATTGTGGATCTGGTATCACGTTTTATTACACATAACGGCAAGATTGGTGCATTTTTATTTTGTATCTGAAGACCTCACCAAGTACCTAAAGACCACTGCACTCTCTGACTGATATTTGTCATTGCAGTGAGGTCATCATCCAGAATGGGGCCTATACGCAATAATGAATCTGCACATCTTCAGGCTGATATAAAGGGATTTTAATTCCAGACCAAGAAGGTGTTATGATGCTTCACATGAGTTTATACAGCTTTAGAAAATGAGATTATTTAATGCCTGAATTTTATTTTCCAGAGTGTCATGTTTTAAACAAATAACAGCTGTTTTGCATTTGTTTGCTTGTGATTTTCTTTACAACATCATGTTGTTCACACTTCTTTCTTGTCTTTATTGTGTTAAGAGAAAGAGTTTGCTCTAACATTTTCTACTAGAACTAACAACATAATACTGTATTTTTTTTTTTTTACATTATTTGTTTGTTCTGTTATTTTTGTTGCATCCAATCATCTTACAATACTGCAACAATCATCTATTGAACACATCTCAATGCCTGCAGGGAATAAAAAACTTTTATTGGGAAGAAATATCTGACAGAACCAGACTCAAATGTGTGTCCATTTTCCTCAACCACTTGCAGTTTTACAGTTAGGAGGGGCCATTGAGTAAATAAATAATAAAAAATATAAATATTATTATTTATTGTAATTATATTTATAAACAAATAAATAAATAAAGTTGTTTAAAATGTTGTCTAAACTTTTGTCCAAATTAAAGGAAGAAGAAAAACAAAAAGTTAATCCAAATCACACTTTGTTCAAATGATATTTTGTTTAAACTGAGCATAAAATAAATGGTTAAATGAGATGCGAAAAACATTTGCTGGACAGCTTTTTAAATCTAAACTTTAACTGAACAGCTGGAATGTGCAATACTCTGCTGAGTTCCTGCTGCAGCAGGAATTGGTGACTGTGAGCTTACCTAAATAAAAAGCAAGTTAAATACAAGCTTAACAAAATGTTTTGGAAGCTTATCTAAAAAAAAGTTCTTACGGTTTGCAGGAACTGGACCCTGGAATTCAGACAAACAGAGTTTGGAGAAAAAAAAACAACTTAAAAGGAAAACGCTTTAATAAAAAAAAACAAATAAGCGGCCATGGCAACATTAAAAAAAGAAGAAGAAAAACCAGAGAAGAATCAGAAATGGCATGACACATACTCAATGACTGAAAAAGGTGGAGTGAAAACTGAGTGACTAAAGACAAGGGCTGAATAACTGCTATAATTTGTTTAAGCAAAATTTCCCACATTTTTAGGTCTTTTTTTATTTCCTGTGACTCTCATAAACCACATACTAATTAAAAGTCATTTACTTGTAAACCCTGAAATGCCATGGAAATACTTTATTTATTGATTTTACATGTTTGTTTAATTGGTGCATTGTGTCATTTTTTTAGGACCCCTAAGCTAAGGCTAGCAGAGTCCTGGGACCCCAGCTTGAGAACCTCTGTGTTAAAGTATTAATTAAAGGTAAAACGAGCAGAACTCTAAAACCAGCAGAGACTAAAGGGAGCAGAACACAGAAAGCAAAAATGTAGCAAAAGGCTAATAACTATATTGAGCTGAACATTAGCTAAAATTAGCACACCACTGCTGTTACTAAAAGAAACAAAACAGTAGCTAAAAGCTAAAAATAGCAACAACAAAAAACTCAGCTAAACTGCAAAATAAGCACAATGGTTGCCAAAAAGCTAAAAGTAAAAGGTCATAGCTAAAAGTAGCAAAGCTGGAGCTAATGGCTAAAAGTGCTAATAGCAATCCATTCCAGTTTCATTGTTGGCATTGATAAAATTATTATTTGGATCGATGGACACCCCCTCTAGTAAAAATGACGAGTTATAAGTATTTTTGTTTTTGCTAATTGAATCAGTCATCTTGAATCGGATTCAAAAGTCACTCAGTTGTAAAATGCTGATGATTACTTTCTTAAAGTTTCAATATTAATACAGTGGTATTTTGCCAACAAATACACAAACATATACAGACAAATACATGAGCAGCGATCCACCTTTGAGCAGTTACATTGAAATATGGTAGAAAGTCAGATAAAGTCCGATCAGTTGGCATGAGGAAAACATTTTTAAGTTCTGTTTTGAATTACACCAGAATCTGGTGGGGAGAAAAAAAGGGCTAAAATAAGAGAAATGTGATCTCACGTGCTGGTTGTCATCTCTGCAGATTCCAGTAATTTCACTGTAGCATTTTAAATCAGCTGGAAGCAGAGAGGTATTTGAACATTCCAGTAATAAGATATTTTTGAGTAGCCAAGAAGGAGCAAAAACTTGGATTAGTTTTCCACATCACTCTGAGGCGGAATGTTATTCTTTTTTTTATGCAAGAAGGTGGTCCTTTGGGCTCGTTTATGCACAGAGGTGAATAACGGTTCCTTACCGTCGGCTGAGACTATTACTGGAGTAACTGCATGGTTACTAAATCAGTCTCTGAAAAGAGAAATGAAAAGCAGAGCCAAATACAAAAAACTTCATTTTTGTTTGAATTTCATTACAAGAAAATGACATCTTCAAGACATGCATAAAGTTTCATTTATTTGTTTCATCAGGCTTCACAGATGCATCAACATGGGTGTCATTTGCGCAGCAAATCAAATTTATCCCGTTTCGCGATGATGTTATAATGAGGTGAGCATGCATGGTCCTTTAATTCTGCAGGAGGCTGCAGATACATTAATGTGAAAGTCAAACCCTCCTGGTTCTTATTCATGCTGATATGATATACTGAGACACACACACACACACACAGCTTTCCTTCCTCCTATACTTACACACCCGCACACACACAAGTGTCCATGGAAATGTAGTAGGAGTGAGTGACTATTTCAAGTCAGCAATTTTGAGGTGTGAAAATTGCTCTTGCTCCCTGGGATATTTTTAATTTTCTATTAAATATCATTACACTCACATGATTATGCAGCCACACACACACACACATACACACACTCTCTCTCTCTCCCCCTGTCAAAGACAAACTCACCAAGTTCACACTGCATGACTGACCAAGTGGTTCTCATCCTTGCCCTCCCTTTCATTAGACAGGGGGGAGCTGAGCAATCTATTCTGGGAGAGAACGGTAACTCTTTGTCGTTTGCTCAGCCGAAGAGACGTCTCCAATAGCAACTGAGACCTATGGCCTGCCCCCTGTGGTGTCCAAAGTCTCCTACTTGTGTGTCTCCATTTTTTGTCTCCCATGTTTGATAGTATACCTGTTTTCTTTTTTTTTATGTGTGTTTTTGTGTGAGTACAGATGAAAACAAGATAGGATCTATGAAAAGTGGCGCGCAGCGAGGGATGAGCAGACAGAGGAGACGAGCAGGAGCAGAGAGGAGTGATGTGACTGTTATTGATCCTGCCTGGTAATTACAGCACGATTTATTACAAGAGAAACGGATGGGGTATGGAGGGGGGGGTGTCAAGACAGAATGCAGAGGTATCATATTTAGTTTGGGGTTGTAAGGCAGGTTTTTTGGCGAGAGCGAACAAGGTCAGGGGAGAGACAGATGTATCACTTTACCCCTCCTTCCCATGAGTGCTATGTGATCTGATCTCTGCTTTCTGACATCCTTCCTTGTTTTAATTATTTTTTCCCCCTCTTTACATTTGTTCCTACTTTGTATTTATTCAAATCCTTAACTGATCGAGTGCTGCTGATCGTGCAAACACGTGCGCTCACACTTCCTGGATCCGTTGAGATTTTGCATCGTCTGTACACCTTTTCTTTGCTTTGCTTTTTTTCTTCTCTTTCTTTCTTTTTCATATTTTTTTGAGTCTGTCAGAAGCATCACTTGTAATCAGTGCTAAAACGAAGTGTTGATATGATACGAGGAGAAGGTGCGGCGCTGTCACTCGCTCTACAAAGGCAGGAACCTCGCCGGCGTTTGTGGCTTGCAAAAAAAAGAGAAAAGAAAAGAGAAAAAAAAGTGTGGGAGAGCTGGGTTGTTTACAGAGACGTGTGGGCGTCGAGCATGATCCTGTGTGTGGGTGCGTGTGTGTGCGTGCGTGCGTTCATGTGTGTTTCTGTTTGTGTGGGGGCAAAATTGCTCCCGAATATGTCAGAAACTATGTTCCTGTTGGCGAACCACATCCTGCCTTTCAATGAGTCACTAAAGAAAAACACGCTCAAACCAAAGCTCACCAGGTTGTACTCACGAATGTTTGGTTGCCTCTCAGATGCTTTGAGATGTTTTTGTCTTGTTTTGTTTTCATCCCCTCCATTAACTGTTTTATAACCCAGTTGCAGTTTTATCTGGTAAATAGAAACCATAAATACGTCCCAGCGAGGGATCATATAAAATATACAAACTTAAAAAAAAACATAGTTGTAACACTTCATTGAAAATATGAGCTTGTTTTGTATGAAAAATGATCTGGAATAAATTCAATTAAACTGCACACTCAATCAGGATCTACAAAATAAGAAATCCAAGCGATATTCTTAGAAGGCTATAGTTTGCTGGTGTATGTTGCTATGGAAATCTCACCACTGGCTGCATTCCAGTAATAGATTGATTTGGTTCGGGTTATTCTATACTCTGGATGGAAGAAGACAATCTCCTTTTCTTTGTTTGCGTGTGCACATGTTGTGCATGTGTATCCATGGCTTATCAATCTGCAAGCGCCGTATTGATTGGTCAAAGAATATTTGCTCTAAAGTGCTTGAAGGGCAGGGAGCGAGAGGTGAGGTGGAGGGGTGATTCGACTTTGCCTTTAAGCTCTTTAGAAGATCATCTATCTGTCACCGTTTCCAGACTTGGGAAGAGAGTCAGGAGCGGTTTGATGGGTTTTCTCTCTTGATTTGTGCAATCTGCAGGTAAAAGTAGTGGGGGGGTTAAGAAGTTAGCGATGGCATGAAAAGGGATACCTCAGCTCTTTCAAATTATTTCGACTACCTGATCTGAGTGAGACTAAAGTGAGTTTATGACATCACAACACCAAAATTCTATAGCTCATTATGCAAATGTATTTTAAAACCATTTTTACATGTTATTTTTATTTACATAGAATTCTATACTCTCACAGAAATAAGTTGTTTTAAAACAGCAGCAATAAACTTTGACCTTCTGCTCTCATTAGACATCATCAGTCAGGTTACAATTATACTTCAAATTTATAAACTGAAGTTTTCTGCAAAAGGTAATATATTTATTTTCAATGTAACTTCATTTTAATTGTTTAAAACTATAATCCTTGAAAAGATGATTGTTGTTAATATTGTGGGGAGTATAGGCAGAATTTTTCAAAAAGACAACAATTAAGGTTACCAATAGGCAGGAAGCATCCTTTTTACTATCCAGTCTTAAATCTTTGTCCTATAAATTGTTAAGAAGCTTTGAAACAAACGGTGTACATTTTACAGCTAAACATTACAGAGGTGTGTAGTAATGAAATACATTTACTTTGTTACAGTACTTAAGTCATTTTTTTGAGGATCTGTAATTTTACCAAGTATTTTTATAGTAATTTTTGCTTTTATTTTGTTAAACAAAATACATATTCAAAAGATAAAAAATATATACTTTTACTTATTTACTTTATTTATTTAATTAGATTTATTATATTTAACAGTTTGTTACACAATACAAATTTAATAATGGGATGGCTTTACTAAATTGAGTTGTGTAAATGTAAAGCCGTGGAACCAGTTGACATTTCATAAAGTGTATGCAAAAGTACTTTTACTTCTACTTTTCCAGTCATTGTGAACTGTTTTATTACTTTTACCTAAGTACTTTTCTGTTCAGATATTTTTACTTTTACATTGATTTTTTTTTTCAATTATATACTTCTGTTGATTTGGAAACGGTATGTTGTAATCTGCTGGAAGTGACGCTCAGTGTATAAACAAAAAAGAAAAGAAAAACGCAAAAACAAATTCAAGAAATAAGAAAGATCTGACTTACAGGTTTCAGACAGCAGCTGTTTCTGCAAGCCTTGCACCTTGGTTTGAGTTTTAATCTGCTTCTCAGAATACTTGTATATCCCAGATTATAGCACAGATGTGTCTCTGTTTGACATTACTTTTTTCCCCTCAAAATCACAACATTCTTCCTGTGAACGTCAGCTTCAGGTGTTTGTATTTTTACCAGAAATATCTGCAAAATTTTATTTGTGTGCAAACAGGTAAACTTGATAATATTTATAACAATACTAAGAGGTAACTGTATTGTGATAAATGTAATTCAGTAAATATGACAAATAAATTAAATGACCACATGTTGGCAGTGAGGGAGTGACAGACACAGTTGTCTAGATCATATTGACCCACTTTTATGCTTCTTATACAGTTCATACACCAAAATGTCAGCAAGTTTTCTTAACTTAGATCAAAGTTATGTTGGAATTTTGAGTCATGGCTGCATTGCTTCCCTTTACAAGTTCTTCTGCATTTTTTATTTAGTTTGAATAATAAGATTAGGATAAGATCTCATCTGATGATTAGCAGCGTTCAGTTCAGGATCTGTGCTAAAAACATGTCACATGTTTTGTCTTGTTTTTAATTAGGGGGTTTTCGTGTTGCACGGTGTCTGCCATGACTCCTGCCATGATTTGATGCCTCGCGATGTTAATCTCTCTTTCTCTCTCTCTCCCTGTTTTTTACGCTCGAGATCCATTTGCTCTGTTCAGGCCTCGCTCAGGCCCAAACACTCACCGAGCCACCATTTAGCTCTCAGCAGGGAGACAGAAGGCGAGGGTGGTGGGGGTGGTGGGGAACAGTCGCTCCTCTTCTCTTATCTCGCACTTAACAAAAGCCTCTGATGAAGACAACAGGCGCTCTCTCCCTCCCGCTCCCCACTCATTTATCTCTGCGCTCCCCTCTGTTTAACTGTCAGGGAGCAAGTTGAACATGGCAGCTCTGACACTTCGCACGTAGTGCTTTGTTGTGTCTGCTCTCACATGCATCTCCGTGAGTGACTGCAGCGTTTGTGAGTAAGAGATGACGCGTGCCTCCGTGCTCTCCCCCCTGCTCTTCTTTCAGTAACTTCCTGCCGCACGGAGCAGGAAGGTCACTGTAATTTCATGCAGCATCAACATGCATGGGAACATGTGAACCCACACCTCAGCTTGTGTGCAACTGTCTAGTCTTTTGTTTTTTTACCTCTCAGGCTTATTGTCTCCAACTCCAGCGCCTTAGCTGGAGTGGCTCTTTGCTTGTCATGCGGAGGAAATGGGTGAACAGCCTCTCTAATTACACTTCACCCACTGACACTAATTTACATACAAACACAATTGCACTCCAATCCAATCTTTCATTATCTCTGGATTCCGTTCTGCAGAGCATGATATTTCGGCTGTTATGTTTCATTCAAGCTTTTTTTTTTTGCTTCTCTCCACACTACTGCTTAGTCATTGCACTAAGTGCGAGACATAAACAGGAGTGTTTCAGCTGATAGTATGACCCAAGGAAATGTGTCAATTTAGCAAACTAAGCAGGGAGATGAGAAGTAATACCATTGTCATACTACTGTAACATGTGTTTAGTTCTTTATGCATTAAATGTACAGCATGCAAAAGTTTGGGCACCAAAATTCCATCCATTTTTTTTCCTTTACCAGCTTGTTCCTGTGTACAATTCATGAAATGTGTAAGATGCATGTGTTATGTTTGTTTGACTGTCTGTTAGCAAAATTTCTTACAAACATATAATAGGATTTTAATGAAACTTTCAGATGAACATCTACAACTAATTAACTTTTGGAGTGGACCCAATTCAAGATGGCCCCCACAGTTGAATGACCACTAGAAACACAAACTGGTCTCTATCAGTTTCATAGATGCTGGGCTAACATGTGTTGTGGTAGTAGCTGAGCATTGTTCATATTGAATACCATGAGCACTGCACATTGTACAACATATTTGCTGAAATCCTTGGCATTATTTATCCAAGCCAGTATTGTATGTCTATTAGCAAAATATATCATAAACAACTGGATTGATTTTAATGACTCTCTCAGAAAATAACTAATATTATTCACTTTTTTTACTGTTATATTTCCATTTGTTCTGTTAACAAGATCATTAGAACTTATTATGTCAAGAAAATATAGGCCTTTAATGAGTTATAACTGTTAAAACTTTGCTTTTAACAGTATTGAGTATAAAAAAAATAAAATATATCTGTTTGCAAAAGCTTTGACACCAGAGAAATTTGCGCTCTGAAATAACTTTTTATGAAGGTCTCAGACCTTAATTACGTTTTAAAGGTTATGACTCATTCGGAGTCATTCAATCCAGGTGGGGAAAAAAAACAACTGTTTAAGGCTTTATAAATAAATAATGCTTTGACTCCACAAACTTTTAACAGCCTTTCCCTCAGACAATCAAACGAGTTGATGCCCACAAAGAGACAAAAGCTAAATAAAAAAGTGTTTCAAGGCAGCCAGTTAGTTGTTTGAATACATACCAAAAATTGGCAAAAATAAAACTGCCAGTTGCATTGCTGCAAAATGTCACCATCTTTTTTCTATAGTGGAGTCGTGTCAAACAGCAAACAAATCAATGTCTGTCATGCTGTCGTAGTTTTAGCTCCAGCATTTGGGAGGCGGTTAAAAACACTTTCAATGAGTCTTATGAGAAACAACAAATTCAAACTTTTTCCTCCGATCGAAAATATACAGAAAGTTTTCAAAGTCAGTGTGAGTAATGGCAATTTCTGAATTAGCCAAACATCTCTCACAGTAAAGGGAAATAAATTTCTGTTTACAGAAAACCTTTAGAAACAGTGAAAAGTAGAGATCTCCATGCCACTGACCTTTTCTAACTTCACCACAAAAAGTCTGAATTTCAATGATGAACTTTCTAAACGAGCTTGCATTTTGAAAAAAAAACAACATATTTCTCTCTTCATCTTCCGTGGCCTATGCGTGGTCGAGGAGAGAAATCCAGACATCCCCCAGAGACACTTTCCAACTCATGGGGGATGAGGTGTCCCCAGTTCATCAGAGAGGATGCATAATCAGTCGCATCCAGGAGACAGATGCCTGAACCACCTCAGCTACTGCTTTTGATGCAGAGGAGCAGCGACTCTACTCAGAACTCCTTACCCATTCTTTAAGGCTGAACCTGGACACATTATAAAGGAAGGTCGTTTTGGCAGCTCATATCCAGGATCTTGTTTTTTTTTTTGTTTTTTTTTGTCATGATCCTTGCCTCATGACCATAGGTGAGGGTTGGAACATATAGACAGACCCAAGAATGTCTCTGATTGAAAACATATATTGTTTCCCTTCAGTAAATATAGAGAAAAAAAAAAGCTCAGAAGTTTTGGGCTGGTGTTGTGTTCAGTAGCACTGTGTCGTAAAAACCTTGATGAAAAAAGAATAGCTTTAGGATATTTTTAAGAAAAATAAATAAATAAAATGCACTAAATGCAACTCAAAAGAAAACAAAAACATTAGTGTACCATAAGTCACAGCATGTAATTCTAATGGAAAGGCAGCCATGACAATAAGCTCAAACTTTAAGTCATGTTTTACAAAAGTTTTCAGAAACCAATCACTAAAAAAAATCTAACTGATGAATCTTTTGGACTTAACGTGATTCAAGTTGACTGCCACAAACAACTTACCCAAACACTCAAAAATTCACACAATTTAAACAAATATTGAGCTAAAACTTGGAGTGGTAGCTGAGAGTCATCATCAACACACACTCTGACACATCTTGTATACATAATTTACAAGGATTGATCAAAATGCTACAGTCTTAATTTCTAATCAACCAAATAGGAATTAGCATTGAATGGTGTCTCCATACATTTTCTGCACACATTAACTTGTGTCCACTTTCAAACACACCAACGCACACACGCACACACTAAATAAGCTCTATTGTAAAGCCATTATAATGTGAATGAGGGGCACAGAAGCTCTACTGAGGTTTGTGTGAGTGAGAGTGCGTCACAGCAAATGGGCTGGAGAGATTGATGAACTGGCAGGGAGTGAAAAGGGAACACCTAATCACGTTAAACACTATGAATGACAAGCTGTGGCTCCTTGAGACAGTAAAAAAAAAAAAAAAAAAGAAGAAGAAGAAGAAGGCCTGATGGGTATTTTTTATGTTGACAAGAATAAAACACATGAATGAGAGTTTAGGATCATCACATTGAGGCTTTCTGATTGGGTGGAGAGCTGTTTCATTTCTTGCTTTTATCCCTGAGAGCTCCAACTTGTCCGGGCTTTGAGGAATGAGGGGGAGGCTCGCCATCATCCAGGCTCCCGGTGCGTGTCCGTGTGCGCGTGTGACATCCCTCATCCGAGTAACACCAACTAGACGGGCCGTGAGCTTTTTACCCACGCCGCGATAGCTTCTGCCTGAGAGGGAATGAGGGAGGGGGGGTTGCTGTTTGTGTCAATCAAACCTACCCCCTCCCCTTCTGTCTATTCCACCCTCCCCCTCCTCCTGTTTCTCCCTCGATCGCCTCCGCTCGTGTAGGCGCTCTTTAAACCACAGCGTCTTTACGCACGCTGCAGGCAGACCGGTCCGGATGTCCACCTGCTCGGCCGCGGCGGAGATTTCAGAAACAAGTGGCCGCTCGGATGATGACATAAAGGAAGGGATAAATCCGACTTCTTGCCGCCCCTGGTGCTCCAGTACAGGAGGCGTAGATAGCTAGAGGGGGTGAGGGAATAAGAGAGAGTGTGGGGGGAGAGATGGCACACCGCCTCAGCAGCATCAACACCGAGACTGGAGCACCTGGACTCAGCTGCAGCCGCTGCAGCAGCGCCGCTCCGCCGCCTCGCCTCCTCCCGCTCCGCAGCCTCTCAGGCCGGGTTAGAGGTAAGTGGAGGAGTCGCTGGCATAAACTTCAGCAGCGGGGAAACTCCGAGTAATTATGCTGCTAGTTTGACTTCACGTGCTGCAGATACTTTTATGTTTTAAGCTGCTTTCATGTAGTTTTATCTATTGTTTGCATCATCATCACACTTTAATTTTCATCTAGTAATTATAGCAATATTTTTCTCTTCCTTTACAATGCATTACTGACTATTAACAACAAGTAAATTTATTTTATTTTACTGAAGATTAGGTTGTTCCTCATAGTACTGTTCATTTGTGGCTAAAACTTCCACATGAACTCATTGTTAAACCAGGCAGAGCGCCGTCTTGTGGCTGCTACGAGTAAAACACTTTCAGTAACAGGTTGAACCAGCTTTACTTTCTTTAAGATTTTCTATTTCCTTTAATAAATCTCCTGAAACAGTAAAACATATGTTTGTCACATACTATCCGTTGATGCCATCACTACATTTTTCAAATATTGTGTTACTTAAATATTGCACAATAACTAAAACAAATAATCATTTTTTTTGTCGTTATGCTCACAAAAGTACAGAAAAAATATACAATGAGCTTTTTCCCCCCTCTCATCTGTTTATTTTCTGTTATTGTGTTTAGGGAATACAAGTGGAATCCCTCCTCCTTTACTTTCACTTTGCTTTGTGTTCACTCGAAGTGAGAAACAAGCGATGCTGGATGGAGAATCCAAGGAAAAGCTATTGATATTCAAACTGATAGAAGTGGAGAAAAGGGGTGCTGAGAGAGACAGAAAGGGAGGAGGGGAAAAAACAGGGGAGAGTGAGAGAGAAAAGAGAGATGCTGTGGGATCTTTTCTTCACCCTGGCTCCTGGCACATACATTAAGATGCTAATCCTGGTCTTTTTTGTCTGTTTCTATAATTCATTGCGTTTTGTTCCTCTCTGCTCTCCCTTTTTTCCCTCTCTGTCTCTCTTATTCTTGCTCTTCATTTCCTCTGTACTGTCATGGGCTCTCAGTCCTCCCCCTCCAGATTAGTGCTCTTGGCAAAAGGATTCCAACTCTAATTTTGTGGTATTTCAGATGATTAGGTTCAGAAATAGGACAGAGGTGCTCAGAGTTTGGCACAATTAGAGGAATTCTCTGCGGAGCTTTATGGGACTGATTAGTTGAGCTCCCGTCCACCTCCCCACACTGCCATATTAACGCACAACCAGCTGTTGTTTATTTGGGAGGATTGACTTTTCTGTCGTGTTTTAACTGGGATGTCATTTTGCAGTGGCTGTGCGTGTGTACTTGTGTGTGTGTGTGTGTGTTTGTCAGAGACAGGCTAAGCCCAAAGGATGCAAGTTGTTTTCAATCAGTTCTGTAGTTACCAGCTGTGCCCTCACATTCCCCAGGGTGGCACAATAGGTGCACACTCAGTCTCATGCACACAAACGCACACACAAAACTAATACTCACCATTCATCTACTCACAACAAATTCACTCTTTTATCCTCCTTTCTTTGCAGATACCAATCGTCATGTACTTCGTCTTTGCTTGTGACTTCTTCATGAGGACTTGAAGAGACGCATACCTCGACCCTCTTCCTTTAGTCAAGACCTCTCTCCCCTGACATCCGGCTCCTCTTCCCCAGTCACCTGCCATGGTGACATGACGTACCCCTGAGTGGCTTTGCTCCTGTCTTGCACACGTCGACAATCTCCAAACGCCTGCACACGCGCTTAAAGACAACAAATTCCTCTGGCGCACAATAAGTCAACGGTTCGAGATGACAGTGGCTGTGCGGTTCCGTCGCCACTTACGTCGACTGCTGCTCCTCCTGGCCTCCTGCTGCCTTCTCTCTCTTCTCCTCTCCGCCTACTTCCTCTTCACGAACTCCTCTCCTTCCATGCACCTTGGACAATCCGTGGAGCCCGCCTGCTCCCAGCCGCTGTCCCTGTCGCCGTACCGCCAGCTCCCGTACCCGTACCCTCCTAACCCCCCGCACACACACGTCCACACCGACGCAGTCGTGCTGGTGCTGGTGGAGTCGCAGTACTCCCAGTTAGGTCAGGACATTGTGGCTATTCTGGAGTCTGCCCATTTTCAGTTCCGCATGGAGATTGCCTCAGGAAAGGGCGACCTTCCGCCCCTGACAGAAAAAGGCCGCGGACGATATTCGCTCATCATTTATGAGAATCTGTTGAAGTATGCACATGCAGATACGTGGAACAGACAGCTGTTGCATCAATATTGTACCGAGTACAGAGTTGGCATCATCGGCTTCTACCGCTCCACGGAGAACTCTCCATCTGTCCTCAAACTTAAAGGAGTGCCGCTGGTGCTGAGGACCAACCAGGCACTTTGGGACTGCTGTGTGGTGTCTAGTTCTCCTCTCCTGCACTTGACCAAACCTGGCACAGATCGAGGGGCCTTACCTGGGGAGGACTGGACCTCATTCTCCTCAAATCACTCCACGTACCAGGCTGTGTTGCATGCACGGGCTAAAGACGGAACAGGGGCAGGCAGTGGGGATAACGCAGGACCTGGCTTTAGCTTAGGCCTCCAGGCCACTGTGGTGCAGGACATGGGACTGTACGATGGGGTGAGACGAGTGCTCTTTGGTCAGGGACTGGGCTACTGGCTGCACAGACTCATCCTGGTGGATGCCATTTCCTACCTCACAGACAGGAAGCTGACTCTGGGTCTGGACCGGCACGTTCTGGTGGATATAGATGATATTTTTGTCGGCAAAGAGGGCACACGCATGAACACCAAGGATGTGAAGGTACTGGTGGGGGGGATTGTGGTGGGATCAGGGGCTTTAGAGCGAGACAAGGAGAGAGAGGATGATGTCAGGTAGAGGCCAAGAAAATAATCAAAATCATAGCTTTGATTTAGCTTTTTGCTCCATTTAGCTTTTTGCTTGGGTATCTGATTATTTAAAACAAATGTTTTGTCACATTCCACTTTGCAAGCATGTGTTGTATTTTCTTTAACAAAAAGGACTATTTCTTGCTCTCATGTGAAACAAACATACTTTTTATTTATTTATTATTAATACTATTTTTTTACACATTTCTTATGATTTAGGTCTTACAGTCGGAACACTACAATGAGCATTCTAAGATATGTAGCAATGAAACATTTTCCTTGTTTAAATATGACAATATTCATTAAAGTCTGAATATTTTCACTTATAAATATTAAAATTTTTATAAGGCGCAGTATCATCAACATTTTAATGTAGAAAAAAGTGGTTATGTCATAAAACATGAAATTGAGAATAATAAAAAACAAAGCAAATAAAATATTTTATTAAACCCCATATTGGGAGTGTATATTTTTAACTTGTTTATTTTTTTATTTTTTCATCCAGAAAACTACATTTTTATACTTTGTTAGATATTTAAAGGAAAGTTTTGAATGAAAACATGGAAGAAAAAATAAATGTTAAGGGTGAGGCACTTGAATGTTAACAAAAAGGCAACATTTCTAAATCCAATAACTGTTTCAAAAATCATTTGTAGAATGTTGAGCAAAACGTTTGTGATTTTTTTTTTTCCTTTTCATAATTAAGCAGCTCCAAGTGTCAGGTCAGCATTGTTAGGTGAGCTTTCTCATTCTGGTTCTAAAAATAGTGATAGACAAGAATGCAGTGATGGAGATGAGGAGGTACTTTTATGGAAATGTGATCCGCCTCAACAAAGCACTGTTACTGCACCTCCATGAAACACAGCTGATGATGTGTGTGAACGTGTGTATTTATGTCAGTTTGTTAGCAAAATGTATCATGAATCAGTGGAGAGATTTTAATGAAACTCAAAAAAAATCTTTAGCTCTACATCTGAATATCTTTTGAAGCCTGATTCAATATGGCTGCCACAACTAATTAAGCTTAACAAATACAAAATGATTACAAAGCAGTAAATGTTACAGAGACTGATCTAAAATTTAGTCTGGTAGTAGATGAGAGTCACCTCAACACATCCTCTTATCCTTCTCAAACAAGATCTTTAAAACTGTGGCCTGCAAGGCAGTGGGCGATATGCATTTCTTCAAAGAAACCTAGCTTCATTTTAGGAATGTGTATTTGATCACAACTCAGGCATGAGTGCTCTCAGGAGAGTTTTAGAGGAGCATGCAAGCGTCTGTGTGTGATTCCTTTTTTGTTGCATCAAGTGCACAAGTGTCAGGGTACAAAAACAGAGCATTTTCAAATGGGGGGTTTAGCCAGAAGAGGCCATTTAAGGGAACAAAGATGTGGCGTGAAAGAGGGACCGAGGAGGGGTTGGGAGTATGAAAGAGAGGTAGTGAATAAGGCGGCGAAAAGATGAATGGCTCTTATTCGTCTTTTTTCCCACGTTCCTCCTCTTAGGGGGAACTAAAGGAGAGTCAGCCATCCCGGCAGCCTCTCAACACAGCTATTGTTTCAACACACGCTTGTACAAGTGAGCACACAGAAACAGACAGCTGTGCTTCCGCACCCTTGTTTACATACAAAAAGCAGAATTTGCACACATGCTAAATCCAGATTCCTGCGAGAATGCATTATTTATAAGAAGAAAAAAAATGGAGAGCTGTGCATCAGCCGAGAACAGAGGCATCTCTCTGCCTTGCTGTGGCCACAGGGTATAATAAATAGAAAAATGTGTTTTTGTGAGTCTGTCTCTCTGTGCGACTGTTTCTTGAATCCCTATTTTAGATTAAAATGTCACTTTCACCTGTCTTGTCTGGTGATGACCAAAAAATAAAAATGCCACCTGTCGTTTGCTGAAAGTCAAGCAGGAGGTGATTGGATGTAGAGGTGGGTGATAGGACATTATTAGATTGATAAAGAGTAGAATGTTTTGACGATTTACCAAATCAGAATGACTGTAGGATCATATAGAATGGATTCAATGCAGAAAACATAAACAATATTGCAAAACTGGACACTAAAAGTTCAAGTTACCGTGCGTAATGTGCAAAAAACAGCGTATGACGTGGACAGGTCTCAAGTCCATTACGGTGACACATAGAGACAAACGAGACAAACAACCATACGTGCTCTCACTCACAGTTTGGATGGGGTGTCCAATCCTGGTACTTTAGAGCCACTATCTTGCACAGTTGAGAGGTTTCTCCACTCCAACCCACCTGATTTGAATAAATGCAGGCTTCTGCAGAAGAGGCACTTCTTTCCCTGAATCAGGTGTGTTGGAGCAGAGAAACAAGTTTATTATGCAGGATAGGGACACCCGAGGACCAGGATTGGACATGCCTGGTTTACAGTTATCAGTATAAGGTATGCTTTTGGTCTGTGGGTGAAAACCTCATGCACGCAAAAGGCCACTTATTTGTTGTGAGGCATCAGCGCACCACTGTGCCCCTGTTCAGTAACTTAAAAACCATTACAATGTAGTTAAAAAATTCTGATAAAATGGTGATTTTATTGTAAAACATTCTGATGGTATTTTTGTCATGTTGCCCACCCCTAAGTGGATGAGTGAAGTAGAAAAAAGCAACATGCAGTGGAGAGTGAAGTGGAGAGAAATTCCAACCCTGAATATATGTATCTAAAAAAGATAAGAGAGTGCATATTCTCACACACACACTCTGCACACATTCTTGTGCACGCTCACAAGCCCTCTCCAGTTGGCGGTTTCATTTTAAGTCTGCCTCACTCTTCAGCTTTGTAGCATTAATATACATGAGGATGAACCGGTGCCATAACAGAAGGGAAAAAGGAAGACGGGGGAACAGAAAGGAAGATGGGAAAGATGGACAGGGAGAAGGTCAGAAAAAAGACAGAGCTGCGCCTTTTAAAAACACCTTTTTCTCATATTAGGATCGCTGGCAATCACAGAGAGGAGGACTTTTGGAGATAGGAGAGAAACAACAACCTAAAGGAGAGAAGGAAGTAGGAAACAAGGGGAGGGGAGGGGAGGGGAGGTGGAGGTATAGAGCCTGGGGAAGAGCTTGTAGCTAACTTAGCAATTTCAGAGAAACAAAATGCTGAGGGGAAACGGGGGAGCAGTGTAAGGTAAGCGGGAGAGAAGAAGAAATATTTTTAGCAGCTCTTGCCTTATTGATGTTGAGCCTCAGGTAGAGTTGTCAGATTACAGTAAGATCAAAGCATCTTCCTGCTGCCAATTGTGTAAGCAAAGGGAAAAAAAGAAAAAAATCAGACACTGGATGTCATAATAATGACATCAACAGATTTGATTTATTTTTAGACGTCTATGTTAAAATGCTGGTAAAGTTAGATAAGTTAATCATGTTGGTTAGATGTCAGACAGATTCATTAATGAAAGTTTTTTTAATACTTCATGGAGTTAAAAACTGTTCAAAGAATGACTCATGAGATGGTTTCGTAAATCTCTAATAGGAACTACACATTAAGCACACACTGTAGTTTGCTGCACATCCAACAGATTTATAAAAGGGGCAAAAATGTTCATTTTATTCATGTAAGTTCTGTTAATTTACTGCTTTACTGTATTTTGAGTTCACTTTATTCCCATGATTATTTTAAATTAGTTCCTAAAACATTTCCTCAGATTTAAAAAAATCAAAAATGTTTCATTTATTTAGCTGCACCATGTAACTATATGCAAATCAGTACAGATTTCGGCCTTTTCAGGTGTATATATGCATAGTTTCTGTTCATGTTTGCTTTACTTTTTAAACATTTAAAATCCCTTGTTCTTTACCATTCCTAGTAACTTAAATTTATAAAAAAAAAAGTTTTTAGTTGGCTTTTTATTCAATAAACAAAAAACACAAAAACTGAAACTACTGTATTTTTAAAACTTTCCATAGTTTTTATACATGACAGTGTTTTAAATTGAACTACTTTACGTTGTTTATTAATCAGTCAAACTTCATTGTAAAGCTTGTGAAAGTTGTATGTATTTTGTAAATATATAAAAAAATCTAAAATTTTGAACAATGCATTACTAACAAAATTAAGAAAAAAATATATATATACATGGAATTAAAAGCGGGAAAAAAAGTATCTATAGTAAATGAAACTAGGCAGGCAGAATAAAAACAGGAACAAAACAGATAAACTGAAGTAACCTACATTAGTTTTGAGTAAAATAAACATGAAATTAATTAACACTAACTTAAAGTTTAAATGTTACATAAATAATTGTAGTAAATAAAATTTGAAAAATAAATTTATAAGTTTGAACTTTAAGTACGATAAAAATAAAATGAATTTGAGATTTTCTACAGTTAATGAGCATTCCTTATTGCTTATTTTGTGAAGATCGGAACATTAAAAAACTTGCAAAATCAAAGTAAATCTGACAAATATGTAGCAATAAGACCATTACTCTTGTACTACAAAATACACATAAAGTCAATGCAGAGACTACACATCAGTAAAATAATTTAATTGTACATATCTTTGAACAACCATAAAACCCTATAGTGGCTTCAAAATTTACTGTATGTAAAATATTTTAAGCTGATCCTTCAGTTAGCGGTGCTGATCTATATCATCCCTCCATGACGAATATTTTGGATTTCACCTTGCATCAAAAAACTAAACATATATAGAAACAAAAGGAAAGTTTTGAGGTAAATAAATCTTATGGAATGGGGGGAAATATTACTCAACCACTGTAGAATTATTTAGCAGTTCCATGAGACCAGATGGCAAATTGATACCATCATGAATATTTGTGAATGACACACAAACAATGTGAGAATGCGAAATCTGTCTGATCTCTTGTGGTTGAACAGCAGCTGATGTCGACGACTTCCTCCGAGTGTGTTTGAACGCCTCGTCTTGCTCCTGCAAAGACAACATTCAGTCTCCCGCTCGGATAAAGAGAGGCCAATTTAAATGCCACCCTCCTTTTCTTCATTAGTTTCACCCCTCAAGTTCACGCAGTGACAAACAATACCTGCATCTCCCCTTCTCTGTCTGTCTGCGCACACACACACACAGAGAGTGCTGTATTTCCTCTATTAAAATGATTCACAGGGAGGCACCCCACTGATGACATTTCTCAAAATGAGGGATGATGCCAGTCAAAAACCTCCATCACTGAGGCTGCTGTTTCTGCTTGTGCGCTTAAAAAAAAAATGCATGCCTGTAGGTTTTCTGCTCCTCTCTCCCCTTTTAGAATGGAGGTGTCTCTTTATCTTTAGATCCCTCTTTAACACCTCTTCTCTCCCCCTTTCCTCTTCCTCCTCCTCATCCTCCAGTCACCTTCTCCCTCCTCACTCCAGTCATTGATCGCTATCTCTGGATTGTTTGTATTCCTCTCTAAACCTCTTTTCCTCTGCACAGTGTTTTATGTAGAGGTGTAATCTAAGTTTGTGCAACACATCCATACAAGCATATGTCTACATAAATACACAAGTTAGTTTTTTTTGTTCTAATTAGGTTATATTACCAGAATGAGGAGGCAGGTAGCGATGTTCCAGCTTTAGCTGTTGCGAGCTGTCCAAGTCAGTTTGCAACATTTTGTTTGCACATAAATTTCATAAACCTTTGCAAGCTTCATGAGCAGGGCATGGGTATCAATAGATTAGCTTAAAATGGCATCTAAACATTGTTTATTGCAATAATTTTGAGACAATTCATCATCCAACAAAATGTGTTTTTGTGGCCTATTCTAGGGTCAGTTGGCTTTGTCAGCCATCTTGAGTTAAATTGGTTAAAGTTAGTCAGTTGTAGATGGACAGCCACTATTTCCTGAAAGTTTCATTAAAATAGACGTGGTGGTTCTTATTTTTCTAACAGAGTTGAAATCAAGTTGGTAATGGCAACATTTCAAACAGAAAACCCTGCACAATCTGTTAGTGCTCAGATATGTGTATAAGTTAGTCTCAGCTACTATCACCCTCGATTTTAGTTCAATATCTGTAAAAATAACAAAGATAAACCACTTTTTGATTTTTTTACATTAGTTGGCTGTGGTGGCCATTTTAAATAGAGTTGAATGCAAACGTTAATCAGCTATAAATCTACATGTTTCATTTACTTTCTGCAAGTTTCTTTAAAGTTTGTCCAGTTGTTCATGAGATGTTTCATGAGATATGTCCCAAATTTTACACACTTTGTTATTGTCGTTATTGTCCCTGATAAGCATTTTATAATATGTCACATTGTTTTTGTTTTTCTTTACTATTTGAACACAGCAGCTTAAGAAGTGCTCTTCTCCCTCTGGCACTAAATTAAAGGC
>JARVGW010000427.1:24274150-24319899 GCA_031762495.1 Anablepsoides rubrolineatus | reverse complement strand
AAGGTTTTAAAAGTTAGAAGTAAACAGAAAGAAATCTGTGTTCTTCTATTTTTGCACAGTTGATCAAAACATCTATAATCAAGTTAGCTTTATTTGTTTGTTTAACCACATTCAGACTTTGAATGTAAATCCATATTTAGCAATTGCATTTGGATAGTGTTAAATACAGGCATGGATGGCCTCAATGGACACTGAAAACATTTTCAGTCCATCCAGTTTTTAAAGGTAGACTGGAACCCTTTTTTCTGCATACATGGGCTGAGAACTCAGTCTGTCCTGAATCAAGTAGGACCTCCTACTCAACTGATGCAACCTCATACAGTCAGCAGAGTTATGCATTGACTGGACATCCTGAAGGATAAACAAAATGCTTCTCTTATATCATGCCTAAGCTCATGAAGAGATAACCACAAAAATGTAATCCAAATAGGGGCGGGTGTACTGATCTATATCGATACTATCAACACTAAGATGAGTATCATATCAGAGTGTAATGGTCACTTGGCTAGTTGTTACAAGATCGATACAAGCAGGATAAGATGGATTCTTCTGCTTACATTTTATTTGCAATACTGACTTTATTTTTCATAAATAAAGTGAAAAATAAAGTCAGTAATGCAGCGTCTCCAAATTTTTTGGAGTTTATATCCGAATCAACGATACTAGCCATGTATTTACTTGGTATTGGATGGATACCAAAAGTCCTAGTATTGTCCACCCCTAGATACAAATAGTTTTGAACTGTGTTAATGTCAAATCAATAATATAGTTCAAATGTCTAAATGCATCATATTTTTTACCAAAACATTAGCAGACCTGTTGCCATGCTGATCTGACAGTCCTCTGTGTTGTGAGAAACACATTTACTGCCAGGTGCGATCGCTCTCAATCAAAGCTTACTAATTGCAGAAGAATCACCCGAGACAGATTTTTAATGCAAGGTCTGGACAGAGCCTGGGATATTAGTTTTTAGTATATAAATAAAAAGGATGGATGGAAATGAGAAATAAAAAAAGAGAAACGAGTAATTACTTTAAAAAAATGTTTCAATCCATTCCTCTCATTTCAGAAAAGATTTGGAGCATGTCACAAACTCAAACTCATGTTCATTTTAATCTCACAGGACACAACATTTGAGTGCATGTGTGAGTTTGTGAGAGTGTGTGTGTGCTTCCGTGCTGTTTCTGTATTTATGTACTTTGAAGAACATCACCCACCATGTTGGACTGACATGTTTCATTAGGACAACTAGGTCAGCATGAGATCGGCGGGGGGTGAGGGGGGTGGGGGGGAATGCAAAGTGAGTTTTCGAAGCAGACTAGAAAGTGAAAGCTAGACGTAAAACGGACGAGGACCTAGGAAGGAAATGAAGCTGCGCAGTGGCAATTAGAAGAAAAGACAAGGGCCAGAGATTAAAAAGTGGAAGCCTGAGAGGTTGTATTTATTTCTTTCATTTTCCCAGCTCAGATCCAAGTATGATTTGAGTCTAATTCTGTATGAGAGTAGTATCTTTTATTAAAGGCACATATGGGACTCTAAGCAATCCAATATTCAAGAACTGAGGCATGGCACTAGATGCAGAGAAAAGGTTTAAATGGTTCAGTTAATTGAATTCTTAGCCACAGTGAGTCCTTCCACCACAAGGGCTCAGAGTTTTTACTCTGTCAGGAGATTAACATTCTCTCAAGTGGATTTTTTTTATACGTTTTTAATTTAGACTTACCTGCCAAGGTTATTCTCTCTCTTTTTTTTGTTACATTCTTTATCTGTACATTCTTCTTTTTTCTGTCTCTCTCATTTTCTACAGCTCTCCAATTACAAACACCAATTGTCTTCTGTGTTCACCTTTCATTTAATTTGGCTGCCGACGCTCAAGCTTTATAATGAATGCTGCCATGTTCAGTTTTGTCCAGACAGTCTCTCTTTCTTTTGTCCCGAACGCTCAAGCACCTGCAAAAGCACCTCACATAGACGCTCACACACACACATGCGTACAGTGCAGCCTGTTTCCCCACAGCCTGAGTCAGACATCATAGGCTATTAAGTGGTCTGTAGGCAACATAAATCACTTTTTGATCACACTGCTTGCTTTGGAGGTGAAAAAAAAGCACAAAAACAAACTTTAAAATCACTTTAAATTATCAAGGTTAGATTTAGTGCTTTCAGTTTACAGTTTTTATTTTGCCTCTCTTTATTACAGTGTCTTGTTGTAAATATCACTTCTTAGTCATTCAGTTGAACAGATACCGTATCCACAGTGAGCCGTGTTTGTTTTTTGTCCATTTATGCAGTAAAACTGTTGTTTTCTTGACAAAACAATTTGTTTGAGATGAAACCGTTTTTTTCTCACGTATTTCTAAAGTACCTGCCTGAGTGGTCGGCGATGTCTTGACAGTGGTTCTACATTGCTGCTCTTACATGGATATGATGGCAGCAAATGTGCACTGCTGGTTTGCTTTGTGAGCACCCCCTCCAAAGAAAAAAAAAAAAAAGGCAGTGACATTTGCACAAACTCCCTCTGACAGGCACAAACGCACAAAAGCAGAAATGTTCATGAAGACATGTTTGGGTTTTTATAACTCTGGGATACATTTGCCTGTCATTCTCTACTTTCTTTCTTTCAATAAAGCGGGACTCCCAAACAATTTCCACCAGGTCCCCCTTTAGCTAATAAGACACACCCCATCCCCCACCCACACCCCTACTCCCACATCTTTAACCAGACACATAGATGTTTTATTTTCAAATTCCTTTGCAGTTTTTTTTTTTACTTTTTACTGTACTTATTTAAGTGTAACTTTTTTTGTAACAGTATTCAACAGCTAGCAATAAAAAAAAACTGTCTGTAAAATGGGTTTAAAAACATGAACGACAACCTGAGAGAAAATGAAAAAAAAAGAAAGTTTTCTTGCGCTGAAAAATGCTAAATAAATAAATTTTACCTTACCTTACCTTCAATCCACCTTATTTGAGAAAACAGAATCCGATCTTAAAAACAAAAAACTAGTCAACATTTTACATATTGACTAATAATTTTGTGCAGCAAGAGCTGAGACAGATCCCAAACTCATATTGACAACACTAACAGATGCATTGTTGTTGTTGTTGTTGTTGTTGTTGTTGTTGTTGTTGTTGTTGTTCTACCATAAACTTTTTCCTTTAACAAATTTTAAGGAAACTTTTGGGGAAAAAAAACAATATTAGACATAACTCTGCAACTGATTCACTTTTGGAGTCAGTTCAATTCAAGATGATCACCAAAGCTAATCAATGTTAACCAACTCAATCAGTTCAACAGAAGTTGAACTATTAGCCTTGTCCCACTATAATGTTTTCGACAACTTATGTCAACTTATGAAAGGTTTTACCAAGGCTTAAGTTGTCTACAGAGAAGATGGAATTCTAAAATAAAAAAGCTACCTGAAGCCTCTTTAGGACCTACACAGATTGAATTTGTAGCCAATATGAGTTAAATAGTCAACACAATTTTTACAAGTCGGCTTAAATTTTCTAAAATGTTATCATATGACATGGCAATCTGTTGTGGTAGTAGCTGAGAATCATCCACAGCACATACTCTGACATCAACTACAACTGTCATTTGTCAACATACGATTATCTTAGTCTAAAGCTCTGACATAAAATGGTAGAAAATATGTATTTTTTTCAAGATATGCTAGTCCGTTTCTAAAAGAAAGAGAAAAGGAAAGCACTCTTAAAAATCCACACATGGGTTCCCCTTTTGCCCTCCTGCAGCGCTGCTCGTTTTCTTACGCACCAACGCACTCCCCCCCCCATCAGCATTCTCAGACGATCAGTATTCTGAACAGCTTTCCAGGTCAGCCGGACGCTGATCTATCAAGCCCCGACAGTGTGTCGCTTTGTATCTACAGCAACCTTCGCTGTTAAAGAGGAGCACCGACAGTCCTCTGTCACCAGGAAATTCACTGAATACGTCTGAATCAGTCCTCTTATGTTTCTCTGCACACTACTCATGTTCACACACACACACACACTGTGGGGATCAGATTATTAATCCTATTATTTTGAATAAAAAAACTTAGTTAAAGCTCAGGATATGCTTAGGTTTAGGTAAATAAATGTAAAATCCTTCCACAAAAACAAGCCTGTTGTTGGACATTTATAAACATCGCACCGACACTGAAATCTCTCTTGCACATACAGACACACTTCATCACATTCAACAAATAATTTATATCTTAATGGCTGATGGTACAGTTTATCTGCACACACTTTATGGTTCTGGGTGCAAAAGAAGCTTGGTCACAAGTGTGTATGTGTGTACGTGTGTGTGTGTGCAGCAGCAGCTATCTTGGCTTGTCTCTTTGATCAGCCTATAAAAGCACTGAGGCGTGGACAGATAGCCCGCACCGACACACTATCGCTCCTTCGCTTTACTCCGAGTGTCTCCTTCCTCCTCACACACATCAACCCCGCCACAAACACACTCTGACACACTGTCCCGTGTGTATCCGCATCTCTCCCATCTCCCGGTGCCTCTGAGGAGCCTTGTGCTGCCTCCTCAGCTTTATCTAGCAGCAGCTCTGAATACATCACTTCCATTTTATCTGTTTACCGTTTTTTTTTTGTGTACTTGAAAGTGCATTGTGCTGAAAGTTAATGTGTAATCTCACCTAACAAAAGTGACTGATAGTGTGTATTGATACCCCATTGGATAGCTGCGTCTGTGTGCTTTTAACTAAAATCACACCAGCAAACATGAGGGCTTGGGGAGCTCAGGTTTTGGCTTTTATCACTTTTGTTTTGCAAAAATAATAAAAGCGCACAAGTTACTTTTCATCCTCCCTCAAATCTGTCTGTGTTTTCCTCTCTTCCTCTCCAGATAAGTATATTCATGACTCACCTGTCAAACTACGGCAACGATCGACTCGGCCTGTACACGTTTGTCCACCTGGCCTCCTTCCTTCGCTCTTGGACGAACCTGAGGCTCCACACGCTCCCACCACTCCAGCTCGCACACAAGTATTTTCAGCTTTTTCCTGAACAAAGGAACCCACTCTGGCAGGTGTGTGCTTTTGCACAGGTACAAGCCTACATGTAAGGTCTTGTGTGCCTGTTTGTTTATTCTTCTTAACACATTTTGCCTCAAATTTTGTTTGTAATGAATAATTATCATCTTACTTGTTCTAGGTAGATTTTTTTAACAGGTTGGAGAAACAGGGTTTAATATTGGATTGACAAGCTAACGGCTAATCTTATGTCAGAGTGGTGTTTTTGTTTAAGCATATCTAACAGTTGTGCATTTCCCAGTTATTTCTGCAGAAAAAACATGATGATCAAGGATGCACTGGTATTGCTGCAGCTAGCTGCTACTGCAGTACAAATAGCCATAGATATCTGTATATTGTATATTGACACTTGCACTGGAGCTCTCCTCTGATATAAACCACCCAAGGGTACAACCTTGAATTTCCAGCAGTAACGATAAATAAGAATCATTAGGAAACTGTCTATTTTCATTTCCAAAGTGTACTCCGGTAGGTTGAACCAAAAATGTGCAGCTAGGTGCCCAGATGGGCACAAAGAGGGCTAAGGCAGATGCAATGTGGGCAGAGTTCGGCTATAAAAAATGTGCAAGGTTTAAAATGCAGTTTTGTGAACTGTTCTTAAAAAAACAGGCCACAATAAAAAAAAAGTTCCACTCTAACAGCCACTGTTTATTGGTGGCTTAGTTGCAAACACACACATTTAATGAGACTGCAACAAAAATCTCAGCTCAGTGACAAACTATATTGAAGGTTTTTATAGTATTTTCATCAACAGCTTTGAAGATTTGGAAATTAAGACTTTTTAAAAATAGCAGCAATCGACGTTGGCCTCGACCTCATTTGAATTAGCCGTTAGCTTGTCACCTTTCCAATGATCTAAACTATCCATTTTGCTTTTTTTGCACAAAAGGGAAACAATTTTAATGTGAAAGCTGCTTATTGCTTGTTGACTTTTTGTCTTCTTTTTTAAGAATCTTCTATGATTTGTAGAGTCTTCAAAGCCTTTTTTAGGCTTGGGGCTATATTCTTGAAACAAACCATACCCTTTGATTTGTTGTGGTGACTCCTTAATGGTGCACAGTTCTGAGCTTACTCTTTGTCTATATGTACACAAGTTCTTTAACCTCTAATCCCTCTTTTTCCACATCTTTGCAGAACCCATGTGATGACAAACGCCACAAAGACATCTGGTCTAAAGAGAAAACCTGTGACAGGTTACCTAAATTCCTGGTTGTTGGGCCACAGAAAACAGGCAAGCTAGACACATAGACACACTCAGACATGCACACACAACACAGACTCCCTCTGTGTGCACAGGTGTCTGCATCAGAGCCTTTTCATGTAATCCCCATTGCTCCTTTACCCCCTGTCAGAGGGAGACAAAGGAGGAGGCTCCTTTCTTTCTTCCACCCACATGCCATCTACTTTGGAAAGCACAGTGATCCAGCACAGAGATGCCAGTGTCTCCATCTTTTTTTGTGTGCTCTGCCTCCATCAAAGAGACTGAAATAGAGAAACTTATTAAAAATGTGTATACATTACTGGAGCCCTGAGTACCCCCCCCCCCCCCTCGTGTCATTTCTGGAATCCTAATTGCCGGCGTTTTCAGGGGGAAGAGGTGAGGAGGTGAGGTATAATCGCTAATTAACTGGGTGATGATCTCCCAAATGGAAGGAGAGGTCATTGCTCCAACATCAGTAGCCCAACAACAATTAGATTCCTAGAAAATGTCACTTTATTAGAGGGTCTGTCAGAGAAAGTGTGTGTGTGTTTGGGGAGAAGGATGTAAAGAGAGCTGCTGTGGGGTGGGCGGTGAAGCAGAGGGCAGGACAAGAGCCGCTCTGCTGATTGGTGTCAAATGGTTTTGAATCATTTGAATGGAGAGGCCTATGATCTTTGTGCACACACACACACACACTTAGTGAATCCACAGCTACTATAAATCTAGGAAAAGGAATGGATCAGTGGAAGATAACTCTCTCTCTCTCTCTCTCTCTCTCTCTCTCTCACACACACACACACACACACACACTGCTCTCTGCTGAGCTGAACTAATGAGCCCGGTTATGAATTATGCCCTTTCTTCCAGGAACGACGGCACTTTATCTCTTCCTGCTCATGCATCCTTCCATCTCCAGTAGCTTCCCCAGCGCAAAGACTTTTGAGGAGGTCCAGTTCTTCAATACCAACAACTACCACAAAGGAATTGACTGGTGATAACTCACACACACACATGCATGCACACACAGTCCGCCTCTTGTTTTTTCTTTTTTTTTTTATTAGTCAGTGCCTAAGGTGAAACAAAAATAACAAACAGGCCTTCTTCATTTTGCGAGGCTGTTATAGGCTAGTGTATTGTCTTGCAGACTTCCTGTGATACGTTAAGCAGTTCAAAACGGCTCAGCAGCGTCTCCAAAACGACGTTTTAATCCTGTAGACGTAAGCCAACAGACATATGGCTGCTTAAATTGACCCATAAATGGGTTGCTTAGCTGACAGACACAGCTGGTGCATTCTCCAAAGTATTCTGTAAATACTTGACTCTGAAAATTCAGTGCTGAATATTGTTTAAGCAGCATCATTAAGTTTATGTTGAGCTACTTCAAGCACAGATAAAGTTCCAGGATTTATTTTTTTATTTTTTTTTGTTAGAAACTGTGTTTGACTTTGAAGCTGTGCTCAAAGCTGCAGCCGTGCGTACTTTTTAGATGCATGAGGTGTGTTGAGTCCGTGTCGGTTTGGTCTCAGGTACATGGAGTTTTTCCCCGTGCCCTCCAACGTTAGCACAGACTTCATGTTTGAGAAGAGCGCCAACTACTTTCCCTCAGAGGAGACACCACGGCGAACTGCTGCCCTGCTGCCCAAAGCAAAGATCATCACCCTGCTCATCAACCCGTCTGACAGAGCCTACAGCTGGTATCAGGTAAGCACCGAGCCAAAATGCACACAGAACATGGCTGTGCATGTTTTTTACTTTCCACAGCTCACTGCTTTGTCGTAATCTTTGCTAACATCTGTCTTCCTCTGCATTAAGTCCCTTGTTGACAAACAGCGAAGAAGTCTAAATAAATCTGTACTTTTTGTCTTTATCTGTGCATCTAAGCATAGAAAATGTCATATGATCCAGGAATTGGCTGCTAAAACTTTATATTGTTTTTCCATGATAAACTCCCCTACCCATAGAGTGCTTTGAAGCTTATTCAGTTGTGTACCTTTCTTCAGCATCAAAGAGCTCACGAGGACCGTGCAGCCCTGCAGTTCACCTTCTATGATGTCATCAGTGCAGGAAGGGGAGCGCCTGCAGAACTGCGCTCCCTGCAGAGTCGCTGTCTCACCCCTGGTCTGTATGCTACACACCTAGAAAGGTGGCTGACGTACTACCCGCCTAATCAGGTAGTTACAGCACAGGTACAAATTGCTGCACATTTACAGAACACTCTTTCTCTTTCAAATGCCGTAATAAATTCTCTTATTGTTTTTGATATTTGTTTTTAAGAAATATTTTTGTTGTTGTTGCTATAGCTATACATGCATATGCTTAAAAACGATTGATCATTAAGTTGTTCTAATTTAATTCTTATAAATGCAATTTGTTAAATATATTTTCCAAGTTCTGTGGCTGCCATTCAATTCCCCTATTAAGCAAAATGACAGCTTTATTGTTTGAATGTGTCTCTGCAGGTGATGATCATCGATGGCCATCAGCTCCGAAGCGACCCTGCAGCAGTGATGGATGAAGTGCAGAAGTTCCTGGGCGTGACTCCTCACTACAACTACTCTCAGACCCTCACGTAAGTGTCTCGTGCTGCGTGTCACGGTTCATGTGACACACACACTTCTATAAATGTTTAAGATAAAATCTGCAACAAGTCCCTCAGTATTTTAAATCTGTGAAAAGCCTGACCTCTACTGGTAAAGGGAGCCGTTCACACGATCGTCTCATACTAACAAGGTTCTTACACGGCTTTGAAAAGTCTGGAATTTACATTTAGCATCTAGGTCTGGATAAGTATGAATAAAGTAAGCATGGGAAAATATTTGTCAGCATCTCAGTTACAAAAAACATGTAAAGTGAGCTTAAGTGATTTAAGATTTAAGATGTACGTTTTGTCCATAAGTGGGCAAATTAATCAGTTTAAAGTGTTTGTCACGAGCAAACTGAAGGACTCACGTTCAGGACATTAAATGCTTTAAATGACTTATTTCTGAACACACAACCATGCAGCATCTAATGTTTCATATGAAAATGAATCGGTGCCTCATGGCACTCACTCTCCATACGAGATGACGCATATGACCTGTGGAGTTTGTGGTTTGTAAGAAGGAAAACTGTTTATTTCTCAAGCACCACTCATCAGAATGCAATCAGCCTGCAAACCTTCCAGCTTCAAGACAGTGACATCTACAATTTGTGGCTCAGACTGGAACAGAGAGTGCCTCACAAACCCCCATGCATACAAATAATTTGTAAAGAGATGCATTTTAATGGAATAATGAGTACACTCTGAATGCACCTGTGTGTTTGCATTAGTGGCTGGACTGAGTTACACAAAGTCCTTCGGGTTTTTATTTTTATTTATTTATTTTTTGTTAGTTTTTATTCGTAATCATTTGCATTTTGACATGGCATTGCAGAGACAGGTTTTATTGTAGCCTAGTTGTTTATTCTTATTTTCTCAACCTATCACAACAGAGGACCGCTGTCAGTGGTCATGTTATGTTAAAGGACAAGATGCATACAAACATTTGTATTCCAAAAAACCTAGAAGGTTGTGTAAAAATATAAATAAAAACAGAATGTAAAAATCGGAAAATCTCACAAACCAATATTTAATTTGCAACAAAACACAGTAAACATCAAATGTGTCAACATTTATTGTTTACATTTTTTTAATTAAACTAATATTTTGGAAGTTTATAAAAAAATAACAGTCCAGAGGCAACAAAACACTAAAATGAACCAGTACAAATAAACCGCTGGAGGAATTTCTTTTCACACAACATCACAATTTTGATCCTATCTTATACCAAATTTCCATGTAAAGCTAAATTTGTGCACATTTGTACATACAAATAAATCAAGTGCTCTTGGCAAGGCCAAACCTTTTCTTTCTATGTACCTACATATTAATAAAAGTTTCAACATGTAATTATTTACAGAGGCATCAGCCTTCACTGCCTGTGACAGGTTGTCTTATTATGTGCTCAGAGAGTAAAAGACTCTTCGCTCTTTGCTGCTAGGATCAAGATTTTCAATTCACAAGCATTGCTCTTACAGCCGCAAAGGGAGTATTATGCAAAACTCACACTTATTAAAAGATGTCTTCTTTACCTTTGTGTATTTTTCTTTCTCACATCCATTTCATGAATTGTGATTTTTATTGCAGACACGACACCCCAGAGACATTTCTTGTTCTGACTCCTGCTCTTCTCAGTGAAGAGACGCGAGAACTGGTCGTGTGTCTTGTTTTTTCTTTTTTTTTATTGGAAAATTGCTTTAATTTTGATCACATATAGCATTAAATTCTTTATTCAAAGAAATACAATTATTTTTGAACAGTATGCAAAAATCTGAGGTAAAAATAAAACCAAGTTTAACACTGTTAAATGAAAAAAAAAGCTGAACAAATGAAAAAATTAAATAACTAAATTGGAAAACATACGTTAAAGTTAAGTTCTAAAACAAATATGTTTTCCAGCCATAAGCTGAGCTAAAGCTAACAAGAGACCAAACCATATGCAGTAATTCGGAACAAAATAAATATAATTGTGTGACAAATGGTGAATGTATTTTTTTGCAGTCATTAAATATTTTTAAAAATAAACAGCTTAACATACCTTAAATCAATGATTTATGCAAATTTAAGTCAGTCAAATATGTATCATTATTTTTTTCACACATAAACACCCAGTGACAGACAGCCTAATAACTGAGCAAAGCTTATAAAAAGCTGTTGCTCTTATTACTCAGAAGTAGGTGTCATGTGATTAGTGTAAAACATTCCCTAATCTCATCCTAGCTACTGAAAAAAAAGAGTCAATTTATTTATCAAGCATCCGTCTCACAGGAACATACAGAGCGTGAATAAATCATCATTAATGAAAGCTGATAACAGGTGAAAAGTATTATTTATGACAAGTAGATGTGTATATGTATAAAGAGCTTCACTTGTAGTTAAACGCTCAGCATCAGGCTGTGGTTTTACATAAAACAATCAAACAACACTAAAGAAAATACTTGAGTATCTCATTTACCAAAGTGAACGAACCGTCTGGCATTTGTGACTTAACACATCAAACACGGGATTAAGTTGCAAGTTAGTGCAGTGAAATATAAGCAGCTATAGCGCATTAATAAAACATTTGCACTAAATGGATTTAGTCAAAATATGATAAATAAATGAACCCCTTGAAGAAAACATCAAAAATATGATCCTAAAAATGTTTTTGAAGCACTTGTTGGAACAGTGCTTGTAACGCCACATTATGTATTAATGCTGCAATATGTAATAATGTCATTTTAAAAATCCTCATCAAATTAAGCTAAAAAAGGGATTCAGATCAATTTTCCAGTGGTGTTCCTGATTAGAAAGACAAATCCAGATAAATTCCTGGAGCCTCTCATGATATCAGAATGATCCAGGTATCAAAATGTAGCTTAAAAAGTCAGAAATCTGAAACAGTACTTAGTATAAATTGACCAAATATGACTTAATCCACAGTTCGATGAAATGGGTCACATTTCAGCATGGGCATTTTTGGTGTTCCTGTGACCACTGAGGTAACTGGCTGATTGACAGACGACAGGGAAAGCTGGCAGAGAGGTAAACAAATTGGGGATGCACAAGAATAACATTTCATCCGTGTGGATCATTATACAACATGGAAACGGCAGCTGTTTATAATTCTGTTGACTGTGACAGTTTAGCTACCATACCTATTATTTGCTTGCATGAAGAGGCAGTGAAAGACAGCCAGAGAAATGAAAAGAGATGTTGCTCAGTTTCCAGCTGTCAGACAAACACTGTTCGCTGAAAAGGTTGCATTGAATATGCAGTAATTCTGTCTGCTTTGTCTGAGCAAGGCAAAGTAAGTGGTCTCCTTTTAGGTTCACAATTTAAAGACAAACTGCTTCTAAAAATATATGTTGTGTTAAAGCCATAACTTTTTTTTATTATTACTTTGTTCTCTTTCCCTCATGATTTATTTAATACCTAGGGAACATTACCTACCAGCTTTTTAAATGAGCGATTGTCTTATCATCCCATTTTTAAAGTGTAATTTGGTAAAAGTGTTATAATTAATTAACTAGTGGTACCATTTTAGACAATGTTTCATTTGTGCACAACATCTTGCTACTATCCATCATCAGCAGAGGACTCAGGCTTAATTAAAGACAAAAATAACACTATTTTCTTTTAAAGTTGGGTTAATTAATTAAAACGTTTTTTCACAGTGAGGTGAACCTCTGTCCATCTTTGTTTCCGAGAGATTAAGCCTTTTTAAAATGTTCTTTTTACAACCGTTCCTCTTATTGACCTGATGCCAGTTAACTTTATTAGTTGGAAAATGTGCCTCCAGCTGTTTCATCTTTGTACCACTTACTTTTACAACCTTTTGTTGTTTTGAGACTGGCCATCAAATTTTAAAACATTTTATTAAAAAAAACTGGTACAATATTTTAGCTTTAAAAATAGATACAAATGCTGTGCTCTATTGTGAATAAAACATTCAGTTTTTACAAAATAACCATATTTTTAGGGAGTGCGGTTGTTCGTATGGACCTTGTCCTTCAAAATACCATTATACTATAATAGGTGTTGTACTGGAATTATTCAGATCATTACACAGCTTCATACAAATCATTACCCATTGCCTAAAACTGTCAATAAACACTTACAAATGATTATATTTTTCTGTTTTATTAATTTTCCATACAGAGTAATATCCTTGTTCTTGCTCCCCTCCTTTTTTAAAAGTTCTTCTCCTATTTTCTGCTTTTCTCATCTAACAGCTTTGACCCTCAAAAGGGCTTCTGGTGCCAGCTTCTTGAGGGAGGAAGAACGAAATGTTTGGGAAAAAGCAAAGGAAGAAAGTATCCTCCTATGGAGCCAGAGGTAAAATGTGTTTTGAAACTAAGACAGGTGTATGCACAGAGGCAAAAGCACATAGGCTTTGGATTACATGTCTAAAAAAGCTGCAAACACAAAGAGAAGATCTGACTGCCCGTGACCACCCACAGTCCTCTCTATCACTGCAGCAAAAACCCCACAAGACTCAGTGCAGGGGTGGAAACTGCATTCAAATCAGGACTAGCCATAAACCTACAACCTAATTATGAGGACTCTGTTGTCACATATACAAAGAGAAACAAAAAACAGAAATGCAGATAAGGACTGACGGAGAAGAAGAAGAAAATCCAAACCCATGAATGTTTGTCCTATATTCCGACTCCACAGAGCAGACAGCCATCCTGCTGCTGATGAATCACATTCGCTCTCACATGGAGGCAAACTCAGAGACGTATCCTGTCTCCACACGTGTTCACACGCAGCTTCTGGCTGTGCCGCCGTGTCACCTGTAATTAAAATTTATTTGAGCTTCCAAGGACCGAGGCGACGGAGTGAACAGCAGGGTGGCGAGACAAGAAAAGGGGGGTGGGTGGAGGTTCTTTCTCTTTTTTTTTTCCCCTCTGTTTTTTTTCTTGTTTTGACTCTTACAGTAAATAGGAACGGGATTCTTCTGATACCTCACCGTTTGATTCGGTTACGATTCAGAGGACTGCGATGCGATTATAAAACAGTGATTTATGCGTCCATAATCACATGTCAAACATAATCCTGAGCATATAATCTGTCAAATCTAAAAGAAACAAAGATTTTGCTCCATCCTGCAGCAAAAAAATAAATAAATAAATTTGCATGAAATGTCCTCCGTCAATTCACATAAGCTGCAATTCTTTCAAACATTGGCTTTCAGAGCAGAAGCTGCTACTTGTATCTTGTGTCTCTGGTGCCAGCTGTGAATAGTGCACTTTCACACTCCAGAGTTCTGTCTTTTGCAGGACCTTATTAAATATAAATAATATTTGGTTTTTTTTTGCATATTTTCTAATTCATTCAGAATTGTTCATGTCTGCATCACAATGCATCCAAAATAGCTTATAACCCTCCACCCCTACTCGTAAAGCACTGGATCTAATCTTTCTGGAAAATAAAAGACACTCAGCTAATACGTGTAACCTCTCCGAAATTGTCGTTGTTCTTTTGCTCGTTTTATCCCTAAATTCCTCTTTTTCCTTACTTGTTCATTTGAATGCTGACTGATTAACCTTTCTTTATCCTGCCCCCCGCCCCACCTGTCTGTTCTGTCATTGTTTTGTTCCCCTCCATCTCTCCCCCCCACACGCCGCTCTTCAGGCCCGTGCGTATCTCTCAAAGTATTACAGGATACACAACGTGGAGCTGTCAAAGCTGCTGCATCGGCTCGGACAGCCCCTTCCTTCGTGGTTAAGAGAGGAGCTGCAGAAGGTCAGCATCATGATCACCTCACCCTTGTACATGTCACTTAAAGGTTACATATTCTAATATTAAAGACGACAGGAAAAAAAGGGGAAAAAAAGTTTGTTTTTGTCAGTTTTAAACACTTTTAAAATGACACTCAGTTCTTTTATTAAGTCGTTGGCACTTCAATTCAACTTTCTGAAAATGTCATTAAGATTCGTTCAGCACTTCATGAGATAATTTGCAAGCAAAAGAAATAGTTTTGTTTTTGTTGGTGGAAGATTAAAAAACAATCCTTTATGTGCCGCGTACAATAAATCACAAACGCTTATTTTTTAAAGACTAGTTGCCCCCAGCAAGCTTTGTACCCAACAGTACAGGAATCACAATAAAACCAAAATGTTTGGCTGGAGCAGCAGTTACTTACGCCAGACACAAAGGATGTCAAACAGAGCTGGCATGTGCTGAAAGAAATTAGGAATAAAATATTTCATTACTTCCTAATCTCTTTGAATTATTCAAAGGCTGCTAAATGCTCATTTCAGAGTCTCAGTTCTTTTATTCCACTTGAAACAGAGAGAGCCACTTGACATGTCTTGTGAACTTTTTTTTTTCCTGCATTCATGACACTCCCAATATGTTTTCTGTCAGTTTCTACAGTTGGTGAAAGTGCAATTAAAGCGCCTCAACTTCTTTGTTCCCTGTTTCTCTGTTTCCCACTCCAACCCCCGCCCTCTCTTTACCGCTTTCTGAAGGTTAGATAACCTTTCAGTTCATGAGCCAGGGCTAAAGGTCAAGATGTCAGACATCTGGAAGCAACCGAGGAGCGCCTGACCTTCAGATGCACTCTCTGTGGCCTTTTAGTGCACTCCAAGGTGAAAGGGAGGGCGGGTGGCCACGGCCCACCTGCAAGCTGCTGCTGAACGGAGCGGGGGACTTGTCTTGAAATCGGGAGGTGCCGTGGATGGACAGATGGACGAACAGCTCAGAAGAAAACAGGACTAAAAAGAAGCGCCACATTCTATAAATGAACTGAACTGCGGGAGGCGACGAGGGTCCGGCATGTCTTCAGCGCCCAAAATCGTTCTGAACCGACGCTACTGCGGACCTGCAGCGTTTGATTGGTCATATCATCTTTGATTTTTTTCTTTTCTTTTAACTTATGTTGCCAGAGCAGCGCTGGTCAGCTGTGCACGGTTCACATTAAAAATGACTTTGCACTGAGTTCTGTTAAATGTATCTCCAAAACATGATTTGTTTTCATCATATTTTTATTTTTATTTGTTGTCAAAGTCAGAAAGAACACCAAGGATAAGTGCATGGACTCAGGGTGGGTGGCAGGCCGTTACTTTACATGAAATGTTCTTTTTTTATTTGTAAATTATTATTTTTTAATGGAAAGAAGATTCTGATAGATCTGGTACCCTTGTTCACCCTTCAGTATGTCACTTGACACTTTTAAGGAGAAGGTTTGAACTGGAAACTGAAGCTGAAGACCAGAGGTCATATTTATAAAGGATTGCGTGGAAACCATACTAAAAGTTTAACGTACGGCCAAAAGGTGAAAAGATCAGATTTATAAAACTGTGCGTACGCATGTTTCTGTGCACCTTTCCTTTATAGATCACAGCTGCACCTTGCAATTTGCGGACAAGGTCCCGCCTCAGGTTCTGCCCTCTATACGTCCAAACTCAACCATAAACAGTCAATGCAAAGTACCTCATGGTGTATATAATCAGTCAGCTGATCAATGTCAAAAAAGCGATTGGTTCAGACATGCACTGTGTCGTGGGTTTGGAGGATGACAGGTGCTGACAGCTGCTCACGTAAACAGATTGTCTGTAATCGACACAGCTTTTCCCTCATTTTGCAGGTTTACAGACATTTAGAGCAATCTCACGATTTTTTTCAAAAACTCAGCTTCAAATTAATTTTCTCTCAGAGCCTGCAGGATGATAAAAACAATAAACAAAATAAAATTTAAAAAGTCAGTTAAAGTTTGAAATAAGTGCACCGCTTCTTCTCTATCTGTGTCGCAGCTTCCCTTCTCCAAAATGAGCGAACGCATGGGTCAGAGCTGGCGTGAGGGACCGCACGTTTTCACGTCAAGTTTGAGTTTTATAAATCATAACCTTTGTGTGAAAAGTGGCGTACGCAAGTTTCTGAGCTCGTTATGTGCGTACGCAAGCTTTATAAATCCGACCCCTGGTGGTTTCTTCTGTAACTGCAGGCTAGTTTGTTTCAATGTTTCATTTAAAGTCAGCTTTTTTAAGTGAGCTTTTGTGGAAAGGCTACGAACAATTTACCTGTTGTAGATAGTTTTTTGAACAACCATTAGTTTAGAGAAATAGTTTGATTCTGACCAGACTGATGAGCTAATGGCTAGTCTGAGTGGGTCCCACTGACAATTGAGAATTGAAACCACCAAACCTGGTTTCATGGGAGCTGTCATGTCATCTGATCTGGTCAGATTTCAACTATTTGTGTAAACTGAGGTCAACCAAACAGCTATCAACAACAGGTAAAATATAAGTTGCTCATATTTTTTTCACAGTACTTCCACTTCCTAAACTATTCCTTTAAATTATTTTTTCTCCATTTTGAAAACTATAGTGGCCTGTGTGTTTAGCTTCGATTTGAATGCAAAGATCCCTAAATGTCAAACACAAAATCCAAAATTAAAAATGAATATGACTGTCAGCATACAATGTATTTTTTAAGAAGCATGTCGGCAAACATTACTCACTTTACGTAGGGGCTCCTTTGGTTAGAAATGAATATGGTCACTTTTATTAATGGTTAAATACGGAATGCCTTATCTCAAAGCTACCAGAAATGCATGGGATTTGCTCTTTTACATAGAGTATTTATAATATTAATAATAAATATACCTTTAATCTGGAAAAATAGGCTAACGTCATAATATAAATAAATAGGAAGATAAATATTTTCTTTATTTTTTCAAGAGTAGATCACTTATATTTAAAGAGGAATCAGGTTTACAGTTACAAACTTGGAGGTTCTACCCATATTAGTCAACAACATCATTAATCTAATAAAGCAATTATTCTGAAACAGGTTATTCAGCATTTTATATCTGCCTAAAATTATAAATGTTTAGTATTACATTTAATTTTCTCTGAAGAAAACTTGAATTTTATTTTCATTTTTGTATGTATATACTCCCACAGCCAGCACCAGACATTACATCACCAATTATTAGCAAATGCCACAAAATCAAAGTAAGAAAAAAATCAATCAGTTAAGGACATCATAGGGGGAGTAAGTTGGTGGCACTCAAAGCATCGTACAGGAACAACGTGAATTTGAGGTCTTGCAGTCAAAGTCTCCATCAAGAGCTGAGACTGTGAGAACTCGAGATCCAGACTGACAAACATGGTGGTGGTCCTCAAGCAGGAGAAGACAGTGGTGAAAAATGTAGTAAGTGACTGTATCAAGAAGAAGAAGAAACATGAAGGACTGAAACAAGGAAATAAAGAAGTGCACTGCTCTGTTACTTGGTGCTGTGACACCCCCCCCCCCCTCCCCCAACACATGGAAAGGTGACTCTAAGATCTCAGGAACAGCTTCAGAGATCTCTGTCCAGATAAGCAGCTAAGATGCTGCACAGAACCCTCAAGCTCCTATAGGCCTCTGGTACAAGAATCATGTCCACACAGGAAGTCAAGTGAGAAACAAGCAAAACTAAATATATGCTGAAAACATGCACATGTAAAACTTAAATAAAGATATTTTCACTTCATGGTTCATTTTTATTTGACTTGACGACCAATAATTAAAAGTTTGAGTCGATCGTCACAAATCAAAAGATGACACAAGAATCGTACAGTTTGAAAATTGTTTAAGTTGTTTCTATGGACAACACATGATTCAATTATTGCTTACCATAAAGCTTGAAATTCTGAATTGTAGTGCACAATAAAAACCACAAGAGGGCGTATTCAGACTGACAGCCTGTGTAGACATAAAAATGCTCTAACACTCCTCACAAGTTTTACTAGCAAACACATCAAAAGTTTAGCTTTTTCTTCTTTTCCCATGTAGACACACACACACACACACACACACACACACACACACACACACATATTTATATAATGACCAGTCTATTTACTAATGGATTTCCCAACCCTTTCAAAGAAACAGTTTGGAGATACAGAAAGAATAAGGCACAATGACACTTTGTTTGCAAGAACATACATCTTTAACTTGTCAGTCGTCTCTAAAAGTTTATCAATAAAAGCTCTTTGTGCTGAAATAAAACCGTTTGTCTTCCACATCTAAAGTCAAATAGTTGAGTGACAACGGTTGTTCTGAGACAAGCTTGACATTTAGTTATCCGCACTTACCTGCACAGCAACTATTCGTCACAATTGAGCTGAACATGTGTCAATCCAAGATATTCACTCAGGGTATTATTGCAGCAATTATTTGTGCTACTGTTAAAATAAGATTAAGGTGTAAAGGAAAAGACTGTGAGCTGAGTGAAGCAAACCTACCCTGTAAATATGGGATGTTTTAGACAACTTTATAAGGTTGTAGACAAGTTTAGAAATACATTTTCATTACTGTAACAGTTATCATTATTTTTAAGGAAGTTAAACTTAAACACAAAAATAAAAACACCAAGGGCCGGGTAAAATGTGCATCTTTCTTTTCAACATGTTCATATTACCGGTTTTGGCTTCTTGGTTTTCTTTTTCCTTTTAAAGTTCATCTTTAAATGACAGCCAACTCAGAAACTTGTTACCATTCCTGTCAACATTCCTCTGACACGGTGTGCAGAAGCATTGTCTCTTGTTGAGTTGCTCCCTTTGACAGGTTCCTGTCAGAAAACATACCTGAAAGGCCTCTGTCGCCGCAGTAGCTGCCATTTCTTATGACAAAAGTGTGACAGCCATTTAGAAAATGTAGCATTTATTGGCGTGTATTTATCTAAACAGCTTCTGGCTATTTTACAATGGCTTACATTATGTGAAAAGTTCAGAAAAAAACTTGACAAAGTTTGACTTCTTACAAAATGCGATTTTATGAGGACAGTGAATATAACACAACATACACAGTAAACAACAAATTAGAAAGTGTCTATGTTGTCCCTCTGGATCAGAAGACACAAATATACCAGACAAAGACTTGACAAAACACTTGGAAATATCGTTTTGTGCTTGGATTCAGAAACACTTTTTTTGTAAACATTTCTCAGGACAAAGTCAAGATTTATTAATGATTAGATTTATGCTATAAAAGCCTGAGCAATATTAAGACCTGAAACATGTTTTTTGCACAGATTAAATCAAAGAATATTATACATCAAGAAGAGAATAGAAATGATGTTTCACATTTCATTTCGGCAAATGTCAATATGACGACAACAAAAGCACCAAATCATGCAGTTAAAGTACCAAAAATAGGGGATTTCAGTGCAAGTATGCAAATGTATTTCATGCCATTGCTTATATGAATGCATGGGTGCATGCATGTGCAGTCTGCTATATGTTTGGTCCCTTTTTCAAGACATATAGTTTATATAATAAATTATAATATAAAGTTATAACAAAAGCAAGCACAAAAAAACATTAAACAGACAATAAGTTTTAAAAAATGTGTAGTTTGCAACGTTACAACAAAGAAATGTTTCAGTTAGACCATATTTGATTCTTGTAGCATCAAAAAATATTTGTTTGAATAAGTGCTTATGGCTTAAAACAAACTAATTTTGTACTCACAAATAAAACAAAACATGAGGATAGTGGAAATCAGCATTGTCCTCTTACTCAGGTAATCACTTCAGTTAATAATGCCGTGACATCAGATCATCAGGAGCTGCAGTGGCTCACACGTCTGACCCGTCAGTTCTTGAGCGCCGTAAATCTGATTTAGAGGTCACTTATTTTGGTTTGTCACTCTTTATCGCCTTTTCTCGTCGCGGCCAATAACTTTGCGTATCCAGGAGCTGAAAGCGGAGACTTTGGTGTAAACACCCGGCGACTGTTGTGTCCTGCAGGCGTGACCCCAGGACGTGACCCCGTAAACGACCCAGCCCCCGCCCGGACGCTCACACACCAATGGGCCTCCGCTGTCGCCACGGCAACTGTCCACGTGCCTCTCTGATTGGACGCTCCCGGCGCAGAGCATGCGGCTTGTGAAGGCGCCGTGGAAATGCTGCTGGCAGTGGCGGCGTGGCAGAAGGGACAGAGCAGCTTGCTGCAGGGTCTTTGAGTACGAGCGTCCTGAAACCAGAAGGAGAATGTAAAGTTCACAAGAGTTCAGGTTGTCATCTGGAAGGATAAGAAAAGGTGGGCAGTGGTTCAAAGTGAAGCGGCCTCATTTTATTTCTGCTGCCATTTAGAAGATCTGCATCCATTTGTATCTTATTGCATCAAATGAACGTTTGTACAGAAACGACTCATTTATATCAAATTGTTTACTATTTTTTTGTAATAATAGAAGATTAGTATGATATGTTGAGACTGTAAAGGTCACCAAAACTCAAACAATTGGTGAAATATTTGATCAAATAGCACCTTTTAATATTTTTTTCTAAATTGAACATCTATCAAATACACGTCCCAATATATATGTACAACTGTAAAGGCATATAAATATGTAATATATGTAAGCTTTATCATTTAGCTGCAACATTTAAGATATCATTTTTACATATAGATTTAAACACTTAGATTTAGGATTTAACATTTAGATATAACATTTATTTAACATTTAGTAAAAATTAGCCACACGTAAGAACAGTGAGCTAAACAACAAGAAAATGTTGGAAAATTTTTCAACTAGGACTTTACATGAAAATGAAAATGTGCTAGTGGAATTTTTTTTTACATTTTATTTTACACTTGGCACCCCATACTACTCATACACATTATTTACTGTAGATTTAGTAATAATGGATGAACTAACTCTGCACAGTCTTCTCCATCTACTGAGACATTTTCAATAGGTTTGAGCAGCCCATGCAGACGTTTCTTTCCAGAGGCACCTCTGCCAGCACTTCTGGGAGGATTCCAAGGAGTTCCCAGGTCAGCTGACGTGTCCACATAGTTGGACATGCCCAGAACACCTTCCTATGGAAGCGTCTAGGGGGCATCTTTACCAGATGTCTGAACCACACCAACTGGTTCCTCTGGATTGGAAGAGCAGCATCTTTACTCCATGTCTCTCCAGGATAACCAAACTTCTTGCCCTATATTAAGGAATCCATCTACCCTACAGAGAAAACAGTTTTTAATTTGGTACTCACTAAAATAGACGTATAGTACCTCTTTAATTTTGTAAATAGTTGATGTGAGTCAGGTTTTGCTCCTCAGGTTTTTAAAAATAATATTCACTTTCTTTTATATACTCATAGTTAAAGTTATTTTTTCAACAATTCAGACTAAAGTCAAACTGCCTGTCAAACAAATTAGCAACAACCTTTTTTTGTTTCTTAGTCTTGGTGACCACCTAGTGTCATGAACTATCAATGACAGCTTTGAGTAGTGGGGGGGTGGAAAATTTGCCTGCATGTGTGATATGAGAAAGGCAGCTAGCCAAACACAAACAGCTGTACACAGCCTGGAGTCAGATATATGTTGCTAAACATCACAGACTCTAAATAGCCTGTGTGCCTGACTTAATGCAGTAAACTATCCCACCCACAGACACACACACACTCACTAACACACACACACAAACATGCAGATTTTATGCACTGGTTCTAAGAAGGTTTAAAAACACACTTCACAGCAAGTAGTTTATGCTCTTGACATTTCGCAGACCTTTGTGTCTGTGTTGCTATGATTAATGACATCAGCATGTAATTTAAAGATCACTAACAGATGTGTGTCTGGGCACAGACTCAAAAAAAAAAAAAGAACAAGTGCATTTTAAAAGAGCAGCTTAAATTTTCACCCACCTGGCTTTAAAGTTGAACTTTAAAAATGTTTCCCACAGTATTTTTTTAGAAACAACGCCTCATTATTATAGATTTTTCATTCAGTGATATCGTGCCACACATTCTAAGCTGTTCACTAAATTAAATATTCAGATCCACACACACACACATGGTCACCTGTGTCTCCCCAGCCGGTAATGTGACAGTTGCTGGCTTGTTTGAGCACTCGCTCTTTCTTCATGGGCAGACAGGCGGGGAGGACATGGCGGCTGAATGACACACACTGTCCCGGCGTCTGGCCCACGGCTCCCAGCGACAGACGAACCAAGGCCAGGTCATAGTTGTTACTTTGGTATTGGTAGTTTGGATGGAGGACGATAAGATCAACGCCATACTCCTCTTCGTACTCCTCGGGGACGAGGGAGTGGTAGTCGCCCACTCTTACTTTGTATTGCTTGGTGCTGTTTCCGTACCTGCAGAAATCCAAAAAGGGAAAGTTTGTATTAGAAATCCAACTGTTGATTTGTATACACAAAGAAACAACATTTGAACGTCTGATCCAATTTATGGACAAAAGCATCCACTTAAATGAGAAATGTATTTGCCTCACAGTATTTTATTTTATTATCAAAAAGGAAACAGTTTTAGTTTAAAGAAAAGATACATTGTTTGCAAATTGACTCAAAACTGAGACTGAGAACTGAGAGGATGGACAAATTTGTCATTCCATCAAAGGCACAAGTAGTCCAAAGGGGAAAACCCAAAACCTGACAAGCAACCAAACATCCGAAAAGGAAAGTGGCTCTGGTTCATAACCAGGAACTAAACTCACTGAGGAGCAGAAGGCTAATGAGGGCACATGTGATGATTGGTGATAAAAATCAAACATGAGCGAAAGACTAAAAGCTAGAAAAGCGTTTCAGACTAAGATCGTCTCAAGTGAGAAAATGACAAAGCTGTTAAAAATGAAAACAATGTTTTGGATAATCTCATGGAAGATCATCTGAAGTCACGTCAACTACTACCACATAAAATGTCAATTGTGCTGGCAAAATGAGTCACATTAAAAAAACATCTTGAAAAAAAACATTATTTATTTTCTACCAAATATCCCATAATCATTCCCCGTTTGATGGGATTTGGAACCAGGCTGGCGCACAAGCTGAAGACCCAAACTGAAGCTAAACTGAAAAGAAACGATGAAGAAACCCAACATCACAAACCAAACATTTTCTCAGTCTCACATTTTAAAAATAAAGCCACGGGAATGAGACTGAGGCTGAGAGAGGAGGAGTGAAAGAGGGAGAACTTTGGATTGTGCCAAGTCTCTGTGTCAGGTTACACTGCGTTTCCAGAAAGATCTGCTGACAAGTAGGTGCCAACGCATTTCTGGCAGAGCAAAAACACTCCTGACCAACCTTTTAAGTATGCCAACAAACACGCATATATAAAAAAAATACTACAAGTACTACACTACCCTGTTCCCCTGGGTGGGGTGGGTAAAAGCCTGAAAGCAAATAAAGCTCAAAACACATTTATACTTATTGCTAAAAATATTTATATTATTATTAGCAGGACATCAGCTGTACATCTAAACACTGAAATAGATTTAATGTGTTCAGTACATGTGACCTCGGACCTCAGAACCTTTTCAGTCTATTAATGAGAGTGTAAATAATCCAGTAATATGACTTTGAAAAGCTTCTTGTGTGTACTGCATCTTATTTTGGTTATTGTACGTGAAAAGTGACACTGTGAAGTCGGAAGTCCATATTTTGGCTTGTGTGCTCTGGGTTGCATATGAACAAATTAATTTTGGAAGCTGTCATAGCTGAGACTAAACAGCTCGAAGCATGAAAGGCTGATATGTGATCACACCGCCAGGAGAATAACCTTAAACTGTTTGACATTTACAGATACAATGTTTTCTAAATCTCATGTGTGCTTTCTAATACATTATAATAAAGTGATAATTAATGACCTTGTAGTTTCTAGTATTTTTTTTATTATAAGAGAGCTGTTTACTCTATATTAAGACGACCACACCACTCTTTATGTGGCATGTTTCATTTGAGCTACCCATATAAATGAGGTGACTTACATACTTACGTATGTACATAGCTTTAAACCAACAACGAACATTTAAAATAAATATCTTATAATTAGCACTGAACGTGTGCCAGTCAGACGTCAATTATTTCACACAATTTCCTTCATACAATGATCAGTCGATCGAATAGTAAAAGCGTAGCCTGAGGCGGTGTGTGTGCATCATCTCAGCCATTATACACATGATACCTTATGATTACTACATACAATCCCTAACAATTACTTTTTTTAATGTAGCCATTTTAATCTTTTAATGACACCAATACTGACATGCTGAATACACATGTTTGACACCCACAGCACAGACAGGTTTTAGTGAACAAAGGCCTGGCATTCCTTGATGGAACATGTGTCACCCACCGCTTTGTATGCCAACATATCAGATCAAATTAAAGTGTGAAATGATGCGTTGCAGCCGTCTTAATCAAACCTTGAAAGTAACTTAATCTGATGCTGTAAGAAGTCAAGCAAAAAGCTTTCATCTACAGCAGCATATGATTTTAACTCAGTGTCTGCAGAACTAATGGGGCTGTGACCATTGTTGTGTTGTCCATAAAACTTGCTCTACACACACCTGTAAAATGAAGGAAAGTCTGTGTAAATTACGGACAATTCGTACAACTTGACATGCTTAGTGTTGAGAATAAGTCTAACGTACACCCACGTCAAATTTGAGCTTCGTATTATTTATAGCTATTATGATCTTAATGCAAAAACGTTTATTAAGATCATTTAACTGTAGCGGCCATCTTGACTTGAGTTGGCTCCAAATCAATTGATGTGCGTCCAACAATTATTCCCTGAAAGTTTCATTTAAGTGGTTAATAATCAGAGGTATGTAAAGTACTTAAAAGAAATAACTATTAATAAAAGTTAAAATACCTTACCAGGAAATGACTTTGGTAAATATTAAATTCACTGATAAGTAAAAGTCATACAACTAAATGGGAAAGCAAAAGAAAAAGTACTTTTACACACATTCTAAGAAATTAAGTGTTAAACTTACCAAACTGGTTCTACTAAACCGAGTTGAGTAAATGGTTAAACTTGGTTTAGTGGAAACAGTTGACACAACTTGATAAAGTAAAGTCAACAATTCATAACAGTGCATAAGCAACTCTTCACGATGAGTTCCAGTCATATAATAAAAGTAAAAGTTACAAAAAAATACTTAACATACTTAGTTACTAAACACTTCTGTTTATGAGATATATTGCTAACAGATAAACAGAGTTGCCTCTTAATGTTTATTGGAACAATTTTGGATGAAAATCTTGTGCATTCTGGTAAGGCTCAGGTTATGTGTTGGGGATCAGTATCAGCTACTACCATACCAAAATTTAAATCTGTGAAACTGAGTGGTAGCAAATTATGGGTTTTAGAAGGTAAGTTGGTTGTAGCAGTCATCTCAGGTTGTAGATGTAAATCTAATGAAACAACTCAAAAAAATATTCACCTAGGGACGAGATATTTTGCAGACACACTCACTGCCAAAAAACATATTTGTCTGTGTTTTACCTTTCTGAAGCATTTATGTTTTAAACATGTTCAGGCTTACAGCAGGTATGTGTGTGAGTGAAGGTTTAATATTGACCTTTTGAAGCAGTGCGCTGACGTGAGGACCCAGCACGTGTCGATGAGAGTCGCACCACACACCAACCTCCCGTCTCCTCGAGATCCTCGCAGACGAATGGCCGCTTGCCACGGCCAGCCACCCCTGTAAACATCAACCCGCACAAACATGCACACAGACTCACAAACAATTAGATAACTGCATAAACAACCTTAAACACACACCGAATATGGACTACTGTCTTCTAGTTCTCAGACAGCACTAAAGAAATATTGACATTAAATGGGATTTCTCTGTGGTATAAAACCGCCGCCTCTGGTTTGTGCATCTGAATTCACATAAACAGTTTGTCATTATTGCAACATCTGTTTCTGATTTAGATTTTTGGGGAAACAGTAAACAATAACATGGGTGGCAATGAGAAGTTTAAACATGCACTCAGATTGAACTTGAGCACTCACCCACAAAATAGACATTTTATCAATAATCTTTCTTTTTTGTTTCACTCACTCTTTAAAGCAAACATTCAAAGCAGGTTGAAAATTAACTTTCTTACTTGTCAAAAAATAATGCTGCAGGTTACATATTTTACCCGAGACTGTCACTGTTTTTAATTCTACTTTATTTGTCTTTTGCTTATTTCTACAGCTCAACAGTATGTATTCATTTGTGGGACTTTCATGCTTTTTTCTAACATGTAAATTTAAAATGTTCTAAAAATAAAAATACACTTTTTTTTTTTGGCTTCTCGTACACATTAGTATATTCTTCATTTATTATTATTTTTCTGGCTATGCCCTTCTGCACTCACGAGAGATTAAGTCCTCAAACACTGGTGTTATTGGACTAATGTACAACCCTTGTTCACACAAGTGGAAACTTCTTTTCCTGGAACTTAAAATCAGTCGTCTCCCATTTGCAACTTTAAGTCTCGAAATGTGGCCACGGTCTGTGACTGGCTTCCTTTGTTTTTTTTATTAATTCCATCTGTCCCCCGCAGCTTACCTCAGAGAGTTTTCTCCTCCTATGATTCGGCGCTGGCGAGTGTGTATGAGCCGCAGACCACAAATTGAGTTGACAGGATCTGACGGAGACAAAAGAGGAACAGTTCGATGTGTAATGTGTGAGTGTGTGTGTGTGTGTGGATGGCTAACAATTGCTATACCATACATTTCAGCCCGGATGTTACACCTATTAAATATTTAGACTGGTCCAAAGAAACGATGTTGGAAACTCATCTTTCACTGTGACATCTGGGGCTGAAATTAAACAAAATTCAAAAACAAATTAGAGGTGGTTTTTATAGTCGAAGTGAAAGGGGTGGTAAAAGTCTGCACGGTGAGCCAAGGAAAGCACGTGTGCAGGCAACAGATAGCATTGTTTGACTCTGTTCTGATGTGTGACGGACAGAATGGAGCAATAACACTGCTTAAACATTTTACCATCTGGACATGTACTGGAGATACATACTCAGAAAAACCCCAGACTTTCTGTTAAACATCTTATCTTTTAACAATTCTCATGCAATCTTTACTGCATTTGACAAAATGGCAGTGTTTGTTAAACACATCAAAATTTATGTAACGCTCCACGTAAACCAAAAACGCTCAATTTCTTTTCAAAAAAAGATTAAATGTGGTAGGTCTGATCTTTTTTTTTTAAGTGGGGTTGTGTGAGAAGGTTATAAGCAAATAACATCTTACCTGAGGTAGATAGCTATTTGAACCACCTCAGTTTGGAGAAAAAAATTGTTTAATATTGACAAATTTAAATGTTAATGGTGAATTCAAACAGCGCAAAGAACAAAGTGGATTTTGGTTTGTGCTAATGCTATTTTTTAATCTTTATATCGTCATCAAAGTGGCATTACTTATTCTGACAGAATTCTTAGAATATTCCAACTATTTTACCTTTTCTGCAGAACCCCACTTCCAAAAACCTGATTGTTTTAAGGTAAACCCAATCCCGACAATTACACTGACCTTTAACCTCTTTCTTGCTGGGCTGCGAAACACCGTAATCGCAGATGACCCCAGCGTCCTCACTGTGGCGGCAGTTGTGCGTGCCTGGCGTCTGTTTGATGCAGTCTGCCAGCGCACGCTCCTCACCGGTACACTTCACGTTGTCCACATGGATGGGGCCTGTTCCTTCCCCGAAGTACGCCATCACACGGGCCTTGGCGACGCCACTGGGGTGACAAGGCAAGCATTTCAAGATTTCATGTAAAAAAAAGTACATTTATACAACTTAGAGAGAAGACATGAGGTGCTGCGGCTGAAAATCATCGACCTTTAGATGCCACTTTTTTTTAAAGAGATGTGTGAGTTGATGACATGCTGGCTTAGGTGTTATGATGTGACATTCTCCTGCTGTGACACAAACCACGTCAAACACTTTTACAATCTGATATTGTATCCGAGGCAGTTGTATGAATCGCTCACGTCTTTCTTTAGGTTTGCAAACTGGTCTCACGTACGATTCTATAGGTTGTGGCTGTGAATGTAAAAGCTGTGACGGTGATTTTAATTAAGATAGAAAGATAATAGAAAGAGAAGGTCTTATGTTGCATCTCTGGGGTACAACAAGTGACCAATCTCATAACCTCAGTCATCTGATGAGATGCTTATTGAGATATTTAGTGTTATATCTGTGTCTCCAACAGCTCCCCGAGCACTTCTTAGCACGCAGAGTTAGGGTGACCCTTTACATCACTTGGAATTCAGCCTAAAAAACTGACATTGTCTTTGTTCCACGTGTTTCTGTAGCAACACTCAGTTGTACTAATACAATTATAATGCAACACAGACTGCTCAGCTTTAATCGTTTTGGACAGCTTGTTTTGTTTGTTTTTTAGACACCTTTTTCTGTGAAATAATTTTTAAAAATTGCAATAGCTAATGCAAGCTGCAGTCATGGAGAAATTAGTAGCATAGATCGATGTAAGAAAGATCTGGACCAACTAAACAGGTTTTTTTAAAGTTAGTTAAGAATACTAATGGAATGAAAACCACAGATCATACATGCAATGCATATTATTATTCTATGAGGCTAAAAATAAAATGTAACCAATATGCAAAGCAACTAATAAAAATAACAGTGATACATTTAACACCACTTAAAAATATATATTTAATTCTGCATTCTACAGACTCTGAAACACCAAACCTGGTGTTTTTTGTAAACTTATAGTGCAACAAATATTAAACAATCCTAAAGTGATATTTGTGCTTTCCAGAAATTTAATCTATTTAATATATCTGTTGAACTGAATCCTCTTTTTACTATTTGGGTTGGTGTCTAAAAACAGCTGCCTTCAGCCTCAGGCCTCCCTTGCAATGGGATTTGCCTGTTTATATAAAGGTTAATTAATAATTATTCTCTGTTTATTTTTCTTACCAGTTTTATTCCAAAACAGGATACTGGTCAGTCTCAAAATATCCAAAACATTTTTGGTACAGTGGGATGCGTAGTAGTCTGGATGCCTTTTAATGTAATTTGTGTGGATTTGCACATGTCAGAGTAGATTTTACTTTATTGCCTTCATATCCACTTCTTTGCCTTTGGAGACTTGTCACATAATAAGTTGTCACCACACCCAGCATGACACAAACTGATGATCTGAACATGCCGTTTACACACCTCGGACATGCTTCCTCTATCTCGCCTACATTTATGCACTCCAGATGTGCCATTCAAAGAGTTTGTGTCACAAAAGAAAAAAAAAAAAGAAAAAAAGAAGAGCAACTAAGGGGCCCTTTTCTGAAGGCGTGATGAGAGATAAAATGAAGACAGGTTGTTCTGATTTAGTTTTTGTTGTTGTCATCCCTTTGATTTCTCAGAGAAAGGTCTCACAATTTGGGTAAAAAAAAATGTTGAATTGGCATTTCTCAGTAAAAGAAAAAATATATTTTCATATCATTTAATTAGGTGTTTGATCTTATTACACTTTACAAGGATCCAGATTAAAATACAATTTGATGCAGGAGTAGAAAAAAACTCCAAAACGTATCTATCGCATTTTATTATTAAAACCATGCATTTTAAATAAACTAGATATATTGCATTTCAGCTAAAAGTACCAAAGAAAAAGCTATCATAGCACAAATAAAAGGAAGTATGCAGACGCTGATTCCAAAATGAACAAAAATAAATTAAGCAATCTCTGTTCATTTCTAAGAAGAAAACATTTGAAAATATAGTTAAATAGTTTGAAAAGTATAAAAGTGACAAACAACCAAATCCACAGTCTCTATCTCCTGAATGAGTTGAATGTTTGGATATATGAAGGACTAAAATGAAATTGCCAATAAGTACAAAAATATTATAAAAAATAGAAAAACAACTCTGAGTCAGTATTCACATAAATAGCTATTTTAAACAACTGAAACACATTTTCCAGCTCTTCGTTGAATGTAAACGTAATCAAGATGTGAGCTTAAGTTTAAAGTGAAAAGAAAAAAAAAAGAAAAAGAAAGGGAAAGTAAGAGAAAGTCAGAGAAACAGGGGGAGGAGCACTAAATATATGCCAAGTCTGAAAGGTGGTGATGGATTTTGCAAACGGAGAAGGAAGTCTGGATTCATTCAAGTGAGTGTAATGTAAAGAGTGATCATATTGCAAGGTTTTCTCCAGACCTTGACCCCTTTTCTAACATCCTGATTTGGACCACAGCTGAAAATGAAATGTTAAAAAAAGACGCTGTAAGCTAAATGTAAAAAAAAATATACAATACAAGGGTCATTTCTTTTGTGGGGTTTTATTTTTGCTCAAGACAAATGTTCATTGGGCATGCAAGGCTAACTTTCAAACTGCACCATAAAGGTTCAAAAAATAAAAAGAGTCACCAACCACTCACTCAAATATTTAGGTCCCCTAATTCTAAAGCACTAATGCACTGAAAGTTTTAGCAAAAGCTAATTCTAAAGCACTAAAATAACCCAGTCTCACATGAACATTGTTCAACAGACATGAGTCACATATTTCCATGTTGCTCTCTTAAGACTTATTATTGACATTCCACAGCTGTATTTGGGTTCATATATTGTCAATATATGAACAAAATGTGCATCAGCTTTCACCCTCAGCTGGTAACATTAATGCTAATCAATAACATTTATAGACCTCGGTTAGTGCTTCTAAATTTCACCTATAAATTTAGCAAGTGCTAATCCACTAATAAATTTTAAAATTAACAAAAGCTCTAAAGCATGAATCAGGAAATGAGTACACCTATTAGTGCTTCAGTGCTTTACGGGAACTGTGCCCACCACTGGGACGTGTGGAGCTAGGAAGAGAGGGCCCCATTTGATTTGGTCATTAAAAAAAATGATAATGGCTCCTTTGTGATCTTTAAGATGCAAAATATTTTAAAATGAAAATATCTCACTAACAAGTAATCTGTACTACTCAGACTGAAATTTAGATTTGCAAGTGTCAAAAGAGAAACTTCCAAACAAGGCAGGCAAAAAAAACAAAGATTTATATGTATTTCAACTTGTCTGAAACCTGTTTTTTGGAAGGCATAGCGTATGAATACCTGAAGCCCAACTGCCGGCACACCACCTCAGCATCCTGATCGGTCCATCCATCATCACAGACAGTCCCCCACTGACCAGAGAGATAGATCTCAACACGACCTTCCCTGGAGCTTTCTCCTCCCACAAGCCTTATGGGAATACCTACAGAAGCCACACACATAGTTTCATTACATTCAGACGGATTTATGGAGCCTCTAAATCTTATTTTACAAGTAATCTGAGAGAATGTCACATGGTAATGAAAGCTATTTCAAATATTCTATGAGGAAACTCATTAATTCCCACACAAAGAGGCATTTAAAGAAAAAAAAAAGCTTTTTAATAATGAGAAGAAACTTTGAACACGTAATCATTTACAGCATGGGCAACAATCGGCCTGACAGTTTATACCGTCAATACCTTTTTACAAAAGGCTTGTTTGTGTTACCAGCACATATTTATATCACAGAGGGTGGAAGTGTTCAAAGAAACTTCACGTGCATTCCTAACAAACCTGATCCTCCAGGCTAACATGAGTGGCAGCATGTGCAGGCACATTCTCTGCAAGGGAAGTACACTGGAACACCTGCCTACCATCTTACAGAGAACCACCTCGTAACCCTTCATTTGTGTGTGTGTGTTTGCCCTTGTTTTTGCTACTTGATGGGGACAATTTATCAGGAAAATGCAGCCTCGTGGGGATCAGATGCTCCTGGGGACCAAAGCCAGGTCCCCACAATTTCAGAGGCTGATTTTGGGTTGGGGGTTAGGTTTAGGACCAAGGTGTGAATTAATTTTAGGTTAGTTTTAGGGTCAGGTAGGTACCTGCGAGGTTAGTTTTAGGGTAGGGGTTCAGGGTTAGGCTGTTGAAATTAATGGAAGTCAATGGAATGTCCTCATATAGATAGCTGGACACAGCTATCTATGTGTGTGGATGTGTGTGCTTGTTTTGACTACACAGTGAGAATCACTTGCAAAATAGTTACTATCAAAGTGAGGTCTTTGATGTAAAGTGAGGACCTTTTCCCTGTGCTCACTGCTGCATTTTCCTAGTTAGATTTAGAGGTATAGTGTGAATTAAGTTTTGGTTAAGGTTAGGGTTAGGAATAATGGTTGATTTTAGCCTAACTGTCTGGGTTAGGCATAAATGCTGTTACAAAAATGAATGGAAGTCAATACAAAGTCCTTAGTTTGCAAGTACAAGATGTGTGTGTGTGTGTGTGTGTGTGTGTGAGGGTGTATGTGTGCCCAGACTGGGAAATTCTGTTCTCTCTTTCGGTCTATTTGTTTTGTCTCTCAGAGACATTCACAGACACACAGTTTGTCAGTCCACTTTGCACTTTCTGCTCAGCATTCCTTGCTGCACACAGTTGCACACATTCATATATTAATCTTATTAGAGTGAACACACTAATGTATTTTCCATGTGGGGAAAGCTTCCCCAGCAGTTTACACTTATGCTGAGTGCCAATTTTGTAAAAAAAAAAAAAAAAAGTAATTTAGCTACACAGATAACTTATTTTTACAAATTTAAACAGGGTATTGCATATATTTATTTGAGTAGTGTGTGTCTTTCTGTCTATTAGCAAAATATCCTATAAATCACTTGATGGATTTTAATGAAACTTTCAAAACATGTTCATTACATCTACAACTGATTAACCTTTGGGATCAACCTGATCAAGATGGCTTCACAGCTACCTTACAAACCACAAAAATGTCTAAAACTTGATCCATTTAACAGAAATTGTGCTAAAGTTTGGTGTGGTAGTAGCTAAGAGTCATCTCCAACAGACCCTTTAAACACTAATTAATTGCACATGATTTCCCAATATTGTGTTAAGATTAAGCATAACACTGTTTTCAAGATATGCACAAAATGCTCAGAACTTTCTCACTGTCTTACACAGAAAGTTGAGCTTGTTTTGAAACTGGCAGGAAAGGTGGCATGTGATATTAAATGCATTAAGAATTGCTAGACTTTTATTTTAATGTCGTCAACATGAGCTCAGCCTTTGGATTAAATGGAACAGCATTCAATATTCAAACATTTGGTGACTAAAACGTGTAGGAAGGTGAGATTAAGGAGTCCAGGAGTTAACTGTGGGAATGTTTACTTCTCCGCTGGTGTTGGCTAACGATAAAATGTCTGTGTTTGTCTTTTTGCTTTGAAACACAAATACGTCTGCCCTCATTTTAACTAACACACACAGAGCAAACAAATTGCATTAGGTTTCTCACACGGCTCAATGTAACGATCTCTAACAAGTGTTCAAGGGGGGAGAGAAGGAGTTCAAAGCACCGCCCAGCTTATCTGCTGTTTCTTCCTTTTCCAGAGTAAACATAGACCCATCGGCCTGTGGCTTGCTGAGAGGGGAAACGGGGATTTGCATACACTCATATGCACACAAACACACAAATTACAGTTATGACACATCTTAAGTAGGACAATTGTAGGATGAAAGTGTCCCTCAGGCTCCTGCCAAACAACATTGGCCTCCTGGACTCACTGAAGTCGTTGTGAGCTCTAATACAAAGCACACAACTCTAATGTTTTATTAAATGGCATTTTAAAAACACATAGAAGCAATTTGGTGACATTGACCAGGCTTAGCAGAAACATTCAACACCAAGACAAACACAGGGATGTTGAAATCAGAACCACTTCTCTGCTTCTCCATGTCTAGTTTCACTGTATTTTTATTGATGTCTGAAGGCAGTAGGCACTGACATGATTAATGATACTGCTTGAGGTTTTAGAAAGTTTGAGTGCTGATGAAAGGTGAATCTCTCTTCCTGTAAAGACGTGAGTTGCCCGGGAACTGTTATGTTGCAATAATCAAATTTCAGCTGTGCATGTTTCTCTAAGTGGAGTTTGCTTGTTCTCCCTGTGCATGTTTGGCTTAAGTCCAGTTGCTAACATATATTTAAACTGTACAATGAAGACAATAGGAACAAACAAACACACATGCACAGAGAGGTAAAATAAATGTATTTACTTTTTTTCTTCTGGTAGTGGGCAATAAAAAAACCTTAAGAAAATGTGGGCAACTAATAATAGCCATCACAAGTTTTAACAACAATATTATAACTGTGTTATCCTAACATTGTGCCACCTTATTGTGTATAGCAGAGAGATGTGCTGTTCTTGTAATAGAATGGTGAATTATCCAGAGTGTGTCTTCCACACACCACACACACACACACACACACACCTATTCCCAGTTACACATGGAAAAGGCTGGAACAGAGACAGCCATGAAACATAAGGGGAAGGTTTCTTTGCAGTTTTAGTAAAACTCTATGAATTATAGGCAGCCAAGTGCATTTAGACTGGATAAGCCGTGATGTCAAAGAGTGCAAATAAAATCTCTATCTTTCAAGTCTTGTGAAAAAATGTTGTCTTTGCTCTTTTAAGTACGATGAAATCTAATTGTTACCGTGAAATTCACTCAGACAAAAACCTCACATCAGATTAGCCCTGGTTCTGTTACCTGGTTCATGAAGATATGGATATTTATAGACACTTTCATGACTTTATTTTCAGTTCCTCCCTGCGTATAAAGCACAACTAGAGGTTTCTATAGTCCTTTCCAACTTACATTATTGCTGTTAACAGTGGAAACAAAATTGACCCTGTTACTGTTTTCATGTGCATTAATGTAAAAGCCTCTTAAAAAAAACCTTGTTGAAATATGTTTTACAAAAATATTTACTTATCATCATCTGTTTGACATTTCCCAAAAAAAAATCCCACAAGGCAAACTATACAACGTAATATAGTACCCAACAGAGCCTGAAACAAACCACTAGAAAGTTTGCAGTAAAAATGTGGGATTAGAACATCACTGGGTTCTGGAGGTAACTTTGTATTAACATTAAAAGTGATTAAACTCCACATAAAATATAAACTATCAATGCCAGAACGAAGTTTGAAGATGGTAGGCTTGCTATGGTATCAACTTGTATAGTGGGTCTTACAGCAATATGTAGGAGTGGCCTGTCTGTCATGGGAAAAAAATGGTGACATGTATTTGCTATGTGCTGAAATACTACAATGTTGTCTGAATAAAATCTAATGTCAAGTTGAATCAACCTTTCAATTGATACAGTTATCCTGCTCTGACAAAGGTTGGTGTCCTGTGTTCTTGCTGACTGTGTAAACTGTGTAAAGGTTTGCTGTCTTAAACTTTTGCAATGGTTTTGGGTTTAGTTGAGAGCAGCTAACCAAATACAAGCAAAACTATTTTTCTTCTACTTTTCATTTCACTGGTACCTACTATTTGTAAGGTAAGTCTCTCAGTAAAAGAAGATACAGTCTTACTTGTTGGAAGGCTGCTTCCGCTGCGCTCGGGACTGCAGGCGATGTTAACATCTTCATCGTGCGTGCAGTCATGACGGAGCCACTCCCTCTTGTTGCACAACAACAGACTGGGTTCTTTCCCCATGCAGCTCACATCATCCAAAAGAATAGGACCTGACCCCACCCCGAAGCGTGAGGCGGGAGTGATGTCTGGCCCTTCAGAAAAAAGAGTTTCACCCGCCCTGTCACGCAGACATACACACATGCATGAACATTTAGAGACTCAGCCATCATTGACAGATTGGAGGGTGTGTGAAGGCACATGACTGGGAGTAAATACTTCACTGGACCTGTAGCCGAGCTGTCGACACACTACTTGTGTATTTGAGTCAGTCCAGCCGTCATCACACACTGTCCCCCACTGACCGTGGTAGAAGATTTCTAAACGCCCCTCGTGGCTTCCAGTGCCACCAACCAACTTAGTGGTGCCATCTGCATAGAATAACAGGAAAACACAAAAAGCATACAAGCACATCAATCTGATGAAAAAGGCACAAATAAACTTTTTTTTATTATTTAATTTAAATTATTTGATTTCATCTATCCATCCATTATCTGCCCTGAGATACTTCAAATACTCAATTTAAGGTATCATATTGAGAAGGCAGTCCACCCCAGCTACCTTGTGAAGAAAACTCATTTTGATCTCCTGTATCCAACACCTCATTCTTTTGATGAATACCCAAAGTTTGAGGCCATAGGTGAGTGTAGGACTGTAGACCACCTGTTAAACAGAGAACTTCACCTTACAGTTCTGCTCCCTTATTAACCACAAAAGATGAGTAAAGGGTCTGCAATACTGTGGAAGCCACACCAATCTGTCTATCAATCACACACTACATGCCTGCCTCACTCGTGAAGTAAACCCCAAGATACTCAAACTCTTCCACTTGAGGCAGAACCTCACCCCCAACTTGGAGAAGGCAGTCCACTTGTTTCCTACTGAGGACCATGGCCTCAAATTTGGAGTTACTAATCCTCATCCCAGTTGCTTCACACTTGGCTACAAAGCACTCTCCAGTGAGAACAATCTCATGGCACAATGACGCCAACAGGGCCATGCATCTTCAAATAGTAGAGAATGAGTCATACGGTTTGACGTTACGCCAATCCAAGATGAACAACACAGCCAACTGATCTTAAGAAACACAACTTGTTAGAACTCAATTTTCCAGATATTGAGATATTGGGAGGGGTGCTCCGTGATGAGGAAAGCTCAGCTTGGAGACACAGTCCAGAGGCGAAGATGGTCCCAACCTGTCATTTTTGCTCCCCTGCCTGGCTGCTTCAGACATGCATGAATGAGTCAAATTAAGACTTTGGGCATGTTTTTGATGAGAGGATAACATTATAACATAATAAAACTCAAAAAAGTTGATTTTACATGATATAGCCCCTTTAAAACATGCAAAACTAATATTTAAAACATGAATAGTTCTACCCCAGGCTTTTAGCTTATTGTTATCATTCCACCTGTGTTAGACAATATAAAATACCTGCATCAAAAAGCTTGATAAATATCAAATGGTTTACAAGGCACATCACATTCCAATGTAATGATTAGATATACTGAAAGTGTCACTATCTTGGCAAACTATCAGTGCACATGACACATTTAGGGAGGAAATATGCTGGCCTACCTGTGAGAGTGCTGCAGGACACTCCCGCATCCTCAGAGTGCAGACAGTTGTGCTCTCCCCAGGCACTTTTAGGACACTGCTCCAAAGTGAGCTCATTGCCTGAGCAACGCACCTCATCCAACCACACACGACCTGAACTCTTTCCAAAGTATGCTTGGCCCCATGCCCGTGCAACACCACTACAAAGAAAAGCAAGCAAATACAGCAGATAAAACAGAACAAGTGCCTCTGTACTAACTCTGATGCAGTTTAAATAAATAGTCTTTCGTGGTTGTGGCCAAAAAGGGTTTAACCAAAACAACCGTAACTCCATCATTTCTCAACATAAGATGATCTTCATTCATTCGATCTTCATTTAAAACTCTGGCCCTCTATGGATCTTGTGTAACAGATATTTTACATTTACATTTTACAGATGAGAAACAGCGTCTCACATATGATCATTAAAATTGCAAAACATTAGCAGAGAATATAGTGTTGCTAAATATGCATATCTCTGTGGTGCTAGAATGCACTCAGAAACAATGAGCCTGATTCACTGTTTGACCCCCAGATGTTCTTTACTGCTCACTCCTCTCTGTGTGAGTCTGAATGGAAAGAATACTTGTCATACTTTTGGAGACAGAGGGAGAGAAAGATGGCTTCACACCCACATTTACTCATCTCCATTCCCTTTCTGCCACACATTGTCCCCATTTTCTCTTGCTAATAATGATTTCCTTATGATCGTTACTGTGAAGAATTAATATAAAAGTAAATATGTTTGCAAAATCTGTTTGCGTGTGTCACTTTCTTACCTCAACCCCAGTTGTCGACACACCACCTCTGCATCATTGTCGTCCCATTGGTCGTCGCATATAGAACCCCACTGCCCTGCATGAAAGACTTCAACTGTGCCTTCTGAATCAGATCGACCCCCAACCAGTCGTATAGGAGGCATGCCAACAGCTGATAATCACAAATAAGCAAGTTTATACAAAATTTGGGGGGTAGTTGTTTATTTGTAATTGTTTTGGACTTCTTTTCAGTCCAATGATCATTGATGCCTCATAGAGCAGGAATACCTTGATGATGGATACAGGTGACAGCTGCTGCCAGAAAACACTCCTCTCCTTTCCAGGTAGTTTTGGGACACTGCAATAGGTCTGCCTCCTCTCCCTGACAATGGACCGCCATCCAGTGGAGCTTAGTTATGCTGGGCCGAAACAGGGGGACTGCACGTGCAAGTCCTGAGATCCTGGGAGAATATCATTAAAACAAAGACGTTACTCAAACCCTGTGGTTTTTAAAACTATTCAGTTTTTGACCCACAAAATAACAATTGCAGAGATCTGTTCTTCCAACTACTTTTGGGTGATAAACATTGGTATCAGCTCAAATAAACAAGGGCATAGTAAGCAACTTATGAAAATCCTTTCAAGACTTTGCCTTGATGTCTTAGGACCCACAATGGGGTCTCTACTCCAACTTTGGGAATCACTGCTCTAATCTATCTGCTACCAATTCCAGTCTTTTCTCATAGGAGGTGTTAAGTAGAGTTTTATTAAAGCCCATAAATGAGGAATTGTTCAGTTTATGTCCAAGGTAATTGGTTAATTAAAGAGGGGCACTTTCCTAGGGCTTGAAAAGAGATCACTGCAGCATTGAGATCTGGAGAACACTCCATGGGGGGTGGGGTGTAGTTTTTATTTATTTATTTATTTATTTTTTGTATTTTTTAATTTTTGTACCACTAGCCAGTCCAAGAGTGAAAATGAAACATGCGTCATAGAAAAAGTGAGACTGTATAGATAAATATGATACATTTACATGATGGATAGAAGTACACACATTGATTAATTCTCACTGTCTTTTCAGTTTTTCTTCCAATAAGACAGAATGTACATATTGGTTTTTTTTGTTGTTTTTTGTATTTTTCTGAGCAGGAAATATATATACATATTTTTTTTTGTTATCAGAGAAGAACTTAAAAAGAAAACCCTCCTCCCACTCCAGCGACAGCAGCTTTATCTCCCAGCTGTTTCACAGTGGTAGTAGCAGTAATGTTTAGGTCTCTGTTTGCTCACCAGCAGCTTTCAATAACTGACTGTGTGAAAGTCATCGCCAAGCATTCCAGACGATTTACGTCCAACATTTGCCCCCTTTTCTTTAAACTGTGCACTTTCATTGACTCGCGAGTCAATGCACACATGCTGCACAGGCGTGCGCTTATGTCAGAATGCAGACCCGGGCTGGTGTTAGCAACAATATAAATGTGTAGAGTGAGAAAGCAGGACTGTCTCTCTCTGCTGGCTCCATTGCCTCATCTTATGAACACTGTTTAAAATGAATAACTGCTTTATGGGCTCCCCCGAGACCTCTTCTAGGCTGACTATGTCTAATAGTCAGGACCATATGAGACAGTTGCATGCATGTGTGTTAGGCAAAAGTGAGCTAATAGGTGTGTAAATAGCTGAGCTCTTAAACTATCTAAATACCACAGCAGGGGAAAAAAATGTGGAATGAAAACGTCATACAAAGACGATAGAGTTCCTGCAAAGAAAAAAAGAACAATGCCTAGAGCAAATATATCTGAAGGGCTGTGAAACTCCCCGAAAATTACACCAAACCATTCCATCTATTAACCCTCTGGAAATAGCTTCAGGTGGCGGATTTATATGACAGATGGCTGCTGCCTTCACACCTGTGTCTGAGTGTGACAGGAGGAGGCAGATGAAGTGCACATGTAAAAGTGCATGCAATGTGTTTGATCGCTCTCACCCCTCGCCCAGCTGTTTGCAAACCACTGCGGCATCTTCATCCCCCCACTCACTGCCGCACACAGACCCCCAGACTCCACCCAGATAGACCTCCACCCTGCCGTCCAGCTTGGAGCGGCCTCCCTGCAGACGCACTGAGCCTGGAGTGGAGAAGAGAGAAGGATGGAGTAAAAGAAAATGAGATGAAAACAAATCAGAATACGCAATAATATACTGGAGATAAATTAAGAGAATGGACTTTGGTGCCAAGCAGGGACATTTAATTAAAAGAGGAAGCAGATAGAAGTGTATAAAGATGCCTTACATCCCTAATTATAGACTATATAATAAGGAGTAAAACTTGATTTACTGTTTGTACCTTTTCTTTATTATCACCTGCTGCCAAAAGGCAAAGGTAGTTTCTAATGTTTTTGTTTGTGTATGTGTGTGTTCCTTTGTCTATCTGTTACCAAAATCTAATGAACCACTGGACATATTTTATTAAAACTTGCAGAAAGTAATTATTTAATGTACATCTTTAACCTTTTGCTGCCAACCCAATTAAGGATGGCCACCAGAGCCAATTGACCGCAAAAAACAACTGATTACCCTATAAATATTTGGGTAAAATTTGATGTAGTAGTTGATGAGAGTCATCCATAACACATATGTGTGATATCAAGCAAGGGATTGTGCATAACATCATTTTTAAGGTTTGAGTTTTGAGGTCTCAAAATGTCCACAAGTCCACCATTTCTCAATATAACATGATCCTATTTTAAAACTCTGATAGGAAAGGTGGCAGATAATATAAATTCATTCAACTGTTCCATTTGAAAATAACATTTCAAAGCCCCTCATATGTTTTCTTTTTTAATAGGATGACAATCTTTATGCTCATGCAGTCTTTTCTGCAGAGTTTGACATTTGAAAACAATCCAACAAAATCTGAAAAGATGCTTTTTGATATGTCTTACAACTTGTACCCATATGTTCTTCCTGTTTGTTTCTGACAGCATTAAGAATTTCAGTAGACACGTACAAACTGACACGGCGGTGCTCATTGTCAAGCTTTTGGAAAAGTAGTGGTTTGTCTCACAATTAGCACATCTGAACTTGCTACCATCTTTTCACTAGATTTTCAAACATCTCAACACCTTAAGTTTATATGGCAGTGTTGCCAGGGTATGTATTCATCCACACTCTGCAGATAAATAGCAAGACTAAAAATAAGGCCTAAAAATATCCCAGGCTGACCTGCTTGTGTCAGATGAGAATCACACTCATCTATTCACCTCGTGTCAAACTTGATCTCTTTACTTTCCGTTATCGAGGGATGTAAGGTAAACTATGTTCTCGAATTTTGTTAACACACATCTTTTTTTTTTTATTGTGCCCCACCACCACCACCCCTTAAGCAAACTTGAGCAATTATTTTACAATTAGGTACACTAGGGGTCTACAACCTGGGGCTCTGGAGCCACATGAATCAGACCTTCTGATGTAAAATTACATGAGTAATAATTTGTATTTATAAATGCACTACAGGAAGCACTATAGTTGTTTATCTGTCCAAGCATTTTGCAAAATGGACAAAAAATTTATGCAGCAGAGTGACACTAACTTAGTTTTTAACAGAAAGTAGTCAACACATCAGTTTTCAAAATGCACCATGTGCACACATCTCCAGTATGTCAGGAACAAAGCTGAATTGGTCTAAAGTTTTATTATGTTTAAAATTCAGTCATTAGTTTTACTGCTGAGGTCATAGCTTGTTGACCTGTTCTCCACTTTGTTTATGTTACATTTAGGGTTACTTCACATCAATCAAAATGTAATTGTTTTATTTGGTAATATTTAAACCATGGAATGTGGGATTGTGGAAACAAACTATGATTTTTAATAGGAATTAAAAAAAAAGGCTCAGTTCTAATAAACAGAGTAAATAAAGGTAATTATTTTGGACCTAAGGTTGCAAATTGCTTCATTTATCCCTAATTATGAATGTTATTTTGCTTTTTTTCAACACAAATTGAATTTAGTCTGTTCTGCAGCCTTCTTCTAAATATTATTTCCATTTGTACATTTGTGTTCATTTAATTGTGTCTGATTATTAACATTTTAGTTTCACAATAAAAGATAAACTTCTTTTAAATAATTAACCAAATATGCATTTTAAGAGCCGAGTAGATTTCAAACTTTATATGGTTAAAAAGGTTATTTTAAAGATAAGCAGACTTGCAACACTGATCAAACAAAAACATGTATCACATAAACAACCAAAGGTGTGTGCCAGAAGTTCTGCACATCAACCAAAATTGTAATTGCATATTTGGAATGATCAGTCGGTTTCCATGATGCAATTGCCCCTGTATAAACGTGAAATTATGTGTCAGGCAGGCCTGCATGTGTACCTTGTTTACAGTCGCAATATCCCCAGTCTATTCTGCCTTTGTGGTTCTTGAAGAAGCACCAGGGACGGATCCTGCCGTCCGGGTTGCGACAGTGGTTGTGCTCTCCTATCCCTTTGCCCGGGTAGCGCTCTTTGAATCCGGCCACCTCGGTCCAGTTTATGCACCGGCTGCCGGACTCGGTGACGTCCACGACTCCCCTGTAGGAGCCGTCTTTCCCCCGGCTCCGTGCGCACTCGGTGAACGGAAGGATGAATGAAGGGACGCGGCTGGAGAAAGAGCCGCTCGCAGCCCGCAGCAGCAGCAGCAGAGGAGCGGCTACTGAGAGAAACGAGACTTTCATGTTAGGTCCGACTAACGGAGGAAATCTGATTCAGTCATCAGCTGACGGCTGAGACAGACAGCCTCACCGCTCTGCTGTGAGGGGGAGCAGGGAGCGACTCTCTGCGCACAGGGGCAGCTCCTTTTGCGCTGCCTCCTATAATGACCCCCAACGCACGATATCATGGACCTTTTTTCTTTTGTTTTTTTTTTCCAGGCTGCTCCCTTCTGCAGGGATCGCCACAGCGAGCGAACATGCATGAAATATTTGTCAATATTTTTACGACGAATACCCCTGCTGTCGCAACCGGGGCTCGAACCCGCAACCTCAGGACTCACCGAGCTACCGCATCCATTGTTTCAAAACTCTGAAAACAGATATTAAGACCATTTATAATACGATAAACGATCCCTTCCCAGCTTTACCAATTTATGATGAACTTCATTAAACTTAATCATAACACAATAAAAATACATTTTTTTTTGCAAATCTAACAGCACATTTAGCTTACTAAAGTGCTTTTATTTGCTGGTATTTTAAGAAGCTTCTGAAAGCATTCAAATAACCAGAATCAAACCTTTGAAGTCAGCTGTTTTTGAAGGATTGTATATCGACTTAACAATGTGGTTCTACTTTTAATGACTGAATGCACTAATGTTCACAAAGCAACCTAACATTTTCTTCTTATCCTATGCGCAGAGTTATTCTGCAGTTTGATGTTTAGGATATGGCCCGAGCCTCTTCATTTTTTCCGTGTTTAAACACTTAAAAATAATAATAATATTCGTTTATTTCAGTAGTCTTTATGAATGGGATTGAGTTTGTTTGTGTGCAAAGGCAGGTGACAGACTTAACAAAAGACATTTAATGCCACTCCTTCTTATTTTCTGATTGGATGAAGAATGATCAAACGCTTAACGTAAGCGACAAATGTGCTTTCATCATCAAAAAGCGACATAAGCTGATAAGTATGTTGACCTTCAATACTGGCGTACACCGTTTTCAATAAGAAAAGCGGAGTTACAGACAATATTCTTTTTCTTTAGTTTCTTTCCTCCTGTTTTAAATTATTTGACATTCTGTAACACAACACCTGGGAATGCCACAACGGAAAAAGCTTTAATTCAAATGCACTTCCTCATTTTAGTTAGATACATATCTTTACAGCGTCTCCGGTGTTAATAACGAGCGTACCCATTCTGATAGGTTTTAGCGGCTGTCTTGATTTAGCCGATGTTTTTGTTACAGCCTGCTCTTAACACACGTGTATGAAAGAACAAGTATAATTTACAAGAAACTGTTACAGGGGGAGAAATGAACAGTAGGCTTCAAGAAATCCGCGAGAGGCAAAAACTTAGGCGACAATTACTAGCTCAGCAGGCAAGTACACATGCACACACAGTTAGCAAGTTGCTGTTGGCTAACGTAGCTCCAGGGATAGTTAGCAGGTCACCGGTTCTTACCTAGCTGAACTTGTAAACATACACCGCTCGCCTTATGAAGGCATAGAGGGGGAAATGGCTTTACTGCAAACCATAGCCTTAACCGAGACTGGTGAAAATGTAAATGAGCACATGCAAATTAAATGAGCAGAACTTCTTTATTACATATAAATTAGAGCATACTGTGTTAAATGTAGCAACAGGAGCATGCCAACTTGAAGCAAACATTAATTCTTCATGTGCATTTTTATTCATCTGAACACAGTTGGGAGCTGAGAGCGCAGACAGTATCGGGGCTGTCCTGCACAGTAAAGATGAACTTAAAGAGATAGAAGAGACAAGAGAAACATGCAGGTAAGATAAAATGTCTCCACTCAGATAATCTGAGAAACTAAATACGGAACACATAGGAGTCCACATGTGCATTTCTCAGAATGTACTTTTTAAAACGTGTTTGCATTTTTGGGTGAACAAATGTTGAACAAACTGTCATGGGACTAAGAATTTAGTTTTAAAATATACCCCACACTTGGCCATGTTGAAAGCTTTCACTGCATTCTCTACAAATATCTGTTATAAGCAATGTCTTGGACAAGCATCTGACTTGCAGTGTTGACTTTTGAGTCTGTTGTTCAATAAAGGACAAAAAACTAAAGATTATCTTTGTCTTGCAAGAAGGGACACCAATTAGTATGTTCAGTCAAGTTTGTCTAAATAATATAAAAAAAACTGTTTTGCAGGGCTTCCTATGACAGCTCAGTGCCCCCTCCCAAGAAGAAGCCACTAACGGAGGGAGAGGACACAGAAGAAGATATAGATGAACCAAAAGTAAGGGTTTTATGAAATCACCGTAACTAAAACAACAGGAACAGGTTTATTGACGTCATTAAACCTGGTTTGTGAAACACTTTTTGAAAGGAAATGATGGAAACTGATTAGCAGTTAAATAGCACTCAAGATAAGAACTACTTGTTGAGTAAGTTTTGTTTTTATGTGGGAATTTTTTAAATGTTGAAAATGGCTGAATGCTTTCTAGTGAGGTTTCACAACTCCAGGGATAAGTGACTCAGCTTTTTTGCTGTTGGTTCACTCTTTTAAGCATTCCTACCAATACCTCTCAGGGCTCTAGACTAACTTTTTGCACTGGTTGCACCGGTGCGCCTAACATTTTTTCTTAGGTGCACCAGCACAAAAG